>OX442371.1:1700510-1708010 GCA_949357725.1 Hyperoplus immaculatus
ACCTTTAAAGTCCGATCCAAGGCTGCTGTTGTTGTTCCATTGTATAGATTTCATCTGGTTAAGTTTGGTTTCGCACCAAGTAACTTTCTCTGACTCTTTCCCATACGGTACCTATATCCTGTTGTCATCAACTATGTGGGCTGGGTCTCCCTTTACTGGACACTGATTGGTTCGTGGGTTTAGTCAGTTTGGATTGGTAGCATGCATCATCAGTTTGAATGAATGGATTAATGAAGGGAAATATATAAACATATTCATTTTATTGCCACTATCATAATATTATCAATTTTAAAAATGTCTTGGCAATATAAACTAAATAACAGGAAATGGGTTATTTGAAATAGTGGGTGACAAATATGGAAATAGGTTTTTATTTTATTGATCTGTTTAAGCTTTAGAATGATTATTATTGGTATGAGGTTATGAGCTGTGCCTTTACACACACACACACACACCCACACACACACACACACACACACACACACACACACACACACACACACACACACACACACACACACACACACACACACACACACACACACAGAGCGAGAGTTAAAATCCTTTTCTGGTTTGGGATTTTGCTCAGCTCTGACCTGTGTGGGTGAGGACTGTTTTTAAACTATCACAAGCCTCGTTCTCTCTCCCTCTTTCTTCCTCCTCCACTCGTTTTTTATATCGATGGATGGATAGATAGATAGATAGATAGATAGATGGGGGAGAGAGAGAGAGAGAGAGGTGCTTGGCTTGTGATTGTTTTGTGCAGCAGATTGAAACGCAGGCAGGCAGTTCACTTCATCTCATCATTCACTGATTGTCCATTCTTTATATCTCTCTCTCCATCCCTCTCTCCATCCCTCCATCAGTTCTTTGTTTTTCCCAGGTCTTTCCAACCATCCCTTTATCTCCTTTATTTAATCTGTACTGTTTCCATTTTTCCAATTTAAACGTCTTTCCTAAAAAAAGGTCCGAAATCTACATACGAAACCTTGTCTGTTTGCGTCTGTATATTTCTCCTATACAACCAACTTCAATAGCCATTTTCTCAACATTATTTTTCTTTTCAATACTGAATACTGTACCAAAAATCTCAACTTCTAAAGCACTTACATCAACTAAACTTTCCATAATCATTCTCAGCACTATTGCGAAGGTTATAACTCTAGGATTTGTTCATATGTTGTAAATTGTCTGATTTATGATACACATTCCTATTGCAAACATGCAGAAAATACATTATTAAGAGTATTTAAGACCTATGCATAGTATTTTTTCATATCCAAAATATGTTCCGTAAAAACATCGGACTCTAAGATGTTTTGCATATTTATTCAAAAAGTTCAGAAAAATTGATATACAGAAATTTATTTATTTTTTTGTAAAAATGTATCTGACAGTTCTTTTTCAACATTTACAACATCCTACACAATTTTTTCTATCAATACATTTTTTTTTTGGGAAAAATAATAATTGATTTTTAATTTTTTCACCGTATTCACCAGCAGTGTCTCTCCTTTAAACTGAATGGTGATTGATGTGGTTGTATTTGGTCCCATTCTAAAGTCTAAAGCCAACGACAGAATGCTAAACGCTGGCTCTCACTCGACTCCTGGCGTCCCTTTCGCTTCCTGATAAAATGTTTAATCAGCTAATGTAGCCAGGCAACCAGCGCATGGCAACCACTCTGCTGTGAATTAGACTGAGGCAATGGTAGAGAGAGAGAGACACACAGGGGAAAAATATATAATGACAATATTACAGTTAAAGGTGCTATGAGGAATTTTCAGGTTGTGTTTTTTCTTGCACCCCCTTTGGACAAAAGCGGTAGTGTGTTTTACTACGCCAGCTGTTGTTCCTGGGCGAGCTGTTGTTAAGGGCTGCTGCAAACAATGCGTTTTGATGAGGACTTGCTTACTTCCTTGTGACTTTGCATTCATATATGCTACATTCTGAGATATAGTTTCATAACAAAAATTTAAAATACAATATGTGGGGTGCTCCGGTGGTGTAGTGGATAGAGCGTGTACCATATCGGCTCCGGCCTTCGTTGCAGTGGACCCAGATTCAAATCCGACTTGTGGACCTTTACTGCAGGTCACCCCCCCCCCCCCCCTCTCTCTCTCTGTCTGGCTCCCCATTTCAACTCTGTTCTGTCTAATAAAGCTTGAAAATGCCAAAAAGTAATCTTTGAAAAAAAAAAAATACTATATGTTGATGTTTAACGCTGGGCTGAAATCACCAAAAAACACAGAAAAATCAAGATGGAATATGAGGTTTAGAATGTCTGGGTTTGAGGCGACGAGAGACATATTTAGTTAGTGTGTGTGTGTGTGTGTGTGTGTGTGTGTTTCTTTGTTACACGCCTCAGTGGCACTGTACGTTAGTGACAATCTACAGATGTGTGTGTGTGTGTGTGTGTGTGTGTGTGTGTGTGTGTGTGTGTGTGTGTGTGTGTGTGTGTGTGTTTGTGTTTGTCTTCCAGTTAATTAGCTGACGCTTCATGTTTATGCTGCTGTTTTCCAAGGACTGAATGATGTCACTCACTGATTGATTCAACTTTACTACCAGCTGTGTGTGTGTGTGTGTGTGTGTGTGTGTGCCTGCTAATAAATCATGTACGACAGAGGGAGGCAGTGTCGAGAAACAACAGAATGTGTGTGTGTGTGTGTGTGTGTGTGTGTGTGTGTGTGTGTGTGTGTGTGTGTGTGTAAGGGGTGATCAGAGTGCTCAATGACATTATTCACTGATTATTATAGCTATAGCTTCCTGCGCCATCAAAACAACTACATTAAACGTGTGTGTGTGTGTGTGTGTATGTGTGTGTGAGAGAGAGATAGAGAGAGAGAGAGAGAGAGAGAGAGAGAGAGAGAGCGAGAGCGAGAGAGAGCAGCCTCTACAGTATACATCTATTAGTCAAGCTTACTCAGAAATGAATGCATCCTCTGTTGTGTTGACTGGGTACGCTGCCATTTTATGTTGCATTTAGTAGTTTTTGTATGTTTTCGACTATTCATTCGTATGTGTTTTTGAATTGGGATTTTTTTCCGAAGCAGTGACACATTTCTCACTTTGATTCTAGGCACGTTTGCCCTTGTAAGACAGAGCGAAAGAGGAATTAAGTCAAATGCTTAGATACCCAAGAACAAATTGAACAAGTAGATTAATTGAAGTCATATTTAAGAGCGTTTTAAGGATATATTTTATGTATAGAACTGCCCGTGTTGAATGTCTCACATTTATCACTGCCATGGTTTTAAGACGCACACACACGCACGCACACTCACACACACACACACACACATGCACGCACGCACGCACGCACACACACACACACACACACTCACACCTGTTATAACATCATGAAGGTTGTAATGTCAAATTGTCTAGAGGATGCTGTCTAGACATGTGATATGCACCCTTAAACCTCCGCAGCTTAGTCATAAGATTTGAATGAGTGTGTGTGTGTGTGTGTGTGTGTGTGTGTGTGTGTGTGTGTGTGTGTGTGTGTGTGTGTGTGTGTGTGTGTGTGTGTGTGTTTGTATGTGTGAAAGAGAGAGAGAGAGAGAGAGACAGTGATAGACACTGAGAGAGACAAAGTCAAAAAGTGAGACAACCTTGGAAGGACAGAGTTAAAGAAAATAATGCATAAAAAACATAATACAACTCGTTCAACAATTCATTATTACATAACGTTAGGAATTAATGAAATAATTGATTATTTCAAAAATGAATAAGGCAGACATTTTGTCAGTTGTTTTTGTTGATAAGAATGTTAGTACATAAAAACGTTAGGTTCTGTTAACGTGTGACAAACACTTTTCTAAATGTATTTTCTGTCCATTTCAGAACAAATATCAAACAGATGAACTGATAATCGTTAGCCTCATAGCATAATTGCTTAAATTATTTTTACTCTACTCTACTTTTACTCTACATCTACTCTATTCTACATCTACTCTACATCTACTTTACCCTACTCCATAACCCTTAAAATATGACTGAGGCAATTATGCTTTTAGGCTAACGAAAATTAGATGTAGAATAGAGTAGATGTAGAGTAAAAGTAGAGTAGAGTAAATATGAATTAGGCAATTATTATATGAGGCTAACGTAATGAAAAATAAAATGAGTTACAGTTACTAAAATCCGCCAAATGCTTTTATAACTTGGCTTCCTTCATCAAAACATGTTTTCACTGTATTTGTGTTCAAGGGGAGTGTATGAGGGACGCGTTGGACAGACCTTACCCCACTGAGTGACTGAGCTGAAATGACCCATGAGTCATTGCAGCACAAAGACGTCCCGCTGGTGACGGCACAAAGCAGCATCACATTACTCACACCAGGCACCGCTACCTCGGATTTTCTCTATTTACGGAGAAAGGAAAAATTCGACCTTGTTGACATTCTACATTATGTTCATTATTTTGTCTGGGAACAGATGACCAAATCATAGTTTAAAAGTCCCAATTTACAGGCAGTGGTCATGGTGTAGTGGTTAGATAACCCCCCAAAAAACAAAAGAGAGATAAACATTCACCCAGATATAATGTTTGGCTGATTCGCTGAGTCCCCATACTATCTGCTATTTAGTATGGTAGTAAAAAGATTTAGGATGTCCCAATTCTTGTGGCCTGATTTAGTATAAATACCCAAATGTCTACAACCTCCTGCCGAGATTGTTAGTGTTGAAAACTGCATGCTATTTGGGCGATTCTGACCCACAATCCAGTGCGCACCGGAAGTGGCGTCACATCGACGAAGCCTCCATATGAAAACAAACAGGGATGAGACGGATATAAAGGCAAGAGGGAAGATCAAGGCGCAATGTTATGATGAAATAAATAAGTAAAAGTATGTCCCAATTGTAGCAAACTGCATCCTAACTAGATTATTTGTTATGTAGTAAGTAGAATAGAAAATAGACAGAGTATGAGATTTGGAACGCATTGCCCCTGAAGTAAACATTGAACCAGGGATCGTATTGGCAGCTTCATTCTCTAACTGCCAATATTAATCCGCCTCATGTCAGCTCAGTGTGTGTTCCTGTTTCCATCTGGGCACAGCTGTTTTCTGCCTGTGTGTTTGTTCAACGGCTTGTTAATATTCATACCAACATCTGTGTGTGTGTGTGTGTGTGTGTGTGTGTGTGTGTGTGTGTGTGTGTGTGTGTGTGTGTGTATGTGTGTGTGTTAATTTGATCATGTATAAAACGAGCACCTCATTTTGATCGTCATTGATAATTGACAGAAACTTACTGTAATTTGTTTTGAAGAGGAAACATCTATCTATCTATCTATCTATCTATCTATCTATCTATCTATCTATCTATCTATCTATCTATCTATCTATCTGTCTGTCTGTCTGTCTGTCTGTCTGTCTATCTATCTATCTATCTATCTGTCTGTCTGTCTGTCTGTCTGTCTGTCTATCTATCTATCTATCTATCTATCTATCTATCTATCTATCTATCTATCTATCTGTCTGTCTATCTATCTATCTATCTATCTATCTATCTATCTATCTATCTTTTTCCTTTTTGTAAGAATTCAGGAAAAGCAAAATTGTTTGTCTAACCTCCGACCATTGCAACATTTTGTGCAACAGGTTGTCTCAGATGTGACCTGCATAGCAACCAGTGTGTGCGCCACTAGAGTGAGTTGGAGGTCAATGTAACCTATTAGAGATTGCAATGTTAAATGCAGCGCACATGAAAACACACACACACACACACACACACACACACACACACACACACCATGAAAACACCTTTTCCCTCCGAGGAAATATGAAACTGGCCACAGGTGCATCACACACTCGCTATGATGTAACAATAACACATGATGCTCTTTTAAAGGTGCAGTGTGTAGAATGTATTGCCATTTTTCAGAACAGATTTGGTGGAAATGGAATGTGGTATTCATAAGAATGTTTTATTAAGTGTGGAATCGCTTGAAAATAAAAATTGTTGTTTTTCTTTTATGAATTTAGAATGAGCCTTGTTATATCTACATAGGAGCGGGGCGCTGAGGCTGCCATGTTGCACCGCCATGTTTCTACAGTAGCACAGAACGGACAAACTTAACGGCCTTACACGTTTTTATATATAGTGGGGCGTCCTGGGGAAATGCACCTGTTGGAAGAAGAAGAAGAAGAAGTACTGTAGAATAAATAACTAAATACATCTTCACCTCATCACTTGATATTGTGGAAAGACTTGAGGCAGTGGTGGATGATGCCATCTTTAGTAACTGTAGCTTCTTGTCCTTGAAGGCCACCGTAGCTTCTGCAAATTCTCCCACAAGGAAAGGGTAAGTGATTGAGCGTCGCAATCTAGAACTTTCACCACTTGATACCACTTAATTATTCCATTATTACACAATGTAGCTTTAATTGTAGAGTCCACTGCAGCACAGTGAGTGTGTCATTGTTAAAATTGAGTCATTTATTTGAACCCTAATGTCCGGGAGAAGCAGTCATCCACCATTTGATGAACTGTGAACGCACTGCCATTACAAAAACACAACAATTACCTTCACATAATGGGCTGGAGTGTATTTCTAAGTGTGGAGGGGAGCAGCAGCATACCTGTCTTTTTCTATTGTTGTTTTCTTCTCTTAGTATTTCTTTTAAGTGTGAATACTGTGTGCACACGTTACCAGGAATGACTGATGCTTCTCTGTGTGTGTGTGTGTGTGTGTGCTTGTATGCGTGCGTGCATGTATGTCTATCTATCTATCTATCTATCTATCTATCTATCTATCTATCTATCTATCTATCTATCTATCTATCTATCTATCTATCTATCTATCTATCTATCTATCTATCTATCTATCTATCTATCTATCTATCTATCTATCTATCTATCCGTCCTATCTATTTATCGTTTTGATTTGAACAAAAATCACAATGTAGATTTTCCCAGTGTCTAAGCAAAAGTCAGAAAATGTCCCAGAACTAAAGGTGACATCCTCAAATGTCCAAACATATGTGTTTTATCATGCTGCACCTTTAAGGAGTATCTATCTGTCTGTCTGTCTGTCTGTCTGTCTGTCTGTCTGTCTGTCTGTCTGTCTGTCTGTCTGTCTGTCTGTCTGTCTGTCTGTATGATTTGCTATTTCCACTGGCATTTTATGAAGGTATACAACCAAGACAGATGTGAGAATAATGGCCATTTGATAATAATTGGTCATTCTATTGAAATATCAGTTGTAATCTTCCAGCGGTAACAGCAGTAAGAGCAGTCATGTTTGATGGAGAGAGTCTGCGTGCCTTTGTCTCACTACTTACTTCTACCTTCATGTCACATTGGCTGTTCTATTCTCACCTCTGCGTGTGTGTGTGTGTGTGTGTGTGTGTGTGTGTGTGTGTGTGTGTGTGTGTGTGTGTGTGTGTGTGTGTGTGTGTGTGTGTGTGTGTGTGTGATCGAAAGAGAGAGAGAGAGAGAGAGAGAGTGTGTGTGTGTGTGTGTGTGTGTGTGTGTGTGTGTGTGTCTGTCGAG
>OX442371.1:1713010-1720510 GCA_949357725.1 Hyperoplus immaculatus
AAGCTAACATAACCCAACTGTATATAACAGATATATTTACATGGATTACATAGTTAACTTACAATGTTTGTTACTTTTGAAATATTGGTTGTTTAGAATTAAAAATGATAAAACCTTTGTCAGTGTGATATCTAAACCTTAAAGGCCTACTTCACCGGTTTGAATATGAAGGTGTATTGAATTCTGAGATCCCATGTAGTATAATGTGCAAAAAAAATTAAAATCGGTTCATCCTAGCCTGAGAAAAGGCAGAAAGAGTGTTTTTTTTAACCCTATATTTCTCTTTCTCGTGACATCACAGAAAGAGAAATATAGGGTTAAAAAAAAACTTACTTTGTAAATATTACTGTGATGTCTTTTAATAATGACATTTTTAAATTCTCTTCGAATGACCAGCTGTTTTCAGAGTGGACGTCGTCAATATCCTGAATTATTGCAAAATCATTTGACGGTAATAGACAGAACGTGACAGTAGTAAAAAGCTTTTGGGGGTAAAATGTAGGAATCAATGGCTGCCATAATGGAAAGGCCACTGGTCAGTTACTCTGCTTAATGAGCTCAGATGACGTCAACGGGCTCAGTGAGTTCAATGACAGCTTGCAATTCAGTTTTCACGGACGTCGTTTATTTTAGAACACAAGTCGGAATCTCTTCTATTCAAAACTGTAATATGCTTTAGGATGTCAAGTCTGAAACAGTCTCGTTTTTTTCCTCTGATGATGATTAATTACATGTAACAGCAAACGAGACCATCAGTGCAAAGAAGGCTATTTTTATATAGTTTTTCTTAATGCGTTTGTCATGGGTCTACGCTCACCCAGGAACAACAGCTGGCGTGGTAAAAACACTACCGCTTTTGTCCAAAGGGGGGCGCTAGAATTAACACACACTGAAAGTTCCTCAGAGCACCTTGATCATTATACCAAAATTTGAAATAACATTATTTTTCCATGTCAAATTAACATTTTTTTGTATATTTTGTAGTAAATTTAACTAGTTTTGTGAGCTAGTTGTGGCCATAGCTACATACAGACTCAAACCCCCCTGCACCAGCTGCTGCTCTGATTGAACTATTGATATTTCAGCCTGAACATCACGGCCGCTCAGAGGCACATAAACATGTCTGTGTTGGTTTATGGCCCAACTGTGGTCCCCAAACTGACACACACACACACACACACACACACACACACACACACACACACACACACACACACACACACACACACACACACACACACACACACACACACACACACACACACACCATGTGTTGGGTTTATGGCCCGACTGTTGTTAAAAAACATCCCCAAACTGATGTAGAGGTGCTAGGGATCAATCCATTTATTGATCTTTAGGAACCCCCACACACACACACACACACACACACACATACGCACGCACACACACACACACACACACACACACACACACACACACACACACACACACACGGGCTGAAGCGATTTAGGAAGGAAAAGGCTTAGTGGAGTGAACCAGAACAACCAATTTCCTGGAGATATTGTGTTTTCAACTGTCCAGTTTCTCGCTAAAAATAATGTGTGTGTGTGTGTGTGTGTGTGTGTGTGTGTGTGTGTGTGTGTGTGTGTGTGTGTGTGTGTGTGTGTGTGTGTGTGTGTGTGTGTGTGTGTGTGTGTGTGTGTGTGTGCGTTAGATGTTCACCGTCAATCATTTGTCTTATCCTGTGTAATCTTTACAACAATCTATCTCACTGCCACAGAATCCCAATAGAAGGATCTGATCTCCCTGTAGACTCCCATGTATAATTCAAACCAGCAGACGCCTGTGTTTCTCTCATGGCTATATTTAAACTGGTGGAGGGAATTTGTCATTTGTTTCATTGTCTCACAGGATTGCCATCGGTGTGTGAGTGTGTGTGTGTGAATGGGTGAATGTGATAAGAAATGTAAAGCGCTTTGGGGCGGAGAAAATCGGCTAAAAAGCACTATATCCTCATGGTTACTGGGAGGAGGAACCAGAAACCTCATGGTTACTGGGAGGAACCTGAAACCTCATGGTTACTGGGAGGAGGAACCAGAGACCTCATGGTTACTGGGAGGAACCAGAGACCTCATGATTACTGGGAGGAACCGGAGACCTCATGGTTACTGGGAGGAACCGGAGACCTCATGGTTACTGGGAGGAACCAGAGACCTCATGGTTACTGGGAGGAGGAACCAGAGACCTCATGGTTACTGGGAGGAACCAGAGACCTCATGGTTACTGGGAGGAACCAGAGACTTCATGGTTACTGGGAGGAACCAGAGACCTCATGGTTACTGGGAGGAACCAGAGACCTCATGGTTACTGGGAGGAACCGGAGACCTCATGGTTATTCGGAGGAGGAACCAGAGACCTCTTGGTTACTGGGAGGAACCAAATACCTCATGGTTACTGGGAGGAGGAACCAGAGACCTCATGGTTACTGGGAGGAGGAACCAGAGACCTCATGGTTACTGGGAGGAGGAACCAGATACCTCATGGTTACTGGGAGGAGGAACCAGAGACCTCATGGTTACTGGGAGGAACCAGAGACCTCATGGTTAATGGGAGGAGGAACCAGAGACCTCATGGTTATTGGGAGGAACCAGAGACCTCATGGTTACTGGGAGGAACCAGAGACCTCATGATTACTGGGAGGAACCAGAGACCTCATGGTTACTGGGAGGAACCAAAGACCTCATGGTTACTGGGAGGAGGAAACAGAGACCTCATGGTTACTGGGAGGAGGAACCAGAGACCCCATGGTAACTGGTCGACCCCCTTTTCCTCTAGGCCATCCTACCACCCCATCCTTACACTTTTACATTATTGTGAGGAGCTCCTTTTCTTCTGAACATTCTTTTCATGTCCGGAGGTGAGATGTGATTGGAGCACAGAAACCTTAGCAATAAAAAGGAAAAGATTACTTTTTCTGCCTGTGACCAATCATATTTATTTATTCATTCTTTCAGCCCTCGAGGGGAAATGTTGAAAAGGGAACAACAGGTCAAACAATCTCCTGTTTTGGTTTGGATTCAAGTGTGTCCCGCTGTTATCATTTGATTAACGGAGAAAATGACAATAACAAGCTTAAAGCCGGACACGCACACGCACACACACACACACACACACACGCACACACACACACACACACACACACACACACACATAATTGTTTTTCAATCACGTCGTCAAGGCTGTTGTGAAAGTAATTATGGATAACAGTTGAAGTCAAGAGAAGACATTAATAGGAGCTATGAGGAACTTTTAAATATTTAAGAAACAGTCTAATTTTTTTCCTGTGATGATTATAGATTAAATGTAACAGCAAACGAGACCATCAGTGCAAAGAATGCTGTTTCTATATAGTTTTTCTTAATGCCTTTGTCATGGGTATGCGCTCACCCAGGAACAACAGCTGGCGTAGTAAAAACACTACCGCTTTTGTCTAAAGGGGGAGCTAGAATGAACACAAACTGGAAGTTCCTCGGGGCACCTTTAAAGAGTTTATCCAATACATTAACAAATTGTTTTTTTTTTTAATTGTATATACATCTTCCCAGCCATTAACTATACAAACATAATTATTAATTGTCTCACTTTTGTGTAACATTTTGGGGCGACTGTGGCTCAGGTGGTAGAGCGGGTCGGCCGATGATCAAAAGGTTGGAGGTTCGATCCCCGCCCTGCCACCTGTGTCATAGTTGTTGTGTCCTTGGGCAAGACACTTCACCCACCTTGCCTCGTGTGAATGTCGATCGTTAGCCTGCTATCGGTGTGTGAATGTGTGTGTGAATGGTAACGTGGGAAAGGAAAACAGGTCTCCCTTGCAAAAGAGTCTTCGGACTCAATGGGATTTACCTGTATAAATAAAGGTTAAAGAAAAAAAAAAAAAAAAAAAAAACATTAAAGCCTACAACTTCCGCAGTAAGCCTATTGTCTCACTCTAGACTCAGTAAAACAAAACAGATATATTTGAATGTGAATATAGGGATGTTTAAGGCCCTGTTATAAGTCTGTGTTGGTCAAATGCCTCTTGTTTGATCCGTGCAACGTCCGTGTGTCCAACAGCGAGGACGAGACCCTGAACACACCGTCTGAAATCTGTAAACACTGCAGCACTGCAGGAGGCAAGAGGTGTAGAGAGCTGCAGAGAGGAGAATGGATCAATACACACACACGCACACGCACGCACACGCACAGACATATATACACAAACACACACACACGTAGATACAGACACACACACTACAAAAACACACACACATGCACACACACACACACTCACACCCACTACAAATACACACACACACACACACACACACACACACACACACGTAGATACAGACACACACACTACAAAAACATACGCACACACACACACACACACAGACACACAAGTAGATACAGACACACACACACACACGTGCTCTCTCTCTCTCATATAGCTGTGCTGCATAAGTCAATTAGTAGTTAGGGAGATGGAGCACTGGAGATGTGAAGGAATCAGTGTGTGTATGTGTGTGTGTGTGTGTGTATGTGTATGTGTGTGTGTGTGTGTGTATGTGTGTGTGTGTGTGTGTGCGGTGTGTGTGTGTGTGTGTGTGTGTGTGCGCTGTGTGTGTTTGTTTGGTTGTAAGTGTGTGCATCAATGTAATCCCATTATGCTTATGTATTGTGTGTGTTATTTTTTTTTTAGGTTAGTGTTTGGCTCAGCAGCATCTCTGTGTGTGTGTGTGTGTGTGTGTGTGTGTGTGTGTGTGTGTGTGTGTGTGTGTGTGTGTGTGTGTGTGTGTGTGTGTGTGTGTGTGTGTGTGTGTGTGTGTGTGTGTGTGTGTGTGTGTGTGTGTGTGTGTGTGTGTGACTGATGGATGCCCCTCTTGAGGACACTACAGAAACACATTAGCTCTGATTAGGTCACATGACTTTTATTGCATGTTTTAAGATTCATGCTGTTGTGTATTTGTATCCACACACACACACACACACACACACACACACACACACACTGAGCAGCAGCCCTGCATTCTTCCTCTGCAGTGTGTGTGTGTGTGTGTGTGTGTGTGTGTGTGTGTGTGTGTGTGTGAGTGTGTGTGTGTGTGTGTGTGTGTGTGTGTGTGTGTGTGTGTGTGTGTGTGTGTGTGTGTGTGTCTGTGTGTGTGTGTGTGCGTGACAGAGTTATCCTCAATTCCCCAACATCTCATCAGAATGGAAATGTTCAATTGTGTTTGTGTGCTAATGTCTTTTAGTGCTGGTGCATCAGTATTTGGGGTACGTTATTGTTTGTGTTTCAGTATCAGCAGTTGTGTGTGTGTGTGTGTGTGTGTGTGTGTGTGTGTGTGTGTGTGTGTGTGTGTGTGTGTGTGTGTGTGTGTGTGTGTGTGTGTGTGTGTGTGTATGTTTGTGTGTGTGTTTTATATGCGTGTACATATTTTTTTTCATTTAAGTGTGTGTACTTCGAGCATCTCATAATTTTAAGTGCTGCGTGTCAACAATATGATGGCAGCGCAGCTAGATGCTCTCTCCCCTCTCTCTCTCTGTCCCAACCACAGCTTCATCCAGCAGGCTGTCAGGAAGCTAAACTCTCTCCCCTCTCTCCCCCCAGCCACATCAACAGGGCTGTCAGTAAGCTGAATCCCCCCGTCCCCCTCCCGTCCCCCCACCTCCTTTCTGCCTTGCTACACTGTGGACTAATTGTCTTTGCACTATTACTAGCACCAATACACACCGTACAGACTGAAATTGCTGCTATTAATTTATCTATTTAAAAATGCACTATACAGACACACACACACACACACACACACACGCACACACACACACACAAAGATACACATACACACACACACACACACACACACACACACACTAAAAAAGATACGCACACACACATACGCACACTACATGACTTTTTGCACAATTATTTACTTATTCATCCATACAGAAACTCCTATATTGTATCTGTCATTGTCTATCTTGTCTATCTTTAGTGTTGTCTCGTATATCTGTCGTTTGTGCCTGCGACAGGGGCACACGTTTTCTCGATTCCCTTACATGTCTTGTACATGTGAAGTGTTGTCAATAAAGTTGTCTTTGACTTTGATGTGTGAGTGTGTGTGTGTGTGTGTGTGTGAGAGAGAGAGAGAGAGAGAGAGAGAGTGTCACTGCATGTATGTGTGTGTCAGTGTATGTGTGTGTGTGTGTGTGTGTGTGTGTGTGTGCGTTCGTGTGTGTGTGTGTGTGTGTGTGTGTGTGTGTGTGTGTTTGTGTGTGTGTGTTCGTGTGTGTGTGTGTGCGTGTGCGTGTGTGTGTGTGCGTGTGTGTGTGTGGATCAAACTCAGACAGATTGTCCCCAGACGGCATGTGCTGTATGACATGCCTTGCGTTGGTAACCATGACACCGCCGGTCGTTAGGGAAACACTGGTGACCCTCGAGACAGGAAGTACTGTCACATCAAACATCCTCCTCTTCCTCTTTTATCCCTTCTGCTACGTGTGTGTGTGTGTGTGTGTGTGTGTGTGTGTGTGTGTGTGTGTGTGTGTGTGTGTGTGTGTGTGTGTGTGCGCACATGGATTTTATACCTTCGACTGTACGTCCAGGTATTTTTTCTTAGCAGTAGAATCAACAACTGAAACATTTCTTGGGCTCTCCCCCTCCCCCTGCACCAGTGTCAGGGGGAGGGGGGGGACACCAGTTTGTAAATGCTGCCATACTGAGAAATACAGAGAGAGTTTTGTGGAGCTGATAATAGGCTTAATCAACTTTGTGTCCACTCGTTTGGCGATGGCTTGAATGTAACAGGTAAGGGAAGATTTTGTTTATGGATCGATAGGTTACTGTTCCTACTCAACTGACCCACAATGCATTGCGTCTTTTCAAACAACACAAGTTATTTTTTTAATACTTTATTGCTTCTGTATACTTCAGTGTAAACGGTCGGACGGTTAAGTAGACAGTATGTAGTATATACATGTTGAGTATGTAGGAGGGAGGACGTTAGTAGGACTTTTAGTATGTAGTATATACATGTTGAGTATGTAGGAGGGAGGACGTTAGTAGGACTTTTAGTATGTAGTATATACATGTTGAGTATGTAGGAGGGAGGACGTTAGTAGGGCTTTTAGTATGTAGTATATACATGTTGAGTATGTAGGAGGGAGGACGTTAGTAGGGCTTTTACAACACAGCCAGCTTTTCTCTGGTTTTCCCAAGGACTTGTGTAAAGGTCTATTTTTCAAGATGAAGTTGAAGAAAATTAATTCAGCTAAAAATGACTCACTGACTCTGTACATTCGGTCTCCAAGTGGCAGCGGTGCGTTAACTGGCAGTGTGTGTGTGTGTGTGTGTGTGTGTGTGTGTGTGTGTGTGTGTGTGTGTGTGTGTGTTTCCTTCCAGCCTCATGAATATTTTGAGTTTTTGTCACTGAAGCAGACACACGCTGATCTGATGTTTTCACAGGTTTTTTCCGCCTGGAACGACTTGTGCTAAGAACTGTT
>OX442371.1:1725510-1728010 GCA_949357725.1 Hyperoplus immaculatus
CAGTGCACACAGTACGGACAGGTAGCAGATCATGAGGAGATATTCACTGAATTTTGACTAAAAGTGTGGACGGTGGTGCTCCGTTAGTGGATAGAGCGTGTACCATATTGGCTCCGGTCTTCGTTGCAGTGGTCGTGGGTTCAAATCCGATCCGTGGACCTTTACTGCAGGTCATCCCCCCTCTCTCTTTCTCCCCATTTCAACTTTGTATTATCTTAAAAAGCTTGAAAAATGCCAAAAAATGATCTAAAGAAGTAATTTTGACAACAAGCGTTCTCCAGAATCACTGACTGCACCTTTAATGTCTCTGATTGAACATTATAATATGGAGATGATAAACGGGCTCCCCTCTTTAGCTTGACATTGTTTTCTGGCTGAGTATCCTATTAATCAATGGAGTTAGCCACTTAATCAATGCACAAAATTAGGAGTCGGGCCTCCGCGATAAAGGGTCCTTACTCATCAGGACATAATTCACTCCTCTTATTAAGCATTGTGCTGTGAGTAGTGTTTTTAGTAATGCTGGAATATGACCTTTACTGAGATTCAATTAAAGGTACAGTGTGTAACTTTTTCATATAAATGAACAGCGGTTACGTTTAAGCCATCACCAAACAAGTTGACACAAAGTTGATTAAGCCTATCAGCTCCACAAAACTCTCTCTGTATTTCTCAGGATGGCAGCGTTTACAAACTGGTGTCGTAGTTGATTCTACTGGACGTACAGCAGAAGGTATAAAATCCATGTGCCATCACTGAAGGCTTTACCTCATGTAGATGCACCGACAGTGTTGTTGTGATGACTCATTGGGGAATTCCTCATGGGGGATGACAGAAGTTACGCACTATGGCTTTAATGACCAGGGACAATCTCTCCACATACCTATATAGTCCTGGGTCCTTGTTGAAATGCAACTAAGTTATTTCAAATAATTCCTGTTTTGTGGCGCAGTTCATTCCTGTCAAAACAGATTAAGTCAAAGAGGAGATTGACACACAGTCAATAAGCACCGACAGCGGGCTCCATTTTGTGTCAATACAGTTTGTTGTTGGTCGACAGAGAAAACCTTCACACAGCTCAACTCAATTCACTTCCTGCAATGTGGTGATTGCATTTGATTGAATTGATTTCCATTGTTTCTAATGATGGTGTGGTCCAGCTTTTGTTAGTGATGCAGTTTCATAGTAGTGCTCCGGTGGCGTAGTGGATAGAGCGCATACCATATTGGCTCCGGCCTTCGTTGCAGTGGACGCGGGTTCAAATCCGACCTGTGGACCTTTACTGCAGGTCACCCCCCCTCTCTCTCTTTCTCTGTCTGTATCCCCATTTTAACTCTGCAATTTATATTAAAGCTTGAAAATGCTGAAGAAATATCTTTAAGAAAAAAGTAATGCAGTCTTGTTTGTTGAACAGTTTGAAGGAGAGACACTGCATGTAAATAGGGTAGAACATTTAACTTATACAGTAGATATCTAGGGCTTGTATGGAAGTAAATGAGTGTCATCGGATTTTGAAAATAAAAAGCCATTGAATTTTAAGCACTGAATATTTATGCATTGCAATTACGTATCTGAATGTTTTGCCTCTGAATTTAACTCATTACATTTTAAACAACTCATTTTCACCTTTATTTTACAATGTTCTCAAATTCCAA
This sequence comes from Hyperoplus immaculatus, assembly GCA_949357725.1. NCBI lineage: Eukaryota > Metazoa > Chordata > Actinopteri > Uranoscopiformes > Ammodytidae > Hyperoplus > Hyperoplus immaculatus. The sequence goes on from OX442371.1 coordinate 1,727,166, forward strand.
ATCAAATATTCAAGGTTAAAAAATTCAACGTGCCAAATTCAACTGCAAAATCCCATGTATGAAATTCAGAGTAAAACGTTGGGGACCCAAGGAAGAGCAATCGATCATAAATGTTAGATCGCGTTCAACAAAGAGAGCAAGTGGGAATATTAGCTCGTTGCCTTGGATACCCCTGACTGATGCAGGAAAGCAAATCAGGTTTTAGCCATGTCAAACGGCAACGCAAGTAACAATGGTGCTTCGGTGAGTACAAACATGTTTCTATATATATGCTAGCCATTATATTCTTCCTTATATATTCCCACTGGCTGTCTTTGTTTGAACGCGATCTAGCATCTATGATCGATTGCTCTTCCTTGGGTCCCCAAAGTTTTACTCTGAATTTCATACATGGGATTTTGCAGTTGAATTTGGCACATTGAATTTTTTAACGTTGAATATTTGATTTTGAATTTGAGAACATTGTAAAATAAAGGTGAAAATTAATTGTTTAAAATGTAATGAGTTAAATTCAGAGGCAAAAAATTCGGATACATTATTTCAATGCATAAATATTCAGTGCTTAAAATTCAATGGCTTTTTATTTTCAAAATCTGATGACACTCATTTACTTCCATAGGCTTGAGTAATAATGCGTTTTAGCCTTCCTTGTCTAACCTTAAATAGTTTTGATTTAAGATCAATACACACACACACACACACACACACACACACACACACACACACACACACACACACATCTTCACCTTTGTTCACTGGCTATTATGTCTGTATTGTTGCAACTCTTTCTTTTCATGGTTTTGAGACAAGTAAGTAAGGAAGTAAGGAAGTAAGGAAGTAAGGAA
>OX442371.1:1743010-1750510 GCA_949357725.1 Hyperoplus immaculatus
TAAGCATAAAATAAAGCACAGAAATATGACACTAATTGGCACGTGAAATGACATGGATGGAGACTGTGGAGAGCGGGTCGGCCAATGATCGAAGGGTTGGCGATTCGATCCCCGCCCTGCCACTTGTGTCATGCTTGTTGTGTCCTTGGGCAAGACACTTCACCCACCTTGCCTCGTGTGAATGTTGATAGTTAGCTTGCTGCTATCGGTGTATGAATGTGTGTGTGAATGGTAACGTGTAAATGGAAACAGGTCCGCCTTGCAAAAGAGTCTCTGGTCTCAATGGGATTTACCTGTAGAAATAAAGGTTAAAAATATAAAATAAATAAAGTACAACAAATGATTAAATAAAATAACTCGCTGGCGGCTTGTTTTGAAAAGAGGTTTGTTGAAAGTTTATTTTTACATTCTCCAGAATAGCTGACTTTAACTACGAGCAGATACAGTTTTCTACATCACCAGCTTACTACACAAGGGTAATTCAGTCGGGAAAGAGGGGATAAAACATGGAACGAATGATGCAATCTGAACGTTCAAAAAGGAAACTGAAGCAAAGTGTGCAGGACAGAAAGGGAAGGAATACGAAATTATATATATATATATACAGTATCTCACAAAAGTGAGTACACCCCTAACATTTCTTCAAATATTTCATTATATCTTTCCATGCGACAACACTGAATAAATGACACTTTGATACAATGTCAAGTAGTCAGTGTACAGCTTGTATAACAGTGTAAATTTACTGTCCCCTCAAAATAACTCGACACACAGCCATTAATGTCTAAACTGCTGGCAACAAAAGTGAGTACACCCCTAAGAAAAAATGTCCAAATTGGGCCCAAAGTGTCAATATTTTGTTTTGCCATCATTATTTTCTAGCACTGCCTTAACCCTCTTGGGCATGTAGTTCACTAGAGCTTCACAGGTTGCAACTGGAACCCTCTTCTACCCATTCATGACGACATCAAGGAGCTGGTGGATATTAGAGTCCTTGCGCTCCTCCATCTCCCGTTTTAGGATGCCCCAAAGATGCTCAATAGGGTTTAAGACTGGAGACATGCTTGGCCAGTCCATAACCTTTACCCTCAGCTTCTTTAACAAGCCAGTGGTCGTTCGGAGGGGTGTTTGGGGTCGTTATCATGTTGCAGTACTGCCCTGCGGCCCAGTTTATGAAGGGAGGGGATCATGCTCTGCTTCAGTATGTCACAGTACATGTTAGAATTCAATGAACTGTAGATCCCCAGTGCTGGCAGCACTCATGCAGCCCCAGACCATGACACTCCAACCACCATGCTTGACTCTAGGCAAGACACACTTGTCTTTGTACTCCTCACCTGGTTGCCGCTCCACACTCTTAACACCATCTGAACCAAATAAATGTATTTTGGTCTCATCAGACCACAGGACATGGTTGCAGTAATCCATGTCCGTAGTCTGTTTGTCTTCAGCAAACTTTTTGTGGGGTTTCTTGTGCATCATCTTTAGAATAGGCTTCCTTCTGGGATGACAACCATGCAGACCAGTATGATGCAGAGTGCGGCGTATGGTCTGAGCACTGACAGGTTGACCCCCCACCCCTTCAAGCCCTTCAGCAATGCTGGCAGCACTCATACGTCTATTTTCCAAAGCCAACCTCTGTGTACGACGCTGACCATGTGCACTCAACCTTCGTAAACTGGGCCGCAGGGTGGTATTGCAACATGATAACGACCCCAAACACACCTCCAAGACGACCAGTGGCTTGCTAAAAAAGCTGAGGGTAAAGGTTATGGCCTGGCCAAGCATGTCTCCAGACCTAAACCCTATTGAGCATCTTTGGGGCATCCTCAAATGGAAGGTGGAGGAACGCAAGGTCTTTAATATCCACCAGCTCTGTGATGCTGTCATAAATGGGTGGAAGAGGGTTCCAGTTGCAACCTGTGAAGCTCTAGTGAACTACATGCCCAAGAAGGTTAAGGCAGTGCTGGAAAATAATGGTGGCCACACAAAATATTTACACTTTGGGCCCAATTTGTAAATTTTTTCTAAGGGGTGTACTCACTTTTGTTGCCAGCAGTTTAGACATTAATGGTTGTGTGTCGAGTTATTTTGAGGGGACAGTAAATTTTCACTGTTATACAAGCTGTACACTGACTACTTTACATTGTATTAAAGTGTCATTTATTCAGTGTTGTCCCATGGAAAGATATAAAGAAAAATGTGAAGAAATGTGAGGGGTGTACTCACTTTTGTGAGATACTGTATATATATATATATATATATATAGAGAGAGAGAGAGAGAGAGAGAGAGAGAGAGAGAGAGAGAGAGAGAGAGAGAGAGAGAGAGATGGGGGGGCTATGCAGAGGAGCAAAGTTTTTTTTTCATGCTCCCTCTCACAATTTGCTTTTGAAGTATGGAGAGTCTGTATTCCTTTTTTAGTTTGCTTGTGTGTCGCTCGAGTCGAACACAATTTTTGGTTGTTTTGTTTTGTTTGTAACTGTGTGTGTGTGTGTGTGTGTTCCCTGTCTCTTTAATCAATGTCTGTGTGATGCCCAGCATGTGGCATCTGTTCTCACACTCCTTATCACGTCAAGAAAAACAATATGAGAGAGAGAGAGAGAGAGAGAGAGAGGGAGAAAGAGAGAGAGAGAGGGATAGAGAAAGAGAGAGAGAGAGGGGTATACAGAGAGAGAGAGAGAAAGAGAGACAAAGATAGAGGGAGAGATGAGGATAGGGACACAGGTAGAAAAACAGAATGTGACAGAAGGTCCGCGTGGACAAAGTAAACAGTGCTGAAGTAAATATGGTGCAGAGAAGAGGGGGGATAGAAGAGAGAGAGAGGGAGAGAGAGAGAGAGAAGGGAGGAGACGATAGACAGAGACGGAGAGAGTGAAGATAAGATGAGAAGGAGGTAGAGAAGCGTTCGGGTTCTTTCTCCCTCTGAGAGATGAAAGAAAGTCCACGTGTTCCTCAAGTCTGCTGCTATCACTCCTCCTTAAGGGGTTCTGTGTGTGTGTGTGTGTGTGTGTGTGTGTGTGTGTGTGTCTGACTGCGTTTGTGTGTGTGTGTGTGTGTGTGTGTGTGTGTGTATGTGTGTGTGTGTGTGTGTGTGTGTACTTGTACATCCGTCATTGTGAGGACCAATATGAGTTTTAGACCTTAGGAGTGGGGACATGTGTGTACTGTGAGGACATTTTCCTTGGTCCTCATCATTTAAATAAAAGTATTGAAGGTTAATACTTGGTTTTAATGTTCAGGTTAGAATAAGGTTGTGTTCTAAGGTTTGGGGTTAGGCATTTAGCATTGATGGTAAAGGTTAGTTTAAGAGACTATTACCTTATGTGTATCCCATAGCCTATCAGGGGCAATTAATTGCTAAATGAACGCTCATTAGAGTTTAGAATTTTATTTTTTTTCTTTGTCTTTCTGACACACTTCAACAAGAATATTTTTATTAAAACTATCAATCTGACCTTTGAGTATTTACTAAAATATATCAGCCAGTGTTATTGTCTTCCTCCTGTCATGTGATGGTGGTCCAATAAAGCATTTTATAAAAAAATAAGAATACAATTTAATTAATTTTTTTTTTATTCCCCTTCAGGTCCCCTCTCTGATGATGGACAGCCAGTTTTCGGAGTTCACTCCAGACATAACTCCCATCATGCTCGCTGCTCACACCAACAACTATGAGATCATCAAACTCCTCGTCCAGCGGAAGGTATATGGTTATTCGAATGTATTTTCTCTTCATAAGATTGTGCTTTTTTGCTTCGTCAATGATTCCCTACATGAATGAATGAATGAATGAAAACTTTATTGTCATTGCACATGTCACAAGTACAGAGCAACGAAACTACCAGTACATCCCGTCCAAGAATACAAATCCTCATAAAGTCTTAAAATGCATTGCTTTCTTTCACTGATTATTTTGGGCTTTCTTATTGTGTATTTTGAATCACCTGAAATAGAATAATAGGCTACCATAACAAATAAAATTAAATAAATGTTTTTCAACATTTTAAGTAGGTCTACATATTTTTTTACCCGACCAAAGACATGGGGTTTAATACTAAATTGTTCCAGACCCCAACTTATTGATGTCATTTTTCTTTTTATGTTTATGTATTTTCTTCATAATATGTGTTTTTCGCTTTGTTAAGGATTATTACAGTCATAAAATGCATTGGATTCATTCATCTAAAGATAGGACTTACATTGGTATTGCAATGTATTGAATGTATTTTAGGACAATAATGAATAATCATGTTATAATAATCATAATCATCATTGTATTGTCAAGGTCACTATCCCCAGACCGCACCAGATACGATGTGACTGTGTTGAGTGTGTTTCAAGTTCAGAGGTAAGTTGTTATTTTTGGTTTGGATGTAATTACTATATGTTTAACAGTATATACTCCCATGTTCAGCATATTTTCTTAAATGATTAGATACCGTACATGTCCCCTGCTTTTTACATAGTAGAGAGCGTCAACACTTATATAGTTATTCTCATGAAAAATATGAATTTGTTATGAATAAAAATTGGTTTATTGTATTCTATTGTATTTTAGGATTCATGATGGACCCCCTTGAAAACCAGATAATTCATCTGAAGGCGTTATCCATTAAAAAAATTCAAATATATTCGAAATGAGATTTTTTTATATTTTTTTTAATAATGTTAAATATATTTGCAATTATATGTTAAGTTTTATATTTCGTAATTTTTGTATTTTATCTATATAATTCTATATTTATAACGTAACCATCTTCCTGTAGGTGGACAGTCTGAGACATTCTCGGTCTCGACTGAACATCTACAAAGCTCTGGCCTCTCCGTCGCTGATCGCTCTCTCCAGTGAAGACCCGATCCTCACTGCCTTCAGGCTGGGCTGGGAGCTCAAGGAACTCAGCAAGGTACGGAGGGGGATCAATATGATTTATTACGACAGGTAACAGGTGATACCCTTTATTTAGACAGGTAACATGTGATGAAATAAGGTATGGAGTTAGATCAATACCCTTCACTTAATAACTAGGTAAAATATGATAAAATAAGCTCAATCAAGGCAGTCAGATACAATTCATTTTTTTTTTGTTTTTGGTGTTGAAGGTACAGGGTTTGTTTTGCCGAAGAAATTGTTTGTGCCAATGATTTTTGATTGGTGGAGTTTAGTCAAGGAAGGCAAGGTATGGAGGTGGATCAATATCCTTTTATTAGTCAGGTAACATATGATCATATGAGGTATGGAGGGCAGTATACATTGTGTGTTTACTGGAAAAGGAATTGTTATGTTTTTTATATTTATAGGGGAAGGTGGGGTGATTTGTGCATTTTGGAAGTTGCAAAACCCCTTGTTTCTAGAAAACCGTGGAAGAAATTGGAAATGTGACCACATATTTAAGAAGAGCCATCCATTTGACTCATCCTGTAAAGAAGGGAGACACAAGGAATAAGATATAAGCACATTTAAGCTCAAAAAACTGTGTTTTGCCTTTCAAAGTAAAATTTCCATGATCAAGGTTTTTTGATTATTGTGTCTGAACAATTATAGACACGTTTGAAAACATTTGACACATGTTTTAGTGCTTTGGTATGCTACACTTTGAGTCTATATAGTTAGCACAATGTCAACCCTAAATTGCTGCATCATGCCTATTATCCAAAATTCTGGGGATGGGGTGATTTGTGCGCAAGGGCCTGGGTGAGTTATAAGTAAGTAAGTAAGTAAAATGTATTTATAAAAGCACATTTATGACAGTTTGCACTGTCCAAAGTGCTGTACATAGTGCATTCAGTAGGTAAACAATGAAGGTAAAATAACAATAACCAAAATAAAAGACGTAAAGCCCATACATCCACATAAACACAGATAGTAGTGCAGAGGTAAGTAAGTAGTGCAGAGGTTAATGGGGAGGAAACACCAGGGTGTACATATGGGTTTTGAGCCTTGATTTAAAGGCAGAAATGTAGGGGGAATCACATTTGTCAGGTGGCAGTTGGTTCCACAAGCACGGAGCAACTAGTGCAAAGTACATTTCTGAGAGTTGTGCCAGTGGCATGGCTGTATACGCTGGTCACCAAAAGAAAGTGATAGTCTACAGTAGCTCAGGAGAGAGTGACATCTCAATTCCACTTAACGACACCACTGATGAGAGTTCAGATGGCCAGAAAGATGATGATGGTGACTTTGTCATTGTGACACAATGACGCACAAATCACCCCACTACGTGGGGTGATTTGTGCGACAAGACAACTTTTTTTCCGAAAGCTATATTTCTTAAACAGTTTATTCCAGATCCAAAGTTTTTATTGCCAGGGATGCACAACATCCTGAAATATATGTACATATTTGAGTTGGAGACATAACTGTCAAGGCCTCACTTTAAAATCACTTTGAGTAAAAAGTTGCACAAATCACCCCACCTTCCCCTATATATCATAGATCAAATAAAGTATGGTTGGCTATTTCGATAAAATATGCGCAATCAACACATCGTCTCATACAAGTCTCATATTTACAGTGTATATGGACCAGTCAAGGATTAGTTTAAAAGTTTGTTTTATTTTTCCTTTTTTTAATTAATGAAATACACATAAACAACCAAGAAGACAACACTACCTCCATCCCCGCAAAAATCTAAAATAAATAAAAGAACAGAATACGAGAATAAATAACGTTTTGTGCAGGGAAAACACACTTCAGTGCTTCATTCCTGAACTGGTGGAATACGAAAGCTTTATGAGCTACTCATAAAACTAAAAAATAAATGTGTTACAGGCTGCAAATGACATAATTCTGACGTTTTTTAGTGTAGACACTTTGTATTTTATTGAATTGTATCCAAAATAAAATGCATTTTTTTAGCCGGAAATGATGACTGCAGAGATTTATGATATGTTATGAGCCTCTCTGTAATAACTTAAAGCCGCAAATATGAAAAAAAATATCCTATAAAATATAAAATATCGTTAAACAGCCATTTATGACATGAAACATAATGATATTGGATTCTGGTTGCTATGGGAGGTTTTAATAGCCAACGGAGCTCGGGGTTTGGAATCCATCCAGCAGAATTCACTCAGCTGCTTCGGAGAATCGGCTGAAAGGCCCTGGTGTACCGGCTCTTTAAGATGAAGCTGGAAGTCCGTATGTTCTTTGATTTGACAGGAATCTTTTTATTGGAGAGATAAGTCGTAATCAAAATCCTTGGGGCAGGTGTTAAGTGTGTAAAGATATGTCTTGGAGTCCTCTAATAGACCTTACTGAATATTGTTCCTTTAAATGATTTATATTATAAGTTGGACTCCTACTTTAAGAAATCGAGTCAAGACTAGAACTAGACCACTCTATGTGACTAGAACATGTCAGCCATTGGAGCCTTGTGGATTTGATTTGTAAACGTTTTGCGACTGTTTAAAAAATATTTAAAAGTTCCTCGTAGCACCTTTAAGTTTACTTTATTGCTATAGGGAAACAGACTGTTGCTGTGGACATTGTTATGATCGAT
>OX442371.1:1755510-1758010 GCA_949357725.1 Hyperoplus immaculatus
GGTTCTGACATTGGGACAGGCCTTTAAAGGGCTGTTTGAGGGTTTTAAGGTTCAGGTATGAATTAGGTTTATGTCAGGGTCAGTGTAAGGGTTGGGATTAGGCATTTAGTTTTGATGGTTAGGGTAAGGGGCTAGGGAATGCATTATGTAAATTAGTGTCCTCACAAAAATATAACTATAGGAATGTGTGTCTGTGTGTGTGTGTGTGTGTGTGTGTGTGTGTGTGTGTGTGTGTGTGTGTGTGTGTGTGTGTGTGTGTGTGTGTGTGTGTGTGTGTTAATCCGTCCCACACTGCTGACAGAGAGGGAGCAAGGGCTTGGGGGAACCTTTCCAAATTATTCACTTTTTTCTTTTGCTGCTGCAGAGAGTATGCGGCTCAGGAAAGCTAAAGACTCACAAAGACATAAATACAGGAGTGTGTGTGTGTGTGTGTGTGTGTGTGTGTGTGTGTGTGTGTGTGTGTGTGTGTGTAGCAGAGATGAAAATGACAGGTCACAAAAAATAACCACACTGTTGTGATGTTTGAAGCAGCCGAACACACATACGTTTACCCTTAGCACTGGTATAACAACACCTGTCTTCAAGTGTCATATAATTTCTTAACAATTTTTATACTTTTAACCATTTTACTCCATTTCCTTCATTATATTCTAGCCATAGCCAAGCCGTCCTCTTTATTTTAAAGTCAGAGCGTGGCTTTGACATTAATGGCTCATCTTGACCGGTGACCTACAGATTAAAGACGACTTTAAGACAAATGGCTTTGCTCGTTTCCACCGTTTAACCTCTACTCAACCCGCCATGAAACCCCTGAAACATTTATGGTTGAGTGGGAGAGAGTGTGTGTGTGTGTGTGTGTGTGTGTGTGTGTGTGTGTGTGTGTGTGTGTGTGTGTGTGTGTGTGTGTGTGTGTGTGTGTGTGTGTGTGTGTGTGTGTGTGTGTGCTTGACTCATACATTTCCCTTTTATTTATCTTTGGGCATGTGATACCTGCATACCTGTTAAATTATACATTAACTGTAGTCTCAATAATAAATAGGTTGTGTGTGTTTGTGTGCTACTCAAGTGTGTGACAGTATTTTACGAGTGTGTGTGTGTGTGTATCTGTGTGTGTGTGTGTGTGTGTGTATCTGTGTGTGTGTGTGTGTGTGTGTGTGTGTGTGTGTGTGTGTGTGTGTGTGTGTGTGTGTGTGTGTGTGTGTGTGTGTGAGTGGTTCAGTAATCTACAGCAAATGAATAATATATTTACCTCCATATATTTTTAATTCACCACATCCAAATTAGTTATTGCTTTAATTAATGTATCAACTCTTGTTCACACACACACGCACCAAAACACACACACACACACACACACACACAAACACACACACACACACACACACCCATACACACACACGCGCACAGACAACACAACCATAGTCAGACTATAAAGTAGTTTAAAAATGCATTTTCATCCTTATTTTTCTGAAAATGTCATTACCAGTACACTAATTGATAAACTGTGTATTTGTCTGCATTGTGTATTGTCTGATTGTATATTTAATCTGATCAAAAAGCTTCCCATTTAAATTAAATTGCATTAAATTGCCTTCGGAGGGGAAGGGGGTGGAGAGGAGAGAAATACAAATGGGTAGTAAGACAGAGGAAGATGTGTCTGAATGAATTAAATCAATCTATTGAAACAAATGGTTTTAAAAAAAAAAAGCTATTAAAAATACATAGAAATGGGAAAAATAGAAAGTTATACAATTCATTCCTCCACATAGCATACACACACACACACACACACACACACACACACACACACACACACACACACACACACACACACACACACACACACACACACACAGTTGGGCACTTAACATATTTGCCTATAAATCACAAACACAGCCAGATTGAATCAGTGTTAGCGTATTGCTGAGAGGAGATAACATGAGGCTGACACACACACACACACACAAACATCAGGCTGACACACACACACACACACACACACACACACACACACACAAACTCAGGCTGAAAGGAGAAACTGAATTAACCTACTCTAACGTAGCGTAGCAGCAGTTAGCGTATATATATATTTTTTTTTTGTGGTCAAGGCAGATTGCACGGAGGATTGAATTACCTGGCAGAGCGGCCTCCAGCTAGCCGGCTAGGAGATAGTAGATTGTAGTTTAATGTCAGAAGCAGAAATGAAATGGAGTGACTGGAGCGTGTACTGCACTCAGATTCCATTAGATCAGCTGATGTGTGCGGTTCTTTTCTTCAAATATATGCGATTAAGAAGGATGCTAAAAGAAATACCCTAGACATAGTAATAAGGATGGTATGATGGCCTAGAGGAAAGAGGGGCCTCCCAGTAACCATGAGGTCTCTGGTTCCTCCTCCCAGTAACCATGAGGTATCTGGTTCCTCCTACCAGTAACATGAGGTCTCTGGTTCCTCCTCCCAGTAACCATGAGGTCTCTGGTTCCTCCTCCCAGTAACCATG
>OX442371.1:1763010-1773010 GCA_949357725.1 Hyperoplus immaculatus
ACCACCAGCATCTGATCACAGATAACTTAAAATAAATCAGAATTGGGTCACTTTTACTGGAAATCTTGTAGCCTGTCCAAATTCAATGTGCCAATATCAATAATTCATGAAACAAGCCCACACTTGTGAAATAACAAGGAAGTGTGGACATCTGCATCTACTGCCAAATGTTCAGCTTGTAAAATAAAAGTTAAACCAGGCGTCACTTTTGATTGACAGCTTCAGTAGCTTTTAGCAAAACGTTTGGTTGTGTGTGTGTGTGTGTGTGTGTGTGTGTGTGTGTGTGTGTGTGTGTGTGTCTGTTTGGTCGTGTCCTTGTGTGGAGGTGGATGTGCAGAATCATGTTTATTGATGCCAATCTATCTGATAGGCAGTTTGGGAAAACACACTTTTTACAGTCTCTCTCTCTCACACACACACATAGGTTTGTACGGCTATACTTGTGAGGACACTCATTGACATAATTCATTCCCTCGCCCCTTACCCTAACACTAACCATCACAACTAAATGCCTAACCCCAACCCTTACACTAAAGGCTGTTACATACTCCGCGAGAAGAAAGAAAAAAGTTCTTGGTGACAGAGCTGCGAGAAGAAAATGACGTCATTTTCTTCTCTCAGCTCTTGTTTAGCTGTTCTCGCAGCTTGTTCTCGACACATCACCCGGGCCGAACTTTCTTCTCGCAGCTTGTCCGAGAACTATTGTGTGATTGGTCAGTCTGAAGTCAATGAGGAAAGCGAAGTGAAATCAGCTGGCGCTACTGAGTAAATTACCATGGTAACAATGCGCCGCGGTGAGGAGTTCGGCAGTTGAGTTCTCGTGAAGTATGTAATGTCAGACCAGAAAGAACTTCTCGCAGCTCTGTCACCGAGAACTTTGTTCTTTCTTCTCGCGGAGTATGTAACAGCCTTAACCCTAACATAAACCTAATTCATACCTGAAACTGAAAACCTAGTGTTAACCCTCAAACAGCCCTTTAAAGGCCTGTCCCAAAGGGAGAACCGGACAAAAATGTCCTCATTCCTAAGGTCTCAAACTCAAATTGGTTTTTGCAAAATTAGTTCTTCAAGTACACACACACGCACACACACACACACACACACACACACACCAAGTGACTGCTATTCCAGGCTTGTCTTTGTGAAGACCGGCCGACATGTCCTCGCAAAGATAATTGTCCTCACAATGTGGGTCGTTTGCCAAGGGTTGGTCCACACAAGTATATAAAGACAAACACACACATACACACACACACACACACAAACACACGATAGGTGTATCTCAATCGAGCGGCCGCAGCCTACGAAGGCTGCATTTGAAGACCGATTGCGTCATAGCGGCGCAACAGATGGATCCTTCGCGGCCCAAGATTCATTGCGTTTTTTTCAGAGATGGCATAAAATAAAATAAAAAATAACAAAACAGCAACGTGTTGCTCCATCCTCTTAACTTTTATCTTCCTTTCTTTTTTTCTTGTACATTTTTTTCTTTTCGTCTGGTAGGCAACTTGTTTTTTCTTTTTTCCTCCGTTGACAAGGCTGTTTTACGTTGGCAGCAATCAGGGTTGCTAGGCAGCACAGGAGCGGTGAGTCGTCACGCAAGGTTGCTCATGCTTGTTACGCAAACCGGAAATGCTCGTAAACAGAGACCTGTTGTGATCGTCTCGTTTAACAACGTTCGTTCGGCCTTCGAATCGGCCTTCACAGGCTATGGCCTTCCAACCCAGTCTCACAGTGAAATGTAAAATAGCTACATTGGTCCACTGCGCAAAATGTAGAGGTTTCACAATAAAGGCCTTGAAATTGTGAATTACCTACATTTGTTCCCCCTATTCATTTCTAATGGACAGCGTACATGTCACGTGACTTTCAAGTCCTCCCGGCCGAAACGAAACCCAAGCTGTGACCGCCATTGCCCCAGTTTTTATTCTGCAGATTTTTAAGATGTATAAGCTATTAAATGGGTTTTTGATAACATTGTTAGTGAGAAATGTGTGTCTTACTCTCACAATCTTCACTCAGTGAATGTATACGATGTAGTTTGATGGTTATCACGAATATTATTCTGGACATCGCCAAGAAAATGTAGAAATACAACATTTGTTTCGGGTTGATATACTGGTTGCTATGACGCTTCTGGCGCTGCCTTGAACCGGAAACAGGAAGCGTTTGAATTATTATGATTTCTTTGCTGTAAATGCTTAATTTGTTTTTCTCTCATTTTAAAAACACATGTTTATTACAGAGGAGGGATGACTTCTACAGAGTCGTCTGCTTACAGCTCCCGTGACAGTTATGAACGTTTTATATTTTCTTTGTCACGAGGAAAGCCAATCAAGAGAGCAGAGCTCAGTCATCCTCCACGGTCAGACAGGAAGTGAAGCGATAAATTACAAAGTAAAATCGGTTGGCACTTCCGGTTTTACCATATGTAATGAATTTAGCTTTCTTAATATGTCCATGGTAGTCACTTAGAGCGATCTGATCACTCGATATTGTGGACTTTACAGTTAAAATAGCAGGAGAGATCACTTTGCTTGCTTTTTAACCTCTGTATAATCTTGTGGATTAAATTACTTTTTATGTTATTCATTATTTTACATGAAATTACCTTTGAGGAGAGATATCCTTGACACCTATTTTTTTTTCTCACCTGCACACTTTGTTACCTTTTACGTCATATCTTATTTTCTGTTGTCTAGATCTTTTTTGTTTTTTTATTGTGCAAATAAATTAAATCAAATCAAAAGCATTAAACCGGAAACAGGAAGCGTTTTGATGACTTTCGTTTTTTATTTTTTTGCTGTAAAAGCTTAATGTAACTGCTAAATTGTGTTCTCTAATTTTTAAAAAACATGTTTATTTAAGAGCAGGGATTACGTCTCCAGAGTTGCCCGCTTACACCTCCCGTGACAGTTAGGAACGTTTTTTTTCACGAGCAGCTCCCATGAAGCATGGAAGCGATGCCTATGAGTTCATGGCATGGACATATAAAGAGTTCCGAGCTGTCCGCCGGTGATGGGCCGCATTCTTTCAGCTTGTGACGTCATCTGAATGGCCGCATTCCATTTTCATGTCTGCACCAAGCTGAATCAAAAGGCCACTATGTTTGTTTTTTAGCCTGATATTGATGTTAATGTAATTTCATGTGGCTGATTATATTTATTATGAAATAAAATATATTAAAAACATACATCATATCAGTTAATAGGCCTATTGAACCAAATCATCCACTAAAGCCCTACTGTGTGTGTGTGTGTGCGTGTGAGAGAGAGAGAGAGACAGAGAGAGAGAGAGAGAGAGAGAGAGAGAGCATGGCCAATCAGACTGAAGACTATATGTTAACAGTGAGTGAGTGAGTGAGTGAGTGAGTGAGTGAGAGAGAGAGAGAGAGAGAGAAAGCATGGCCAAATTTACTAAAGACTGTTAAGAAATGTTTCATTGCATGCCCCTCATTTAATCCCTGCACTCTCTTCATAGGCCTATTTTAATGAGATATTCAGAATATTCAGCAGTTGAGGGTGGTCAGCACTTGACGGGAGACAAAATATGCACAGTTTTGTGCCATGCATGTTGTGGGAGGAAGATGAGGGAGATGGTTGTGGTTTTTTGGATGAAATGGAGCACTAGGCCGAAAACAATAGGATGCCTGGCTACTCGAATCCTGGGGGAAGAGGATGAGATGGTGGAGGGCTACAGAGACCTGCATTTACTTCAACAACAGACTGCAAATGTAACATGGGGGTTGTGCATGGAGGGACAGAGCAGACTGTACTTCATGAGCAAATCATTATTTACCTATTTGGGCCCATAGTTGGTTGTGGAGAGAATGATAATTCACAAGCTGCTGAAGATAATGGACAGCACTGCTCCTTCAGCTATTCAACCACTACAGAAAGTCATTCCTGCCAACTGCAATACAATCCACAATAACTGCTGCTTCAATGCTACAATTTCCCTATGGCAATAAATAAAGTGGGCCTACATTATCCATCTACAAATCCATCCATCCATCTATGCAGGTATATTTGATTTAGGCCTGTATTTTAGATTATGCACAGCGTTCTGCATTATAATCTCTGAAAGTGACATCCTTTGGATTATTATTTCCAAAAGAAAACAAATGAGCAAACAAAAAGCTTCATTTTCGTTATTGGGCCTTAAAAGTGATCAGAAGATCAAAACCTTGCCATAAGAACACCAACTGAATACATCGCTTAATGTTGTCAGTGTAAAGATTCTACGACTCTACATTTAAACACACCTACAATTCACCATCATGCTAATTATTTGATTTAATTTATTTGCACAATAAAAAAATAGGCCACAGAAAAATAAGATATAAAGTAAAAGGTAAAAGGTAACATGTGCAGGTGAGAAAAAAAAGGGGTGAAGGATATCTCACCTCAAAGGTAATTTAATGTCAAATAATGAATAAAATAAAAATTATACAGAGGTTAAAAAGCAAGGAAAGTGCTTTTTGTTGCACTTTCCTGCTATTTTAAATAATATACATATATTTTGCAGGATTCATACCCTTCTATTTTAAAACGCTCCATAAGTAGAAGACACCACCACTCACGGATCAAGGGCATGTCCCTCTAAAGGAAATGCAATGAAGAGAGTAAATCATGATATATATTTCTTCTCTTCTCTCTCTTTATGATGAATGTAAGTTTGATTTAATTTATTTGCGAGATAAAAAAAAGGAGGTGTAAGCGGGCAACTCTGGAGACGTAATCCCTGCTCTTAAATAAATAAATAAACATGTTTTTAAAAAATGAGAGAACACAATTTAGCAGTTACATTGCTTTTCCAGCAAAAAAAATAAAATAAATAAAAAACGAAAGTCGAAACGCTTCCTGTTTCCGGTTTAATGCTTTTGACTTGATTTAATTTATTTGCACAATAAAAAAACTAAAAAGATATAGACAACAGAAAATAAGATACAACGTAAAAGGTAAAAGGTAACAAAGTGTGCAGATGAGAAAAAAAAAATAGGTGTCAAGGATAGGCCTATCTCTCCTCAAAGGTAATTTCATGTAAAATAATGAATAACATGAAAAGTAATTTAATCCACAAGATTATACAGAGGTTAAAAAGCAAGCAAAGTGATCTCTCCTGCTATTTTAACTGCAAAGTCCGCAATATCGAGTGATCAGATCGCTCTAAGTGACTACCATGGACATATTAAGAAAGCTAAATTCATTACATATGGTGAAACCGGAAGTGTCAACTGATTTTACTTTGTAATTTATCGCTTCACTTCCTGTCTGACCGTGGAGGATGACTGAGCTCTGCTCTCTTGATTGGCTTTCCTCGTGACAAAGAAAATATAAAACGTTCATAACTGTCACGGGAGCTGTAAGCAGACGACTCTGTAGACGTCATCCCTCCTCTGTAATAAACATGTGTTTTTAAAATGAGAGAACAACAAATTAAGCATTTACAGCAAAGAAATAATAATAATTCAAACACTTCCGGTTTCCGGTTTAAGGCAGCGCCAGGAGCGTCATAGCAACAGCATAGCAACCAGTATATCAACCTGAAAGAAATGTTGTATTTGTACATTTTCTTGGCGATGTCCAGAATAATATTCGTGATAACCATCAAACTACATCGTATACATACACTGAGTGAAGATTGTGAAAGCAAGACACACATTTCTCACTAAAAATGTTATCAAAAACCCATTTAATAGCTTATACATCTTAAAAATCTGCAGAATAAAAGCTGGGGCAATGGCAGTCACAGCTTGGGTTTCGTTTCGGCCGGGAGGACTTGAAAGTCACGTGACATGTACGCTGTCCATTAGAAATGAATAGGGGGAACAAATGTAGCTAATTCACAATTTCAAGGCCTTTATTGTGAAATCTCTACATTTTGCGCTGTGGACCAACGTAGCTATTTTACATTTCACTGTGAGACTGGGTTGGGCCTTCATAGACCGCGTAGACCGCGTCCTTAGAAGGATGCAGCCTCTGGAATGGGATACAGCTAAAGTCCCAAACTCACTCTCACATAAAGTCTTTTAAGGGTATTAGCCTAGTTTCCGGTAAAGACTTATCAACAAAAAACAGACAAAGAAACCAACAAAGACATTCTTTATTTTTGGCAATGGACCAGATTAAAATGGCCGCCTAGAAAGAACAGAAAGAAAGACGGAAGAATTGTCAGGACACAATGGGAAGTTTAAAAAGTAAAAGACAAACATTCAGATAAAGTGTGTTGATGAGTCAGAGGGCAGCTGAAGGGCTGACGGGGACACACTGCCTTTTGGTGCGATGCCAAAATAATTATAGTGTGTGTGTGTGTGTGTGTGTGTGTGTGTGTGTGTGTGTGTGTGTGTGTGTAGGTATGTGTGTAGGTGTGTGTGTAGGTGTGTGTGTGTGTGTGTGTCTGTGTGTGTGTGTGTGTGTGTGTGTGTGTGTGTGTGTGTGTGTGTGTGTCTGTGTGTGTGTGTGTGTGTGTGTGTGTGTGTGTGTGTGTGTGTGTGTGTGTGTGTGTGTGTGTAATGAGATGTAAATGCAAGGCGACCTGAACAGCGCAGCAGCCACAGTGTTCTGTCAGGGCAGAGAGTGACCTTTAAAGGGTTATGACTGGTCACAGACTGATTAAACAGACACACACATACACACACACACACACACACACACACACACACACACACACACACACACACACACTGGGGGACTGTCAGGAACCGAAACATGTATGTTAAACCAGCATGTTTAACATACATGAACTTTTAATACGAATACGTAAGGTGAAGCGAAGAGACCTTTAACTGTTTTAAATCTATAGTGTGTAAGTTTTTCATATAAATGAATGTCGGTGAGCTTTGGTGAAAGAAGATGATAAATGTCGTGGTTTCTGGATTTTTGGCAACTTTTTTCTACATTTTGATAAGGTTTTTAACCCAATTCTTTCCCTCTCTCTCTCTCTCTCTCTCTCTCTCTCCCTGTCTCTCTCTGTCTGTTGTTTGTAGCTCAGCCTAACTGTCTGTCTCTCTCTCTGTCTGTAGTTTGTAGCCCAGCCTAACTGCCTGTCTCTCTCTCTCTGTCTGTAGTTTGTAGCCCAGCCTAACTGCCAGCAGCTGTTAGCGACGCTCTGGTACGATGGTTTCCCCGGCTGGAGGAGGCGTCACTGGGCCGTGAAGCTGGTGACCTGCTTCATCATAGGACTGCTCTTCCCTGTCTTCTCTCTGGTAAGAATAATAATATATTTTTCGTATCATAATTTTTATATCATACTAAAATCCCTACTAACGTCCTACTCATACTAAAGCCCTACTAATGTCCTACTCATACTAAAATCCCTACTAACGTCCTACTCATACTAAAGCCCTACTAACGTCCTACTCATACTAAAATCCCTACTAACGTCCTACTCATACTAAAATCCCTACTAACGTCCTACTCATACTAAAATCCCTACTAACGTCATACTCATACTAAAATTCCTACTAAAGTCCTATTCATACTAAAGCTCTACTAACGTCCTTCGCATACTAATTTTGACGTCAATTTGAGTATGTTGTGGTTGTTTATGCGATTTTGTGTAGGCGAGAAATGCCCGGATGAGTACTACCAGTAAGATTTTGTGTATGGATCGATAGGTTACTTTTCCTACTCAACCGCCCCACAATGCATTGCGTCTTTACAAACGGCATTGAAGTTTTTTTTTTATTCTTTATTGCTTCTGTTACTTCAGTGTAAACGGTCCGACCAACCTCGCATACACAATGGATGGTTAAGTAGACAGTATGTAGTATATACATGTTGAGTATGTAGGAGGGAGGACGCTAGTAGGTAATTCTTTCTCCTTTCCTCTAGATTTACCTCCTGGCTCCTAAGAGCGCTCTGGGTCGGTTCATCAAGAAGCCGTTCATAAAGTTCATCTGCCACACGGCGTCCTACCTGACCTTCCTCTTCCTGCTGCTGCTCGCCTCGCAACACATCGCCCGCACCAACCTGCACATGCAGGGACCCCCGCCCACCATAGTGGAGTGGATGATACTGCCATGGGTACTGGGTATGTATTCAGACAGACAGACAGACAGACAGACAGACACGCACCAACCTGCACATGCAGGGACCCCCGCCCACCATAGTGGAATGGATGATACTGCCATGGGTACTGGGTATGTACAGACACACAGACAGACAGACAGACATCAACCTACACATGCAGGGACCATATTATTATTTAAATCTAGGGAAAGTAATTGAATATGAAGCAAAAAAACATGGGTGCTGGGTATCTCTTCAAACCCAACTAACAGGCAATGCGTGTTGTATTTTTATTTATTTAATTTTTTGGGGGGAGGGGCATTTTCCATACTTTATTGACAGTGTGGCGAGACAGAGATGAAATGTGTCAGAGAGGGGAATGACATGCAGAGAACGACCCAGGCTGGAATCTAATCTGGGTCTGCTGTGAAGAGGACTGAGACTCTATGGGGGGGGGGAGGGGGAATCACATCTCTCCCAGTTAGCAGCCGTACTCAGAAGAAGACAGTTATTCTAATAGACAATAACAAGAGGTCTTATCTTATGTCATTTTATCATGAAAAGGACCATGTGCAGCCCCTTACAATTAGGGGACAAGTTGTAGAGGCAGTAGACAGTTTCAAATATTTAGGTACATTTATTGATTGCAATCTAAATTTTAGTGAAAACACAGACTATATTTTTAAAACCTGTAACCAACGTCTCCATCTACTGCGCAAACTCAACTCATTCAGAGTGAGCAAGCACATTATGGAAACAGTTTATAAGAACCTTATTGAGGGCATTTTAACTTTTAATATGGCAATGTGGTATGGTAACCTAAACGTAAAAGGAAGAAGCAAGCTACAGAGAATAATAAACCTTGCCTCAAAAATCATAGGGACAAAACAGAAACAATTAAGTTGTATGTACGAGGAAGTGCTGAGGAAAAGCTGTTAAAATAGCAAACGATCCGTCCCATCCACTCCATAGGGAGTTTGAACTTCTTCCCTCGGGTAGACGTTACAGAGCGCCAAGGGCAAATCGTAACATTTTAAAAAATTCCTTCACTCCTAAAGCGATTGGGGTACTGAACACCATGTCCCGCTGATGTGTCTACTGCCACTGCTGCCCTGCTTCTTGCCCTGAAGATGTCTGTGTGTAAATGTTGCTGTTGTTGTTGTTGTTGTTGTTGTTGTTGTTGTTGTTGTTGTGTTGTCCTGCTTGTTGTTTTTTTATATGAGACCAAAGACAAATCTCCACACCGTGGACAATAAATAATTAACTAACTAACTAACTAACTAACTTTTCATCAAAAAAGACTCTTGAGTGTGTCTGTTCAAGTGTGTGTGTGTGTGTGTGTGTGTGTGTGGGATGTGAAAAAGAGTGATTAAATCTCCATATTCTCGCTGACACCAATCATTTCCAAATCATAACCATCATCACTTTAAAAAAAATACAAAATCAATCTCCTCTCAGCTTCATAACACACTTGAACAAAAGTGTATTCTGACCATTATCTGGTTTGTATTGTAGATTAGTAGTATTACAGCATACACACTGTTGCTATCAGTCAAAGTGTTGTTTATATGCTGTAGAATAAATATGGCATTTTACCAATAAAAAGTCAAAGTAAGTGTCAAATAAATCTCTGTTATTTAATGTGAGCTACAGGTTTTTTAGTATCGCGATGTAAAAATGGATAGTTGCAGAAATAGTGTTGTGAGTGTGGATGTTTTATATTGTAATTCAACTTCTTGGAAACCGAGTAAAGGGATTTTATTTCAGCTTTTATGTTCACTACGTAGCCTTTTTCTCTAAATATTTTAAACCTGCTGTGTGTAGAATTTGGGGTTTTATTTCCTAGCAGATTTTGTAGAAAGTAATTATAATATCCATAAGTACATTTAATTTAGTGCATAATAGCTGGAAAAAAAAATGTAATTATTTTTTTTCCCTTAGAAAGGGTCTCATATATGTCCATATTTCTGCATATTTTGGACCAAGGC
>OX442371.1:1794210-1799210 GCA_949357725.1 Hyperoplus immaculatus
GAGACATGCTTGGCCAGGCCATAACCTTTACCCTCAGCTTTTTTAGCAAGCCACTGGTCGTCTTGGAGGTGTGTTTGGGGTCGTTATCATGTTGCAATACCACCCTGCGGCCCAGTTTACGAAGGTTGAGTGCACATGGTCAGCGTCGTACACAGAGGTTGGCTTTGGAAAATAGACGTATGAGTGCTGCCAGCATTGCTGAAGGGCTTGAAGGGGTGGGGGGTCAACCTGTCAGTGCTCAGACCATACGCCGCACTCTGCATCATACTGGTCTGCATGGTTGTCATCCCAGAAGGAAGCCTATTCTAAAGATGATGCACAAGAAACCCCACAAAAAGTTTGCTGAAGACAAACAGACTACGGACATGGATTACTGCAACCATGTCCTGTGGTCTGATGAGACCAAAATACATTTATTTGGTTCAGATGGTGTTAAGAGTGTGGAGCGGCAACCAGGTGAGGAGTACAAAGACAAGTGTGTCTTGCCTAGAGTCAAGCATGGTGGTTGGAGTGTCATGGTCTGGGGCTGCATGAGTGCTGCCAGCACTGGGGATCTACAGTTCATTGAATTCTAACATGTACTGTGACATACTGAAGCAGAGCATGATCCCCTCCCTTCATAAACTGGGCCGCAGGGCAGTACTGCAACATGATAACGACCCCAAACACCCCTCCGAACGACCACTGGCTTGTTAAAGAAGCTGAGGGTAAAGGTTATGGACTGGCCAAGCATGTCTCCAGTCTTAAACCCTATTGAGCATCTTTGGGGCATCCTAAAACGGGAGATGGAGGAGCGCAAGGACTCTAATATCCACCAGCTCCTTGATGTCGTCATGAATGGGTAGAAGAGGGTTCCAGTTGCAACCTGTGAAGCTCTAGTGAACTACATGCCCAAGAGGGTTAAGGCAGTGCTAGAAAATAATGATGGCAAAACAAAATATTGACACTTTGGGCCCAATTTGGACATTTTTTCTTAGGGGTGTACTCACTTTTGTTGCCAGCAGTTTAGACATTAATGGCTGTGTGTCGAGTTATTTTGAGGGGACAGTAAATTTACACTGTTATACAAGCTGTACACTGACTACTTGACATTGTATCAAAGTGTCATTTATTCAGTGTTGTCGCATGGAAAGATATAATGAAATATTTGAAGAAATGTTAGGGGTGTACTCACTTTTGTGAGATACTGTATATGTAGCATAAGTCTTTAGCACGTGTAACTGCAGATTTTGAATGCGTAAACTGAAGTCACAAATGTGTAACAGTAGATTTGAAGTCGTAAATATTTGTTTTGCATGTGTACTCCAAAGTCACAAATGTGTAACAGTAAATTTGAAGTCGTAAATATTTTTTCTACCATTGTGGACACAAAATAGGGGCTACGAGTTCACAAATCGTTGTTACGGGTGCACAAATCCTATCCTGTGCATCGCAACTTCAAAGAGTCATGCGCTTGACACTTTTGCTACAAACATTGCAGCACAGTTGGTGCAAAACACATTTGCACACCCGTGTTTCATAATGTGAGAACATGCCCCCAATTTGTGCATTCGTAAACCCAAATGTGAACTAACGCATCAGAAATTGCACATCTGTGAAAAATGTCCTCACAAATAAAATGATATCGAGCACAGCATTTTAATGAGCGAGCACAAATCGATGATACAACTGCTCAAATCTGTTCCTACAAGTCTCAGCTGAGGGTTTTCTCTGCTCGAATCTGCTCCTGCAAGTCTCGGCTGTGGGTTTTTTTGCAGGGAGATTTGCACCACGCCCAGGTGGTAAATGTGGTGCAAAAGTGTTTCGTATGCGTAGAACAGATTTGTATCCGTAGAAGGTGGGCGGGACAACATTGTCGCATCATCCAATGTAAGCGCCGGTTTGGACCCGTGACGTCAGCATGTGAACAAACGGAGGAAAAGCCTTTTTCCTTCGTCCCTTTTCACCAGAAATTGTAGGAAATGACTAAATGAGCAACAACAACTATCAAACTAATGCGAAGTAGTAGGTAGTAGTGAATTGAACTCTTTTTCTGTAGTTTTACATTGCATTTTTTAAGTAATGGAGAATTATATTATATGTACTCCAGCCTTTGAGGAAAAGTAGTCCAAGGTGTCTGTAACAGTAAATAAGCCGCGTTAGCTAGCTTTGAGGTGGTTTCCCGATCATTTTAGACAGGACAGGAGGCTTATTATGTGACACGGTGAAGTTGAGGAGGGGATACCCATTAAACACCAGGACCTGCGGTGGTTTAATAAACAGTTGAGCTGCTTCACAATCTCTGTCCGGAGCCGCAGCAGTGTCTGGACTGACGGTCACGGACACACGGTCGGACACAGACCTAGGGTTTAGCTAGAACCTACAGGACACGGAGCCATCCCACGGAAACTATGAACTGTAAGTCTGGTTTTCTTATGTTTTTAAACTTCAAAGTTGGTCGGTATAATACGTTCAATGATGAGAAGCAACGTGTGGTTATAATGTATTGCAGGCAGCATAGCTAACCACTAGCTAACAAGTCATAATGGGTATAACAGCTAATGTTCGTTAGCATATTCTTTTAAAGGAAGTACCGTTTTTTAAGGCATTTGGTCACTTCTAAGGATGTTAATAATTAACTGTTAACGTAAAATAAGAAGGCTGACCAATGAATCCTTCCGTTAATCAGTGAAAATAATCCCGGCGCTAGCCAGGGAAATATGAGTCAGCTGAATACTGGAGTCTTGCTGCTATAATAATAATCAGCGTGTCTGTATGTCTGCTTTTCTGGGACATCGGCACCTTCATACATAGCCTACTAGTTTTACATCAGCATGTGTCGACCTCATATAGAGCGTTTTCTGTCTTAATAGTGGCTATGAAGATCCAAATAAACACATGTGAGCAGTATACTATTCTGCTCAGCCCGTCTCAACATCATGTTGCTGTTTCTGAATAAAAACAGGTAGACAAGCGTCCCATTATGCAAATGATTTTTTTTTTAATTGTGCAGCTCCATCGTGTTTAAATCATATTTTATATCTGTTTTTCCAGCCTGAAAAAAAACATTTACAACTAATTTTAAAAGTCACTAATGACAAGATACCCCCCACGAAGAGAATGAATTGCAGGGCTGTTATAACAAACTATATTGATTAGTTTTTAGCTTTGTGTTCTTCATCAACTCGAACCTACATGTATTTTATTTATTTTATAAATCTTAACATTATCTTAACATCTGAATGGCACAATCTGCTTTTCCACAGACTCATCTAGGCTGTCCTGCACAAGGCCTGCACAAGTGTCTGGGATTTCCACCGTGTCAGGGAGAAGCCATTGTACAGTAAGCAGCTACAGTCAGTCCTAACTATTATCCGTCATATGTTTACTATAACATCACTAAAGGGATCTAACAATTGTTTCCGTCCCCAGTGTATGCATTGCTGAGGGAAGGACACTCCAGATAACTGAAGACTTCACATCTCCTGCTGCCTTGAGAAGATCTCCGAAGATGGAGCAGCGTGGAACTCACCTGGCAGTCACAGCACATCAGTCTGACTCTACACTCTACACACAATTTGTTTTCAATTTTTAGATTGTGATTATTATAAATCTAGACAAAGTCAGATCATACTCAATTCATAATCATATTGATTGCAGTAAATGAGGTGACATACTCAGTCATGTTTATTTGTTTGACATATTAAAAAGGTAGGGGAGATTTTGATTAAATATGGTAAAAAGTTGGGCTACAGACCAAGGACTAAGTTACTAGTTTTATGTTTTGTTTTATAAAGTCTTGTTCTGGCACATGCCAGAGCATTTTGGGTATTTTGTTCATTTTCTCTTAATAAAATAACGCCATACAAAACTTTACTTGGAGGTATGCAATTGTGAGTGCATTATAGTTTTAAACTGGTTGATTTGTATTTTTCATTTTGACCGTATGTATATGTTTAGTAAATCCACAAATATTTTAAAAAGTCCAAATCTTGTGATTTGTTTGTGGGGTAAGCTTTTACTATACATTTGTACTGATTGTGCTTTGATGTGATAACTGCAAATCATAAATATAATTGATATAGGGCATTTATTAGTCTTGCTTTAGCAGCATGCAGACCTACTTATTAATGCAGCACGTGATCTGAATTAACATGTTCTAAACTGCATAAAATGTTATGGTGTGACACTTTGTGATTGTGATTAATTAAAGTAATCACTGAAATGAGGTTATATGAAGCTTTGTACCCTGTTCTTCTGGACACGTCACATGAGGTAAGGTGTATAGCAGAACTGTCTGGGGATAAGCACACAGTTAAACCTGATCATCTAATTATCGGTTTGTGATACAAGTAGTGATAATTTCACATGGAAAATGTGAGATAGAGAAACAATTATTCCAATTCAGTTTTAATGTGTCCTCTATACTTTTCTATTGCCTTGTAGAGTAGGTTACTTATTCACTTCACTATTCACACGTTTAAATTAATTAAGCTTACTACATTTAGAAGACTAAGTGTATGATTTATAAGCATATTTCTGGATGCTGAATACTCTGCAGCAAGATATGTAGGCCTACTTTATTTACTTTGGTCCTCAATGCCTGCAACATCCTCCTCACCCCCTGCGTGTGGTGTGTTGTAACCATAGATAGTTTTAACAGCCAGGAGCCTTGACAGCGGCTGCGGGACAATAAACTATTGTTGATAGTTAGCCTGCTGCTATCGGTGTATGAATGTGTGTGAATGGTAACGTGTAAATGGGAACAGGTCTCCCTTGCAAAAGTCTTCGGACTCAATGGGATATACCTGTATAAATAAAGGTTAAAAAAATATATAATGGAAATTCATTCTCTATTTAATAAGACTACTTTTTATTAAAATGTAAAGGTTTTAAAGAGAAAAACAGCAGGTTTAAACAGTTACACCAGTGCCAATCACACAGCAGACGTTACGCTGGCCCTTATCTGCTAAAGTAAACTTGTTTATGACTTTCACTACTGGCATAAGGCTCCGCTGTAG
>OX442371.1:1804210-1806710 GCA_949357725.1 Hyperoplus immaculatus
AACCTGGACTTCCCCTACATTGCCGGCGAAACAGATTTGCATCAGCACCAATCATTTCCTGTGCCCGTTAACTCAAGATAACAGCTCAGGATGTTTTTGAGAAGTTGCCTCACGACATGTTTGTCTAATCTGTTGATCTAAAATTCTCTGTAAAGGACATACGATGACTTGATAAGGATTATACCTCGTGTTTGAAAGTTTTCCATGACGTAGAGATGTACGGTCCTCAGAAGCTGCTGAAGAGCGTTGACACGGAGCTGTTGGCGTCAGTGTTTGAGTGACAGTCACACTGAGACCTCGGAGCAGAATGGCTGCAGTCGCACACCTTGCTTTACTGCTGTTTGCTTTCATCAACAACACCCACGGAGAAGAACGTTTCTTGATCCTAGAGAATGGAGACTATCACCCCTTCAGACCGGATAACAAGGTCAACTCCTCCTGCCTGATCTCCAGGTCTGTTGGAGAGGAGAAGCTTGTCCTGTGGAACACCTCCGACTCCTCGGCCGAGAACTCCACACTACCGGACGGCTTGAAACAACGACTGAAAGTTTCCATCTGGGACAACGTTACTCATTACAAGATCCACAATCTGACCCATTCAGACTCAGGCCTGTACCAAGAGGAGTGTTGGACCGATGGCAATGTGACATTCCAGAGAAACACCAGTATTATTATTTGTAGTCGGATAGATGAGAGAAAAGATTTCCCACTGGGAGGTGGAGACACAGTGGACCTGCCATGTGAGGACGTGGCTGACGATTTGGAAATCCAGTGGCTCATGGCTAGTGGACACTATCTTAAGGTGGACAATGGGTGGGAGACATTATGGACAAGAGTTCTTAAGGACAGTACGACATCGGTGACGGACATTGTTAAAGGAGGATTTCAAGTGGTGAAAAAAGCATCAGGTCCTCGTCAGTCCAACATCACCACAGCAGTCACTGGGATTTTCACTTGTCTTGTGATGGACCAACAGCAGTGTGTTAGCAGTAGCCCTGTAGTGGTATATTCACCACTAGAGACAATCTACCGCTCGGTGGGAGAGACGGCCGTGTTGCAGTGCGATGGCTCCGGTGATGACAAGTGAAGTTTTCCAAAACGAGTCACTGGTGTTTTCATCGTTAGCATTAAGTGACTCAGGTCGGTACATCTGTCGAAGCTATTACAGTTGGAATAATTTTGATCTGTTTGTGTGCCCCAAATTCGGCCCCCCTGATGTAGAGCTCTTCTCAGGAGGAGAAAATGTCACTATCAGATGTATCGGAGATTTGAGTGAAGGTGAGAGTTTCCGTTGGTTCATGAAGTCAAAACAAACACAAGGCAGAGTCGTTTATCAAGAGGAGTTTGATCAGAACAGAATAGTTATCTCTTACAGGTCGGTTACTATCTTAAATGTCTCACTGGAGGACACAGAGGAGTATTGGTGTGCAGCAATTAGTGACTCAGACTTCCAGTGTATGTCAACAGCCAAAACTCTCCTGATGTACAGAGATCCCTTTGGGGTCTACTCCACCTTCTACACAGTGAGGTGCATATTGCTCAGTGTTCTGCTGGGGCTTCAATGCGTTATTGTGCTGACTGTGATCTGTAAGACCAAGTGAGTGGAGGCTTAAAGGGATAGGTCAGTACTGTTGAAGTGGGGTTGTATGAGGCACTATAATAGTTAGTGTGTTACCGTATGGAGATGGTGATCACAAGGTTATTTTAATACGTTTTGGGGGGAGACGTGGCTGTAGCAGAAGTCAGCCTTGTACTGTTGCAGAGGGGGCCAGAAGAAAAACTTATTTTTTTGCCACGTATATAAAGGCTAACCTAAAAACTAAATGTCCGTTCAATTGTTCTCTAAATTCAGGATTTTTTCACTGCTGATTTGCGGATTGATACGCTGCATTTCACCGACAGACAGACGTTTATTTTTGCTCTTTTTTTCAAGTGTAGTTCGGCCATGTATTACTGCGTCAACTAGTGCAGCTGTTTTTCCTCTGGCCCCCTCTGCAACGGTACAATGCTGACTCCTGCTACAGCTACGTCTCCCCCAAACTCCTTATAGTGACTGATCACCATCTCCATAAGGTAAGAGAATAACTATGCATAAGTACAGAATACAACCACACTTCAAAAATACTGAACTATAACTTTAATATGAGATCAAATGTCATCTTAAAAATGAGAGACAGACAGTCAGGCAGTGATGAAGGTTATTCTCACATCTAAAAATATAAAAAAAAAAAACACATATTATTTTTGTCTTAATTGGGTTGTTTGATTTGTATGTGTTGCCTCTCACTGCCTCCTTGAATTGTTTAGACCTGGTTCAACCATGTAAACCACTTTCTTAACTTTTTTATTAATATTATTATAACATTTTGGAAATGAACAAAACGTGAAAGTGGTTCTAGAGAAACTTACATCTCATAATGATTTAGTGTGAAGTCAAAGCAGGTTTAATTATTGTTGAAAAATAATGCTGATGCAAAAAGTTTTCCCCTTAGATTCTGTA
>OX442371.1:1816710-1818299 GCA_949357725.1 Hyperoplus immaculatus
GTTTGAGGGTTAACACTAGGTTTTAAGGTTCAGGTATGAATTAGGTTTTTGTTAGGGTTTGTGTAAGGGTTGGGGTTAGGCATTTAGTTTTGATGGTTAGGGTTAGGGTAAGGGTCTAGGGAATGCATTATGTCAATGAATGTCCTCACAAGAATAGCCGTACTAGTGTGTGTGTGTGTGTGTGTGTGTGTGTGTGTGTGTGTGTGTGAAATCATGTTGTGTCTACAGATAGTATTTTGTCATTTACTTCACTGCACATGTTGTGTAGCTCAGGTTGCACTTTGTGTTGCCTTCACTGTGTATACAAAGAGTGATTTAAAAAAAAATAAAAACTGTCTGTCTGTGTGTATGTGTCTCTCTCTCTCTATATATATACATATATATATATATATATGTGTGTGTGTGTGTGTCTCATTCCGTGTGTGTGTGTGTCTCATTCCGTGTGTGTGTGTGTGTCTCTCTCTATATATATATATATAATATATATATATATATGTGTGTGTGTGTGTGTGTCTCTCTCTTTCCGTGTGTGTATGTGCGCGTGTGTGTGTCTCTGTCTGTCTGTCTGTCTGTCTGTCTGTCTCTCTCTGTCTGCAGGGCATGTCAGAGACCTTCTCCACGCTCCATGGTTTGGTGAACAAAGGAGTGAACGTTGTGATGGACATTCCCTACGAGCTCTGGAACGAAACCTCCGCCGAGGTGTCGGAGCTCAAGAAACAGGTGGGGGCCTTAAAGGGGCAGTGTGTAATATGACATCATCAAGAAAGTTCTACAAAGTTCTAGAATGCAACACTCCCTGGGTAACCCCAACTCTTTCGAATAATAACAGAAGCTACAGTGGCAAGAACAATTCTAAATTTTAAACAATGCACCTGATGACATTCCAACTATGACACTTTCAAGATGGCGGCACTAGGCCTTGGTCCAAAATATGCAGACATATGGACATATATGAGACCCTTTCTAAGGGAAAAAATAATAATTCAAAACATTATTTTCAGCTATTATGCACTAAATTAAATGTACTTATGGATATTATAATTACTTTCTACAAAATCTGCTAGGAAATAAAACCCAAAATTCTACACACTGCAGGTTTAATTTATTAATCACACAAAAAAATGGTTTTATCATTTCGATTTTAAAATTATATTGATTTTTCCTGCTAGTTATATTTCTCTTCTTTTATTGGAACTTAAAGGAATACTTCACCCATACGGAACCGGGGTTCTATATCATAAAAAAATCGATAGGCTACATTTTACCATCTGTGATGTCACACATGGGAAAATGTAGGGTTAGACAGTGAGACCATAAAACAGTCTTTCTGCCTTTTCTCAGGCTAGGATGAACCGATTTCTAAAATGTTTTGCACATTTATACTACATAGGATCTCAGAGTTCAATACACCTTCATATTTCCACCAGGTGAAGTAGGTCTTTAATAAAAACTTGGATTTGACATCAGCAAATCTTTGCTTAAAACATTTGTAAATTTATTAATTTTATTTGTGTGTCTGTGTGTCTGTGTGTCTGTCTGTCTGTCTGTCTGTCTGTCTGTCTGTCTGTCTGTCTGCCTCAGTTGTGATG
>OX442371.1:1818499-1820999 GCA_949357725.1 Hyperoplus immaculatus
TGTCTGTCTGTCTGTCTGCCTCAGTGTGATGGGATGGTGGAGCAGTATGAGGAGGTGATTGAGGATTGGTACAAAGGAACTCAGGAGGAAGACCTGACCACGTACCTGTGTGAGAAACATGTTCTGAAGGGACAAGACACAGGTAACACTCGCACACACACTCACTCACTCACTCACTCACTCACTCACTCACTCACTCACTCACTCACGCACTCACTCACTCACTCACTCACTCACTCACTCACTCTCACACTCACTCACTCACTCACACACTCTCACACTCAATCACTCACTCACTCACTCACTCACTCACTCACTCACTCACACATACACATAAACCCTAATTTAAAGCTATAGTGTGTAACTGTCGCCCCATGAGTAATTACAACAACACTGTCTGCCGGTCCATCTACATGAGGTAAAGCCTTCAGTGATGGCACATGGATTTGATCCCTTCTGCTGTACGTCCAGGTTTTTTCTTAGCAGTAGGATCAACAACTGAAACATTTGGGCTTGGGCTCTTCTTGAAGATTTTTCTGAGCTCCTGCACCAGTGTCGGGGGGAGGGGGAGGGGACACCAGTTTGTAAACGCTGCCATACTGAGAAATACAGAGAGAGTTGTGTGCTTAACAGCTCGTTTGGCGATGCCCTGAATGAAACCGACATTCATTTACTGTATGTAAAGAAAGTTACACACTAAAGCTTTAAGAAAAACACTGCCAGTGAACAGACAAGCTTTATTTCTGTGATACATTTTGTGCTTTTATATGTATTCAAATTTTCTTTTCTCTCTCTTTAATCTTATGATTCTTCCGCCATGTTCCCCTGTGTCCAGCCTGCCTGAGTGAAGACTGGTCCAAGAAGAAGGGAGACTCTACGGCCATCGCGGAGGAGAAGAAGAAGAAGAAAAAGAAGAAGGGAGCAGGAAAGAAGGTATAACTGAGTTTGTCTGAAAAAGGAGTGAGAAGAAGCCAAAAGCCTATGTATTCCCAACCCTTGTTCAACTGATTGTAATCATCTGTTAAAGGTGCAGTGTGTAATATGACATCATCAAGAAAGTTCTACAAAGTTCTAGAATGCAACGCTCCCTGGGTAACCCCACCCCTTTAGAATAATAACAGAAGCTACAGTGGCCTTCAAGGACAAGAACAATTCTAAATTTTAAACAATGCACCTGATGACATTCCAACTATGACACTTTCAAGATGGCGGCACTAGGCCTTGGTCCAAAATATGCAGAAATATGGACATATATGAGACCCTTTCTAAGGGAAAAAATAATAATTCAAAACATTTTCTTCAGCTATTATGCACTAAATTAAATGTACTTATGGATATTATAATTACTTTCTACAAAATCTGCTAGGAAATAAAACCCAAGATTCTACACACTGCAGCTTTAAACAACTATTTACATAATGCACATTCAAATGGTTTATATGTAAATGTACAGGTTGATTTTTTTTTATTGGATATTTGAAATTTCTGAAATAAATTCCACCATTCGATCAAGGTGAAGAGCCGGAGTGACGAGTCGGAGACGGACGGAGAGAAGACCAGCAAGAGGAAGAAAGACAAGAACGTGAAGAAGAAGAAAAAGGGCAAAGGGGCCACCGAAGACATCCAGCCTCCGAGGCCTCTTTCTGGGCATAAGAACGAGCTGTGAGCCCCCCTAATCCTGGTTCTCAAATCATTTCTGTTTTCTTAAATGTATTTAAAGGTGCAGTGTGTAGTTTCAGAGGAGGGGGATTTGTTTACATTCACAGAGCCTGCAGTTAGTTTATTAAACATATTTTTCATCAATATATATCATCAAAAATCTAATTATTTTGAGGAACCTGGAACAAAAAGTGGGACTAGAACCTCTTTGTAAACCAAACTGTGGGCCCTGCTGCTGTAAACAACAACAACAGTGAAACAGTAACTTTTCAGGAAGCTTTCTAACTTCAAACAGTGTTCCAGGGATCACATTTTCCCTGTGAGGAAAGTTTGTTTATTCAGTTATGAGAATATAGCTTGGTAAATGTTTCACTTCTCTGACACTTCTCCAAAGTTACTTAGTGCACCTTTAAAATACATGTTTACCTTTATTTAATCAGACAGTACATTAAGAATAAAAAATATCTTATGAACACAGACGACCTGGAAAAAAAGACCTTTTGATATAACTAAACTCGTAGCTTCTGTAAACGTCGTCACATTTTAAACTCATATTTGAATGGTTTTATCAGTTTTTCTTTTATACAGACAAAAAAGACGGATTAAGTAGGCACATACAATACACACACAACCCCCACCCCCCATGCCCCTCCCTCACACAAGCAGACAAGAAATACGAAAAAAAAATACATTTTGTGTGAAATTGCGAACTCATTTTTCATGCTGTTTCATGCGGTGGTTTTGACACATATTGTTAATTCTATGATCTTATATATGATGACACTGTATATGACGGGCTTTAAAAAAACGAAAAATTAGTCTTAAACGTCGCATTCTGTCG
>OX442371.1:1838499-1843881 GCA_949357725.1 Hyperoplus immaculatus
TAGTAAAGCATCTGAAAAGAGTTATAGGCATATTTATCAATCCAAATTTAAGATAATTGTCATTTAAGTTTGATAAACTTTTACGTCAAATTCAGTTTAGATGAGGCTGTGGGCTGTGCTCTGGCTCTTATGACACAATAAGTATTTTGAACCAATCACAGCAGTTCTCTCTCTCTCTGACGTAACATTCTATAAAAACAATACAAGACTGTTGCCATGGAGCTTGATACAGCCACACAGTCCTGTCAAAACGGTCTAAACAGTTTTATTTTAACCAAGTTTTATAATATTTATGAAAAAAAAAATTCAATTAGATTTTCGTGAACGCTTATTGAGACACCCAACTTTGATTTCATATGGTGAAACTCATATTATTAGAATATCATGGAGAATGAATTGGAATTGAGGCAAGAATTCATGCAAAAAGGGGGCCCAAACCAAGTACTGAGTACATGTGCAGGATTATACTTTATAGAGGGCTGATATTTCTATATTCTAAATCAATCTTTTCATTGATTTCATGTAATAATCAAATTTTCTGAGATTTTGAATTTGGGTTTTTCATAAGGAATTACTGAAATAAATGAACTTTTGCACGAAATTAAAACATTTTCGAGTTTCACCTTTAAACTATTTTAGACGAGGTTCACAGAGGCTTTAAGGATTAAAATTCTGTTAAAGTTATTGTTGAAAATGTGTGATAAAATTTGCATCTGGTAAATTTATGAACACAAATTAAGCACCACCCGCCTTTTAAGAAAACTTGACAATGTACTTCCGGGTTACGAGGGGTCAACAGGTTGGTAATGTCAAGGTAGAGGAATTCAACGCACCACCTTTTTTTTTTTTTTTTAGAATATAATATCGTGTCTAAAAATCACTCCACTGTTAATATAAAAAGGGTTTGTTTGTTTTAAGGTCGTTTTTTTGATTTTTTTTTTTTAACTTTTGCAACATTTGAGAAACTGGATTTCACAAGTTTTAAGGGTTGATAGAAAATACTTCACACATTGAAAAGCTGTAGTCAACATTTTCAGAGAGAGAGAGGGAGAGAGAGAGAGTGAGAGGGAGCATAAGAGGGGGAATAAGAGAGAGAGAGAGGGAGAGAGAGAGACAGAGAGAGAGACAGAGAGAGAGAGGGGGGAGAGATGGAGAGAGAGGGAGAGGGAGCATAAGAGGGGAAATTAGGGAGAAAGAGAGGGAGATAGAGAAAGAGAGAGGGATCATAAGAGGGGGAATAAGAGAAAGAGAGAGGGAGAGTTGAAGGTACGGAGGATAACATAAGCAAAACGACAACAGAAGAGAAGTTTTCCCATGCAGTTTTTTTTCAGTCCTTGTACGGAAAACATAAAAATGAATGAACTCCAAGAGACACAAATAGCCTCTTAAGTCTTTTTCCTTCAGTGTTTGTGTCCCGTTCCTAATATTCTTTCTTCATTTATCCCATCCTGAGCTCCTTCTATTGGCCGATTCCTGACCAATCAGAGCAGAGTACTGTAGACAGCCAGCCAATGAAAATCGAGTAAAGTTCATTTTCATTTTTCATGGTCAGTGTTATTTCCTAATTTTTTTTTCTTTCAAACACATTTTGGTCCGATCCATCACTTCAATGGAGCTTTATATCGTTCACAAAAAAGTCTAGAAGTCTTTAAACGTCCAATCAAATTGATCCGTAGAATTTTCCCAACACGATATCCAAGAAAAAATGTCATCCCCCGATCGATCGCGCTTGTGTGTTTCAAAGTCGAGATTTTTCTTTTTCGTCCACTGTCAATCCCGTTTGTTTATATTTCTTTGTAGCAAAAAAAAAAAAAAATGTCCGTCCATGCTTTCTCTTGAAAAAATTACAAGTTTTTATTTTTCTTATTTTAAGTATTTCGGTTAAGAAAACTGAAAAGAAATACAGAATTTAATCGAGAAATTCCGGAATTCCCGGTTGCTAGGGGAGAGGGGAGAAAAAGTGGGAATGGGGTGGAAGGAAGTTTGAAGTTTGTCGAAAAAGATTTAGGAAGAAAGTAGAGAATAGAATTGGCGACCACAGGATGTCCATATAAGGGTGTGTGTGTGTCGCCTCGGAGTTGTAGTTTCATAGTTTCGATAGCAATGTTGTTGAAAAAGTTTTAGCGTGTGTGGTTGAAACGGGGGCTGGTGGGAGGTGGATAGTTCTTCTGTGCAGGGCAGAGGGTGTGTGTGTGTGTATGTGTGTGTGTGGATGGGGGGGGGTTGAAGGGTCCAGGGTTAATGAAGGCAGAGTCAGTCTCCCTCTAGAACATCATGGGGGTCTTCAAAAACGGCCGGGAATCTGAGGAAAGATTAAACACACGCAAAGTTATAAGTAAATAATAAATAATCACAACAAAAATGTATTATAGTTCACAAGGAGTAGGAATAACAAAAAAATATTAATTTGCTAATTATTTTCTTGAGTTTTTAGCCCACTATGTTGATAAAAAGACACAAAAAATATCACCATTTTCAAAAGTCTGTTGAAAGATATAAAGGTGCTTTTACAAGTGCGTTTGGTATGTTGAAATTATACTATGATTTGTCTTATTCGGGAAAACTTCAACCATTACATGAACAATTATTGGCCTGTTCTCAAGTTTTAAATATTTTAAGGGTTCTCAGAGGAACTTTTAAATATTTCTGAAACAGTCTAATTTTTCCTCTGATGATGATTAATTACATGTAACAGCAAACGAGACCATCAGTGCAAATAATGCTATTTTGATATAGTTTTTCTTAATGCCTTTGTCATGGGTATACGCTCACCCAGGAACAACAGCTGGTGTGGTAAAAACACTACCGCTTTTGTCCAAAGGGGGGCGCTAGAATTAACACAAAATGAAAGTTCCTTGGAGCACCTTTAATGGGGTTATTACATTACTGTTTTAAGAATAAATGTTAAAATGTCGTCTGGGTTTGTCCTGATATTAAAGACCTTCGGAAAAAGTGATACAACATTTCTTACGGGATATTTTCAGATGTCAAGTGCCCCCCGGGGAGGAAGACCAAATGTTTTGGACTCAACCCCAAAGAATGGCCAAACAAACATTGACTGAACACAAAAGGCTTTGAATGCAATAATGGACATTTGAAAATATAGAGAATGCACACGTTCACAGCACACGTTCATCATACATTTTAGATATTATGTGGACTAGGTAACGCCTCAAATCTGTGAATTATATGGTAAAGAAATGATCATTCACTCCCTTAGTTTTTCCTTCCCAATCTTCATTCAATGTGTTTTCTGAAATGCCTCATTTTTTTATTACAGTATGAGACAAATGCAAATGGATACTGTCTTCATGTACCAGGAACTAGTGTACTTGAAATGTGTTAATATCAATAAAGCCAACTATACACAGCAGTTATTCTATTTTTGCCTATTCAGGAGTTATGGATTTTTAAACAAACCGAATAAGCCAAACATTTTGCTCAGGAACTCAGAACTTAAATCATGATTATTAAAACAGGAAATATAATATTCAACATTTTAGATCAAAGTGTTGCATTTTGTTCTCTCTTTGTGCTGCTTCCGTTTATGATACAAATCTCATATCTCACATTTTTGCTTCTGTCGGCTCTCTCTCTCTCACTCACACACACACACACACACACACACACACACACACACACACACACACACTCTCTCTCTCTCTCGTTTCACCTCCGTTCGTTCTCCTTCCGCTCCCTGTGGTGCTGTTGCTGCACCCACACGCACAAATACACACACACATACGTAAACACACACATAGGCTACAAAAGAAGCAGACAAACACACACACACACACACACACACACACACAGACACAATCAAACACACACACTCACACACACACAGAGGGACGTACACACACGCAGACAAAGACAAACACACACACACACACAGGACGTACAGACACAATCAAACACACACACTCACACACACAGAGGGACGTACACACACGCAGACAAAGACAAACACACACACACACACACACACACACACACACACACACAGGGACGTACACACACGCAGACAAAGACAAACACACACAGGGGACGTTACAGGACACACACAAACACACACACACACACACACACACACACACACACACACACACACACACACACACCTTCCTCTCCCCGCGGTGTCATTGTTTTCTGCGAACGTTGCAAAGTGTTTACATTTCTGCATAACAGCAACCATAAACCTGCCCTCCCTCTACCTCCTACCTCCGCTCTCTCTCACTCTCCATCTCTCTCTCTTTCCTTCTCTCTCTCTCTCTCACTCTCCATCTCTCTCTCTTTCCTTCTCTCTCTCTCTCTGGCCCTACAACACTTTTTCTTTTGCTCTCTGTCATTCTCTTACATGGGCGTCAATTTTAGTTTCGAAAATAGGTGGAGACACTTTATTTTTTTTATTTTTTTTTTCTACACCCATGAAATATGTTTCAAAGGCATTTTGTAACATTCCAAGAGAAGTTTGTTGTCAAATGTCGGGAAATCCCTTGTTCCCCTTATCAGGGCCTTAATACCTTCTGATGACATTTAGAATTAAATGTAATGCCAACTGCACTCCCCATACAAGTTTAAAGGATATAATGAGGTATCAGATATCAATTTTTATGAGTCTGATTGCTGAAAAGCCGCTCGAACGAAATTTTTTTTCAAAAGGGGAAAATTTTTCCCTGTTGTTCACTACTTTACGGGAAAAATGTCACTATCACTTAGCTACTTATATCTTCTTAATATGATGTCTATTATTAGTAGTATTACAATACTTTTTCTTAGGTCTTTGCACACTCTATTGTTCGAAACATTTTAAACAAATTATACTTGTTTGAAGGGCCACAAAATTGGCCATTTTAAAACGTGTTACCCTTTAATTTTTTGTCCTCCTTTTTATCATGCTTTAGTTGCTATCTGTGTATATGAAACAGGTTGGAGTCTACGTGTTGAAAAAAAAAGGTTCTTACATTTTCTCTTTCATCTCTCTCTCATCCCTCCTTTCCTTCCCTCCTGCTCTTCCCTATTTTTATCACTCAAACACTCTCCTCTCCTCCTTTCATCCCTCTCTTCTGCATTCTACCTCTCTCTCTCTCTCTCTCCTCTCTCTCTTCTACATTCTACCCCTCCCTCCCTCTCTCTCGTCCTCTATCTGTTCATAGTATTTTTATCTCGACCCGTTATTCTCTCCGTCCTTTCTTGTCCTTTTCATATATTTCTCCTTTAGGCTGCAGCTGCTTAAAAAACTAAAAGTCCTACAAGTTAAAAACTTAAAGGTGGAGTCAGTGATTCTGGAGAACGCTTGTTGACAAAATCACTTTTTTTTTGTCCAAATCAGTGAATATCTCCTCAAGATCTGCTACCTGTCCTTACTGTGTGTGTGTGTGT
>OX442371.1:1844081-1868855 GCA_949357725.1 Hyperoplus immaculatus
ATCGTGTGACCCAGAACTATTTTTTTTTTTTTAACCTTTATTTCTACAGCTAAATCCCATTGAGACCGGAGACTCTTTAACAAGGGAGACCTGTTTTCCTTTCCCACGCTACCATTCACACACACATTCACACACCGATAGCAGCAGGCTAACTATCGACATTCACACGAGGCAAGGTGGGTGAAGTGTCTTGCCCAAGGACACAACAACCATGACACAGGAGGCAGGGTTGGGGATCGAACCTCCAACCCTTCGATCATCAGCCGACCCGCTCTACCACCTGAGCCACAGTCGCCATTAATCAAACTAAAGATTATTGACTCACAGCAGAAAAACAACTGGAATTTCTTTGACTTTTCTGATTCTGAATTAAAACTAAACTTCTGCTGATGTGATACAAATATGGGAAACCATCTCTGCGTTCCAAATCACACTTAGTTAATCAAGCCGTAGAAAGTCAGAGGTATTAAGTCGGAGGTGGTGACTTTAAATGGTTTCCTGTGATTGTCATCTCTGTCACACACACACACACACACACACACACACACACACACACACACACACACACACACACACAGCCCCTGCTATTTGACTTTCCATACAGTGGTTAATGGTTTGCACCTGTCCGGCTCAGCTTTTTCCAGCGTATCCTTCATCAGTCCGAGCTCGCTGTGTGTGTGTGTGTGTGTGTGTGTGTGTGTGTGTGTGTGTGTGTGTGTGTGTGTGTGTGTGTGTGTGTGTGTGTGTGCTTGCATGAGTGCGAGTCAGTGTGTGCATGTATGTGTGTGTGTGTGTGTGTGTGTGTGTGCATGAGTGCGAGTCAGTGTGTGCATGTGTGTGTGTGCGTGTGTGTGTGTGTGTGTGTGTGTGTGTGTGCATGAGTGCGAGTCAGTGTGTGCATGTGTGTGTGTGTGTGTGTGTGTGTGTGTGTGTGTGTGTGTGTGTGTGTGTGTATGAGTGCGAGTCAGTGTGTGCATGTGTGTGTGTGTGTGTGTGTGTGTGTGTGTGTATGAGTCAGTGTGTGCATGTGTGTGTGTGTGTGTGTGTGTGTGTGTGTGTGTGTGTGTGTGTGTGTGTGTGTGTGTGTGTATGTGTGTGTGTGTGTGTGTGTGTTTGCATGAGTGCGAGTCAGTGTGTGTATTTCTTTTTCCACAACATGACCTCGCCACGCTACGTCTCTCTTTACCTAAAAAAACTTAAAAAAGTATTATGTGTTGGTACAGAGACGGATTTTCATCTAAATGTATTTGGAGATTTGTTTTAAATTGTTTGTGCGACTGAACACAAATAAACTGCAACAGCATTTTCAACGTCTATCTTCAAACTGCACTGTATCGGCCCACTTTCTATTGAATTGTATTTCCTTTTTAACCAATACTTATGTTTGTCTTTGCTTTCTATAGAACCTTTTCATGTTATGTATTTATTGTATATCTTTTGTATTGCTTTTACTGTAACATCCACCTGCCTATGGACAACAGATGGAAATTAGCCCCTGGGCTACAATCTGGCACATTTACATGTTGGAATGACTATGTTTATCAATGTGCATTGTCCTGAAACAATTAAATAAATAAAAAAAATAAAATAAATAAAAACTCAATCTTTAGTATTCTGAAGCTGAATATTGTAGAATTCTTATTAATTAACTTTCATGAACACACAGCTCTGGATAAAATGAAGAGACCGCTCCAAATGTTCAGTGTCTCTCGTTTTACTATTTATAGGCATATGTTTGAGTAGAATGAACATTTTGGTTTTATAATATAAACTACTGACAACATTTCTACCAAATTCCCCCCCAAAAATGTTGTCATTTAAGAGCATTTCCATTAAGTCATGTAGAGATGAAGATTGAAGAAAAATCCAGACTGGTCTCTCAATTTCTTCCAGAGCTGTATATAGTATTGTTTGCAGGTGTCTTACTTGTGAGTCTTTTAGGTCTGCAGGTAAAACACACACACACACACACACACACACACACACACCACGCACGCACACACACGCACACACACACACAGGTAAAATGTGAAGCGGCCGTTAGAGACAATACACACTGCTGCAGCTGATGCAGTGGAAAAATTATATGGGAGAGAAAGCTGTCAGTGTGTGTGTGTGTGTGTGTGTGTGTGTGTGTGTGTGTATGTCTCAGGAGGGAGGCAGCAGCATAAAGACGCCAGATGCTACTGTGTCAGGCAGGTTAGGTGTGTGTGTGTGTGTGTGTGTGTGTGTGTGTGTGTGTGTGTGTGTGTGTGTGTGGCAGATGGCGAGTGGAGAAGGAGAGAGGCAGGTTCGTATTACAGTATCAAAATATCTACTCGTGTTTAGTAGGCAAGTGTGTGTATAAAAGTGTGTGTGTGTGTGTGTGCGTGTGTGCGTGTGTGTGTGTGTGTGTGTAACCGCAGCTGATAGAATTATCTTCAAGTCTTTATCTCCATCTAGTGGTTTGACTGTGAAAGTGAAAAATATTAAAATTATCTACAGTTTATCCAACTAATCCATGAAGAAGAAAAAACTTTCTCTCTCTCTTTCTCCATTTCACTCTCTCGCTTTCATTCTCTCTCTCTCTCTCTCTCTCTCTCTGTCTCTCCCTCTCTCTCTCTGTGTCTCTCCCATTCCCATTCAAAATCCCATTGACAATTCTAACAATTAATTTTCATTTCATTTAACTTTTATTTATCCTCCAGAGACCAGTTGAGGGGTGACCCTCATTTACAATGACGTCGAGTTCAAACAAATTCAAAGGAAAAACAACAATACATGAACAACATGCAACGCAAATACATCAGATACACAACAGGTGAAGAGAAAAACAATTGAAACTTTTACACAGTGGTGAAGAGTGGCAGCAATTAAAATGAAATGGGTGAAAGTACAATATAGCCAAATTAAAACAGTTACAGGTAGAGTTTGGCAGATTTAAGATAGTTTGTTTAAATTGGTTAAAGGATATGAAGGTATTTAGTTTAATTTGTTGCTGTAAGTTGTTCCAGGAGTCAGGGGCACTGAATTGAAGATAAACAGAAACAGTACGTTGTATTATGTGGTTATGTGGGGCTTTAAATATGGGGTCAAATCAGTCCCAATAAGAACGCTTCACACATGTATTTTGATATAGGCTATAAATGACACTCTCCATACAATTACAATTCAGTTCTCACACACATGGATAATGTTGTATAAAAATGTAGGCAAAAAAATACTTAAATAAAAAAAAAAGTTTTACAAATAGATTTCCTATCCACACACAAATGTATCTTGTTATAAACACCATTTCCCATAATCCCACATGGATTTTAAGATTGAAATGAGCTATAATTATAAATGACTCCATCCATACAAATATATTTCAATGCACACACAAATGGATATTTTTGTAGGTCGATATAAATGTAAGAAAAATCGATAAATAAATAAAAGTTTCACAAATCGATTTCTTGTAGACACACAAATTCATCTTGTTTTAAACACCATTTCCCATAATGCCGCAGACCTCTTGTAGGCTAAACTATGCAGTGGTAAATAATTGACTTTTTTTAGTCCACTGCGCATATTTGACAGTTATAGTTACCTCTAGCATTTAATAATAATA
Organism: Hyperoplus immaculatus; assembly: GCA_949357725.1. NCBI lineage: Eukaryota > Metazoa > Chordata > Actinopteri > Uranoscopiformes > Ammodytidae > Hyperoplus > Hyperoplus immaculatus. The sequence goes on from OX442371.1 coordinate 1,847,674, forward strand.
ATAATAATAAATATAATAATAATAAATATAATAATAATAATAATAATAATAATAATAATAATAATAATAATAATAATAATAATAAATAAAATAATAATAATAAATAAAATAATAATAATAATAAATATAATAATAATAATAATAATAATAATAATAATAATAATAATAATAATAATAATAATAATAATAATTAATAAATAAAAGAAAAAAATTAAGAAAAAATTATATGCTGCTAAAAAATATTATTTACACAAATGTAAACGTTGTCAGCAGTTACACACCAATTGATGGTGTTAAAATAATTAAGAAAAATAATATCAGTTTCCAATATATAAATATATAAATGTGCTTTTATTGTTGTAACGTTATTGGAAGTGTAAGTGTGTCAGTTTCTCTCATTGTGTCTCTCTCTCTGTCTCTCTCACTCTCCATCTCTCTCTCTGTCTCCATATCTCTCTCTCTCTCCCTCTCTCTCTGTCTTCATCTCTTTCTCTCCCTCTCTCTGTCTCCATATCTCTCTCTCCCTCTCTCCATATCTCTCTCTCCCTCTCCCTTTCTCTCTCTCACACCCTCCATCTCTCCCTCTCTCTCTGTTTCAGAAAGAGACAAAGATTACAAAAAAAATATGTGACAGTGCTTTGACCAACATTTGTGTCATCCCATTGTGTGTGCTTGTCCATTTGCAACACACACACACACACACACACACACACACACACACACACACACACACACACACACACACACACACACACACACACACACACACACACACACACACTTAAGTACTCAGTCCATGCTGGAGGCGTTGCACTACTAGCCTACTTTAGGTCAGGTCACTCCTCTAAAAGTGTCCAGCCACCGTGAAATTCATATTATTCTCATGGAGGACACAAAACACACACACACACACACACACACACACACACAGGGTGGCATCACATATTGGGTGTATAGACTCGCCTATTTATTTAATTTACACATGCGATTTTACCAGCTCCTATGTGACAGTCAGATGTGAAGTCACAGGGTGAAACATTTAAAGCTGTACTTACTTAGCTTACTACTTGATTTTAAAACGATTTTAAAACTAACTTAAAATAATATAAATTAATTCTGCAGTAGGCCTATATTTTTGAAGAGTAGAGAGACAGACGCTGTATTACTGACCAACGTGTGAGTGTGTGTGTGTGTGTGTGTGTGCGCGCGCGCCATTACGCATCTGGAGAGAGCGCGCGCACCAACGGCAGCAGCTAGAGGAACCGGAGAGGAAGATGGTGGAGACGGGGGACTGTATGGATGATTGTAGTCGCTCTGACTGACCCTAAACTCGGACACACATACTCACACCGATGGGGGACCGGCGGTTTCGGACCGGGAGACTCGGGAGCCTCGCGACCAAGTCCCGCGTATCCAAGGTAACCAAGCTACGGCTGCGCGTGATCTTCCTGGACGAGAGCGAGCGCACCTTCGAGGTGGAGGTGAGTGTGTTACCGACAAACTGAAGTAAGAGTTTAAAAAGCCAAATACCGATTCATTTCATTGCAAACGCTTCTTCTGCTCTACTTTCAAAAAACACGTATCTTTATCTTTTTTTTAAAATGGCTTTTCGCCCATTCTCGTATTTTTTTAATGGTCGTTTTCTGACTTTGTTTCTGTCCTTACAAAATTTAAAAAAATTATTTCCACAATAACTAGTGTTATTGACTCTTCTGTATTAGTAAATGATGCTTTGGCATTATTGTCTTATTACTTTCATGCCAATAAAGATTCTTACATTTGTAAAATTGTATTCATACTATAATGTTGCGTGCCAGTGAACGTTTGAAACGTAACCAAGTAGCCTACAGCCTACTTTAACTCATATACTACATTAAAGGTCTTCACGTTATGGTGTCCGCTCCTGTATGGTTAGAAGGAAACGGATAATTCAACTTTCAAGCAGAATGACAGGCCGCGTTTGCAACATGGTGATGTCGCCTGCAAGGCAGTAAACCAATCTAAAAAGGGACATGAACTGTGTGTGTGTGTGTGTGTGTGTGTGTGTGTGTGTGTGTGTGTGTGTGTGTGTGTGTGTGTGTGTGTGTGTGTGTGTGTGTGTGTAGCTGGCAGTATTGTGTTTTCAAAGTAGCTCCATTTCTCTCCCAATGTCCCAGAGGCCTCCGGGACATTAGCAACATCTTTATAAAAGGAAGAAGAAATTATAAAAGAGGGAGAGAGAGAGAAGGAGAGAGTGAGAGAGAGAGAGAGAGTGAGAGAGAGAGAGAGAGAGAAGGAAAGAGAAAAGGATGAATGGATGGATGGATGGATGGACGGGACGGACGAGGGACAGAAATACACTCTAGCCACCCCCAGGTATATGTGATATATCCGGTCGACAGGGGGACAAAATAGTCTGTGTATGTCAGAAAAAAAAACAGTCAGATCATAAAAATAGGTTTCAAGTGTGTGTGTGTGTGTGTGTGTGTGTGTGTGTGTGTGTGTGTGTGTGTGTGTGTGAACTTCAGGGCAAAATCCCAATTTAGAACTACACAAAAGATATGGAGGATAAGAAAGAAAAGATAGCCAGCTGTAATAACAGACACCAGTTTGTAAACGCTGCCATACCGAGAAATACAGAGAGATTTTTTGTGCTGATAATAGGCTTAATCAACTTTGTGTCAACTCGTGTTGGTGATGGCACCGACATTTATTTCCATTAAAAAGTTACGCACTATAGCTTTAAGTTGACTCCATTCTAACTATCTGCTCTGTCGTTGTGGGGGCGGCCATTTGTTTGCAGTAATCATCAGTTAGGTCGGAGTTGTCTTTATAATCGACTACAGCTGGTCTGTCCCTCCTCATCTCTCTCTCTTTCTTTCCCTCCCTCTCTCTCTCTCTCTCTCCATCTCTCTCCCTCCATCCCTCTCTGTGTGTGTGTCTCTCTCCCTCTCCCATCCCTTTCTCTCTGTCTCTCTCACTCTCCATCTCTCTCTCCCTCTCTCCATCCCTCTCTCTCTCCCTTTCTCTCTCTCTCCATTTCTCTCTCTCTCCATCCCTCTCTCTCTCCCTCTCTCCCTTTCTCTCTCTCTCCATTTCTCTCTCTCTCCATCCCTCTCTTTCTCTCTCTCTCATGACAAGTTAATAAGGGATGTTCACAGACCCCCACCTGTGCTCTAAACACCGGCTAACTGACAGAACACACACATAAAAATAACTTGCATTGAAGTAAAGGAACATTGAAAAAACAAAATCTATGTAATTAGAGAAACGAAAGACAAAAAAGGGGGGATTAAATAAAGGAGGAGAGGAGAGAGGAAGAGAAGTTCGAAAAGCAAAGAGGTTTATTGTCTGAGTCAAACTGGCAATATTAAAGGTGCTCCGAGGAACTTTCAGTTTGTGTTAATTCTAGCGCCCCCCTTTGGACAAAAGCGGTAGTGTTTTTACTACGCCAGCTGTTGTTCCTGGGTGAGCGTATACCCATGACAGAGGCATTAAGAAAAACTATATAAAAATAGCATTCTTTGCACTGATGGTCTCGTTTTGCTGTTACATGTAATTTATGATCATCAGAGGAAAAATTAGACTGTTTTCAGAAATATTTAAAAGTTCCTCGTAGCAGCTTTAAACAAAAGTACTTTCAAAGTAAAAGTCCCCATGCTGCAGCTAAAGTGTGTGTTATCAGATCACATTGAAATGAATGGGCCTTAGTTTATAACAGGGGATTATTAAACCTCTCAATATAATATGCAAAGTTCCCGTGAAATAAGTAAAAGGGAAATTGAGCCTCATAGCCTAGTCTGAGGTCCCATGAGTGTCCCTGTTTTAATTAAAAAACTCCAATTATTCCCCCTTTCTTTCCCTCTCCCTCTCTCTCCCTCTCCTTCTGTTTCCCTCTCCTTCTCTCTCTCCCTACCTCCCTCTCTCTCTTGTTCTCCCTCTCTCTCCCCCTGCCTCCCTCTCTCTCCTTCCCTCTCCCCTCCTCCCTCCCTTCCTCCCCCTCTCCTCTCTCTCTCCCCCTGTCTCTCTCTTTCCCTCCTCCCTCTCTCTTTCCTTCCCTCCCTCTCTCTCTCTCCTTCCCTCTCTCCCTCTCTCTTCCTCTCTCTCCCATCTGGTGGCTACCGTTTATTTCGCTCTCTCCCTCCCTCTCTCTTTCCCTCTATCTCTCCCTCCCTCTCTCTTTCCCTCTATCTCTCCCTCCCTCTCCCTCTCTCTCTCTCTTTTTAATTCTCTCTTCACAGCAAAAGGTGTTAGGAGGAGACTTCTATAACAAAGTGTGTGGTCATCTCAAACTGCTGGAGAAGGAATACTTCGGATTGGAGTTCAGACATCACAGCGGCAACTACGTGAGCCACACACACACACACACACACACACACACACACAGACGCACGCACACACACACACACACACACACACACACAGACACACACACACACATTCTCTCACACACACACACACACACATTCTCTCTCTCACACACACACACACACACACTCACATTCTCCCACACACACATTCACATTCTCCCACACACACACACACACACACATTTGTACATACTTTGACATTCATTGACATAATGCATTCCCTCCCCTAACCCTAACCATCAAAACTAAATGCCTAACCCCAACCCTTACACTAACCCTAACATAAACCTAATTCATACCTGAACCTTAAAACCTTGTGTTAACCCTCAAACAGCCCTTTAAAGCCGTGTCCCAAAATGCTTACTCCTTAAGATCTAAAATGCAAATTGATTCTCAAAAAAATACACACACACACACACACACACACACACACACACACACACACACACACACACACACACACACACACACACACACACACACACACACACACACACACAGAGTAAAGCAGTCCTTGTTTCTCTTGCAGGTGTGGTTGGAGCTACTGAAGCCGCTGGCCAAACAGATTACATGTAAGTTCCCAAAACGTTTTCTCTTCAGTTTTATAGTGAGAAACTAAAAATGTTAAAGTCAATATGAAGTCAACGCAAGTCAGAATTATAAAAACATATTTCACATATTTCTCGTCTGTCCAGCGGAGGAGTGTTAGCGCCATGCGAGAGGATTACTTTTTCTTTTTGAGGAGAACGTTTTATTTTTTTAAATTATGCTCTTGGAGAAAAAGGCGAAAATGTCGAAGGAAAAGTGTAAACACAATGTAGACAGTCCACTCAACAGCTTGAACCCCGGAATGATTTCTGTCGACTTTAAACCTGCAGTGTGTAGAATTTTGGGTTTTATTTCCTAGCAGATTTTGTAGAAAGTAATTATAATATCCATAAGTACATTTAATTTAGTGCATAATAGCTGAACATTTTTTTTTTATTATTTTCTTTCCCTTAGAAAGGGTCTCATATATGTCCATATTTCTGCATATTTTGGACCAAGGCCTAGTGCCGCCATCTTGAAAGTGTCATAGTTGGGATGTCATCAGGTGCATTGTTTAAAATGTAGAATTGTTCTTGTCCTTGAAGGCCACTGTAGCTTCTGTTATTATTCTAAAGGGGTGGGGTTACCCAGGGAGCGTTGCATTCTAGAACTTTGTAGAACTTTCTTGATGATGTCATATTACACACTGCCCCTTCAACACTCAGCAACAAATCAAGGTATACAGTAACAGTGCAGTGATTTTAAAGTCAACATGAACGTTAAAAGAATAAAAAAATATTTCACATATTTCTTGACTGCCCCAAAAAAACAACCCTGTTCATTAATTTAGTCTTTATTCCGAACAAAAAAGTGTTTAAATAAAAAAGCGAGTATGACACTTCATACAAACACACGAAACACCAATAATTATAAAGTTCCAAAAAGAACATTTATAAGATAATTTAGTGTCTAAGTCCAAAAAGGCTTTGTCCTCCCATGCGTTGTGCCACATTAAAATGTTGTTTTTCTTTCCCTCTTTCTCCAGACACCAGCGATCTGTTCTTCAGGTTTATAGTGAAGTTCTTCCCCCCAGACCCGGGACAGCTAAAGAGAGGCCTCACCAGGTAATAGCACTCTTTGTTATATATACTATACTATACTATACTATACAGGTATATCTGTAAAAAAATTAAATCAATTAAAATAAAAAAAAGTTAATTTTTTCCCCCCATCAATTCATTGAAAAAGTTAAACCTGCAGTGTGTAGAATGTTGGGTTTTATTTCCTAGCAGATTTTGTAGAAAGTAATTATAATATCCATAAGTACATTTAATTTAGTGCATAACAGCTGAATTTTTTAATTTTTTAATTTTTCTTAGAAAGGGTCTCATATATGTCCATATTTCTGCATATTTTGGACCAAGGCCTAGTGCCGCCATCTTGAAAGTGTCATAGTTGGAATGTCATCAGGTGCATTGTTTAAAATTTAGAATTGTTCTTGTCCTTGAAGGCCACTGTAGCTTCTGTTATTATTCTAAAGGGTTGGGGTTACCCAGGGAGCGTTGCATTCTAGAACTTTGTAGAACTTTCTTGACGATGTCATATTACACACTGCACCTTTAAACCTTCATATAGATTTATTAGACATGTAGTGAAATATTTCAAGCAATTTTTTGGTTATAATTTCGATGATTACGGCAACAGAGTATATGTGTAGTGAATCGAGAATTAAGGTATTGAGTTAGACTACTACTTTTTCACGATATTCTATATATTTTATTCTAGATGCAACGGTGCTGTGTCTTTTCCTCTTATAAAATGTCACTTTCTAACACATGGAATCAATGAGTCTCAGGCTGCGTTCCGAATCGCAGACTTTCTACTATATAGTACGGTAGAAAGAAGATTTAGGATGTCCCGATTCTTGTGGCCAGATTTAGGATGGTTACAAGTACCCGGATGTCCTACTTCATGCGGCCAAGATTGTTAGTGTTGAAAAGTGCATCCTATTTGGGGCGATTCTGACCCACAATCCAGTGCGCACGTGAAGTGACGTCACATCGACGAAAGCCTCCCTATGAAAACAAACGGGGATGCGACGGATATAAAAGCAAGAGGCAAGATCAAGGCGCAATGTTATGATGAAATAAGAGAGTAAAGTATGTCCCAATAGTATGCCTACTGCATCCTAACTAGATTCTTTTTATCGTCGGATGTAGTATGTAGAATAGAAAAAAGAAAGAGTATGCGATTCGGAACGCAACCATATATTTTCTGTGTGTGTGTGTGTGTGTGTGTGTGTGTGTGTGTGTGTGTGTGTGTGTGTGTGTGTGTGTGTGTGTGTGTGTGTGTGAGTGTATAGGTATCTTTTTGCCTTACAGATAAAGCAGGACTTGTCTAACGGCAGTCTGACTTGTCATGACAACAGCGCCGCCCTGTTGGTCTCTCATATACTGCAGTGTAAGAATCCACACACACTATTTAAATCTACATTTAAACTCTAAAATACAGTTAAAGTAGGAATTTAAAAGGTGCTACGAGGAACTTTTATATATTTCTGAAACAGTCACATTTTTCCTTTGATGATCATAAATGACATGTAACAGCAAAACGAGACCATCAGTGCAAAGAATGCTGTTTTTATATAGTTCTTCTTAATGCCTTTGTCATGGGTATACACTCGCAACAGCTGGCGTAGTAAAAACACTACCGCTTTTGTCCAAAGGGGGCGCTAGAATGAACACAAACTGAAAGTTCCTCAGAGCACCTTTAACTTTGTACATTAAAGTAGTTCATGCAATTATACTATATACTATAATCTGTGTGTGTGTGTGTGTGTGTGTGTGTGTGTGTGTGTGTGTGTGTGTGTGTGTGTGTGTGTGTGTGTGTGCAGCAGAGTTAGGGGACTACGATGATGAGTTGGACTGTCATCACTTAGAGATGAAACATTACGTCCCCAACCAGGAATATCTAGACCACAAGATCATCAAGTTTCACAAGAGACACAGGTATACGTACACACACACACACACACACACACACACACACACACACACACACACACACACACACACACACACACACACACACACACACACACACACACACACACACACACACACACACACACACACACACACACACACACACACACACACACACTCTCTAAGCCATTTGTGTTGTATGGACTACTGTATGGGTGGTAGGATGTCCTAGAGGAAAAGGGTCCTCCCAGTAACCATGAGGTCTCTGGTTCCTCTCGGTAACCATGAGGTCTTTGGTTCCTCCAAGTAACCATGAGGTCTTTGGTTCCTCCCAGTAACCATGAGGTCACTGGTTCCTCCTCCCAGTTACCATGAGGTCTCTGGTTCCTCCTCCCAGTAACCATGAGGTCTCTGGTTCCTCCCAGTAACCATGAGGTCTTTGGTTCCTCCCAGTAACCATGAGGTCTCTGGTTCCTCCCAGTAACCATGAGGTCTTTGGTTCCTCCCAGTAACCATGAGGTCTCTGGTTCTTCCTCCCAGTAACCATGAGGTCTCTGGTTCCTCCCCCCAGTAACCATGAGGTCTCTGGTTCCTCCCAGTAACCATGAGGTCTTTGGTTCCTCCCAGTAACCATGAGGTCTTTGGTTCCTCCCAGTAACCATGAGGTCTCTGGTTCCTCCTGGTTCCTCCCCCCAGTAACCATGAGGTCTCTGGTTCCTCCTCCCAGTAACCATGAGGTCTCTGGTTGGATCCCCGGCACCAGACAGGAGGGTGTTTGTAGTAAAAGTAGTAGTGGCTAATATTACATCTACGGTGCCCACCATCTCTACCATTGTGTCCTTGAGCAAGACACTTAACCCCAAACTGCTCCAGGGGCACTGTACTATAGAAAGATGTAAGAATGTCTGTCTCCCGCTCTCTCTCTCTCTTTCCCCTCCCTATCTATACACACACAAACACACACACACGCTATCTCTCCCCCCATAGAGGTGCGTCTCCGGCGGACTCAGACAGCCAGCTGCTGGAAGTCGCCCGTAAACTGGACATGTACGGGATCCGACCGCACGCTGCCCACGACGGGGAGGGAATGAGGATCAACTTGGCCGTCACGCACTCTGGAGTACTGGTGTTTCAGGTACGGAGTTAAGGGCTGAGCTTACCTATGGATTTAAGTCAATCATTTAAAGAAAATGCGCAAGAATCTCGAGTTCTGACGAAGAGTAAAAGACAATCTGGGTCGTCCCTCACTTGGGATAGTAATTTTCCAAAACCAAAGTATGCGCGTCCTCAGCCCAGCGAGACCTAACATGGCTCGGCCTGCTGATACGAGTTATATTCTGCTCTAGTGACTGCATGGTTGGTTTTGTTGGTCCGGAGTGAAAAGTCTTAACAAATGTTTAAATTTAAAGTATAAATGAATCTTCTTCTTCTGTGTGGTTTCCAGGGAAACACCAAGATCAACACGTTCAGCTGGGCCAAGATCCGCAAACTGAGCTTCAAGCGCAAACACTTCCTCATCAAACTACACAACAAAGTTGGGGTGAGGACCTTCCCTGGCTCAATGCTTGATCTGTTTGGTTGTGTTTACATGTTGTGTTTGTTCAATATTTATATGTGTATGTGCTGTATGGTTGTCATAGTACTAACATTGCAAACCCCATGCCGTAAAATACTACCAGTATGGATGGCATTCAATGAAGCATGAATTTGTCTGATCCTTAATCTGTTTGGTTGTGTTTACGTGGAATGAAGTTGTGTGATTGCATTAGTTTGAAATGTATATGTGTACTGAACTTGTCACAATAATAGAATTTCAAACTTGATACCGAAAAATACCTGATACCATTATTGATACAGCTGGGGAAATATGAAAAAAAGCTAAGGAGGCATGAATCATATTGTGTTGTCCTATGTCTTGTTTCTTGGTTATATTTTGTTTTTCTTGATTTTTTCGATAGTTTTAAGTAAAGTCTTAACCAAGTGTATGTTCTTTATGAATGAAAATTGTATCCGGACTCAAAGTTAAATAAAACACAATACAAGACAATACAAATACAATGTATAAATTGGAAAATTACGGAAATAAACTAAACTAATCTTATGTCCGTCCAGCCATCGTGTAAGGACACACTGGAGTTGTCCATGGCGAGTCGAGATGTGTGTAAGTCCTTCTGGAAGATGTGTGTAGAGTACCACACCTTCTTCAGACTGGCAGAAGAACCCAAGACCATTCACAAAACCCTGCTCTCCTCTAAGGGTTCCAGCTTCAGATACAGGTAAGGGACACACACAAAAACTCACCAAAAACAACTCACTACATGCTTTGAATTAAAGGTGTGTGTGTGTGTGTGTGTGTGTGTGTGTGTGTGTGTGTGTGTGTGTGTGTGTGTGTGTGTGTGTGTGTGTGTGTGTGTGTGTGTGTGTGTGTGTGTGTGTGTGTGTGTGTGCCTGTGCGCAACAGTCTCCAATAGTATCCAAATCTGTCTTAAAAGGTGCTACAAGGAACTTTGAAATATTTATGAAACATTCTAATCTTTCCTCTGATGATCATAAATTACATGTAACACACAGAAACGTACCAAAAAGTCAAGTCGTTTTTAAACGCTTTTGTCATATATTTTTTGTTATACTAGCTGAACTCTTTGTGTTTATAATTATTTTGTTAGTTTATAATAATATATTTACTACTTACTTTGAATTAAAGGTGCTACGAGGAACTTTTTAATATCTCTGAAAAAGTCAAATTTTTCCTCTGATGATGTAACAGCAAAACGAGACCATCAGTGCAAAGAATGCTATTTTTATATAGTTTTTCTTAATGCCTTTGTCATGGGTATACGCTCACCCAGGAACAACAGATGGCGTTGTAAAAACACTACCGCTTTTGTCCAAAGGGGGCGCAAGAAGTAACACAAACTGAAAGTTCCTCGGAGCACCTTTAAGCAGTTGTTTTTAAAATTTTTACTCTCATATTTCCTGATTTTTCATGTATGATTGTGTGCGTCAGTGGGCGAACCCAGAAACAGCTGCTGGAGTGTATGGGATCAGGGGAGAAGAAGCCTTCACACTTTGAGAGGTAAGAATCCATTAAAGATTTATTTATCGAATGAATAAAGTTATTTCTGACCGTCTGTACACATAATCTTCTGGTTTTCGTTTTCTCACTCTTCATCCAGGATTTACGGTCAGTCGGACTTCGATCCCAGACACTGTCGCTCTTCTCCTGATCTCCTCACTGACGTCTCCAAACAGGTAATGAAAACCATCCATTTACAGAGTCTTTGTTAAAGGAATGCTTCACCCATGAACCAATTTCAAAAATGTTTTGCACATTTATACTACATAGGATCTCAGAGTTCAATTCACCTTCATATTTCCACCGGTGAAGTAGGTCTTTATTAAGTTTAATATCTTTGGGGGTTATTACGGTACTTTGGACATTCATACAGTTGTTCAGTTTTCCATTGACTAAACATTTAATCCAGAAAATAATTGGAACGATTAATTGATAGTGAAATTATCGTAAATTGAAGGCCTTATAAATCAAATCCATAAAAACCTACATGTGTACATCTCCCCTTCTACAGATGTACGAGCGCTCCAGCCCTTTCCCTCGGTCCGGTGGTCACGACTTAGCGGTCCACAGTCACGACGAATTTGACCCTCATCCCCGTGACAACAGCCCAACCGGCGGGGTGCGTACCAAACGGAGCCAGTCCTCCTCAGAAGTCACCCAGCGGACTCCTCACCTTCTCTCTCTCTCCCAAGTCTCTCCATCCCTCCACCGTTTCGCCCCTTCGCCGAAATTCCGATCGTCCTCCACTTCTACGATCGAGGACTTGCGAGGAGGGGGACGTGTCGCAACCCAGCGCCAAGCCCAAAGGTTAGCCGGCGTTTACGGGAACCGATCGAGACGCAGACCCAATCCCCAACCGGACCCGGACGCAAATCAGCAGCTGGTTCTCCTGTACCCGAATAGCCCGGCGTACCAGTATCACCCGGTTCTACCAACGTTCCCCTTTGCGGGTTCTATGCCCCTCAATCGACACCACCACCATTTAACGGATTACGTCGCGGTTTCGTCACTGGAGCGATTCCCGCAGGCGAGAAGAAGGGATTACGTGACTATGGGCGGACTATCGCACCCGTCGTTCTATCCGCATAGCGACAACGATTATTATTCGCCGGCTATGTCGCATATGAGAAGGAACGTCCGCCCCTCTGGCTCAGGAGGGCTGGGATTGGCTAGAGTGTATCAACCAGGAAGTAACAGAGCGAGGCTATTGGCTGTCGGACGTACGGAGGCGGGACATTACAGCGACGACTCAAACTTCCTCCCCGGTTTGCCTCGTCGCGTTGCTAGCCAACCGGATGTCAAATTCCACCTTTCGAGGAGCGCCAACCCGGGATTTAACCCAGCAAATGAGTTCCGTCCCTTGGGTTACTACCCGCATTTGACACGCCCCTCTAGACCAAACTACCTCCCGTTAAATTCATCCCCTTTGCCAGAAAGACCAAGTTCTCTGTGTATGATGGCAGGTGGTGCCAGGGGGAGTTACAGCGATTCGGACCCGGAGGTTTTCTATCCGTATTACGTCCCGCCGAAACACCCGGTTGGGAAGTTGGTTCGGCCGGCGGGATTGGCCCGGATGAGGTTTTCCTCCGGGAGCCTTCAGCTGGACGAGGAGGAAGAAGAGGGGGATGAGGGAGAGGAGGGGAAGAAAGAAGGGAAGACTGAAGACGAGAAGAAAGAGAAAACTAAAGGGGCAGCGAAGGTTACTGAAGTCACACTGTAGATAGACGAAGACATTTTTACACATGGAAACTCAAATCACATTCTAAGCTGTGGATGGCAGAGCAGAATCAATCCATTTTGGGGGACGATCTAAAAATCGACAGTAAATGCTAGGCCTCCCCCTCTCCCTGACATTCGGTGCCCTAAGAAACTGCCCTATTTCGCCTACGCCTAGAGCCGCCCCTGATGGTTTGAAGAACAAATTGCATCCACCACAGACTGTTGATAAAACAAGACAATTGTCACGCCTCATATTCTTATGAGAAGAGTCGGCCATTGTATTTTTTTTTAGGTGTATTGGAGGATTAAGGGCAGTTCTTGCCTTGTTTTGGGGAAAAACTCAAACAGGTAGTGTTAACAGAAAAATGAACACTGCCTGCTCTTTAGTGGCAACAGTATGGGTACAATCCTAGCACATTTTGAGGAGTATTAGTCTTTGTAAAATGTTATCGAAAAGACCCAGCTGACTATCTGTACTAGCCTCGTTTGTAGCTACTAACCTGCCTGTTGCTAGCCAAGGAGAAATAGCATTTTAACAACACATTCTGGCAATCCCTCTGTCTGTAAACATCTGGGTGAAATGTCTTAATTTTTCTTCTTCCTTGAAAAAAGAGCTTGCCTTCTGAATTAACAACCAGCACAAACATAGGTCTATGGCATTTCAGCTGGTTTAAGCAACTTTAGGTGGCTAACATTAGCTAGCAGAAATCAGGCTTGAATGAAAGGAGCAGTCTAGTAAAAGTGGACATTTGTGCTACGTTTTTGAAGTATCTGGTATTGCCAGTCCATAGCTTAAAGCTGGGGTATAAGATTTCTGATTGGTCAAAGTTAACACGAGCTGTACACTTTGACCAATCAGAGCGAGGCTCCGATTCTCTGTTCTTATTGGCTGTTGGGACTGTCCATTCACTTTGGCACGACTTTGTTGGTGTAGAGCGTGTCATGGACGGACAATAGGGGTCTCTTCTCTTTGGTCCCTACCAAAGAGAACAAGTGGAGCGGTTGAGGTATTTGGATTCAAATCTCTATCCCAACTGCCATTTTCTCCCCAAATCCTCCACCCCAGCTTTAATGGGGCACCATGTATTAAATATACACAACAATGATGATTTTTGCTGAATCATTCTTGCACAATAAGTTGTCAAAGTTACGTTTCAATGTTTTTGTTTTCTGACATTTTACTGAAGAGAGAAATAAATGTGAATAAACAACTGCCATGAACTGGAAAAAATTACTGAAATTGCATAAACAAGTCTTACAGTGTTCTGTAGGCTACTCACCAAACCTGGATATCTGAAAACTGCATCTCCGTTACGTTTGGGTTAAACTTGGCAATTCCTAAGACATTAAAATGAAGTCTTTAGTGTGATGGATATGTAGGTAAGGTTTGTGGGTGTGTATTTGATATTTGATATGAACAGTTCTTATAAAAATGAGTGTGAAAGTGGTTTATAAAACAAAACTGTTTGGAAATAAAGGTTTATGCCTATACAAGGAAGATAACTTTGGTCCATTAAATAAAATGCAATACAAATTATGAATTAAATAAATCTGGTATGTCTTCTACAATTTATCATATTATTCGATATTGGGTAATTTCAACATAGCAATCAGATCATATGCAATTATTCAAGACACATTGTGAATAACAGAAATATAAAGGTTCTCCGAGGATCAAAAGCGGTAGTGTTTTTACCACGCCAGCTGTTGTTCCTATATAAAACTATATAAAAAATATCCTTCTTTGCACTGATGGTCTCATTTGCTGTTACATGTAATTTCTGATCATCAGAGAAAAAAAAATAGACTTTCAGAAATATTTAAAAGTTCCTCGTAGCACCTTTAAAATATATTAAAAAAATAGGCGACAATTTTTTTTCTCTCAATCAAATTTAAATATTTATTCATAAAACTCTAAGTCCCCGCTACAAAACAAAGGAGAGTACATGTCTATAAAATCTCACATCTTTCATTTTACACGTCCTCCCTTCAACAAGCATTTTTCGAATCCCTTATGATATATAAAAAGACAAAAAAAATATACAACGACCAAGTTTAATAGTGTCTTTGGTACAAACTTATCAGTAATGCCTTTTGATTACAGCTCCCTTCATACTCCTGAAAAGCTTCTGTGCTTCTTTTCCACACACACACACACACCCAATCGAACAAACACACACAGTACGCTGGCACTGACACACACACCCAATCGAACAAACACACACACACACACACAGTACGCTGGCACTGACACACACACCCAATTGAACAAACACACACACACACACACACACACACACACACACACACACACACACACACACACACACACAAACACACACACCATTAAAAATCAACTTTTGGACATAGATATTGAAAAAGGACAGCAGTCTTTTCATGAGTGAGTGGAATGTGCGGTTGTGCCCTGCTTGCAGATTATTGTGATATTTACATAACTGAAATAATATTATTCAAACCAGGTACGTTCTAAAGTTGCTTAGCGACCAAAAACAACATCAAGAATTCGCCATTAACAGCATTTATTTTAACCACTAATTTTAGCGCCAACAGTGCTAGACCTACAATGCTGCTGGTTGTAACCACACTGGATTTAACCATTTTGTACATATACAGCTCTGGAAAAAATTAAGAGACCACTCCAAATGTTCAGTGTCTCTCGTTTTACTATTTATAGGCATATGTTTGAGTAGAATGAACATTTTGGTTTTATACTATAAACTGCTGACAACATTTCTACCAAATTCCAATAAATTGTTTATGTCATTAAGAGCATTTTCAATAAGTAATGTAGAGATGAAGATTTAAGAAAAATCCAGACTGGTCTATTAATTTTTTTCCAAAGCTGTAGGTTGTAACGTTACATGTGAACTAGTAATTGTGTGATTAATATTTGAGACATATTTAGTACCTGAATTTAGCTAGCTACTTTTACAACAGCTACAACAGTAATTTTCCAGCTAGCGTTCGTACTTGTTAGCTTGCTGGATAGCCAGGCTAAAGACCATTAGCGTCGGAAAAAAAATTGGGATATATTGTATAAAAATGTATTTGTTTTGAACGTGGATGGTGGATTACCTATTTAAAAAGCATTTATACATATCTATTTATTGATTTCTGTAAAAATAGCCGAAAAATACAAACTTTAACCCTTTAAAAAAAACGGTGTTGAAGGTAAGACCTGGCTAACGGGATCAGGGAACTGTAATTAAATAAAAAGGCTTTACTGAAAAAAAACAACAAAAAAACATATGTATTATTGGCATATAATCCGTTTCTCTCTCAAGTGCTACTGAACAAACATACCGACATCTACAGAGTCAAGGCGAGGCATGACACAAAACATACACCACTGCTGAATGACAAGAGCCCTCTTCTATATATATATATATATATATATATATATATATATATATATATATATATATATATATATATATATACACACATATATATATATATATTTCTGTGTGGTTTAAAAAAAAAAAAAAAAAAAAAAAAAAAATCGGTTAAAATTTTGACTTGTACTTTTTCTTTTTTTTTTGGAAAATGACAGATAGCACAAATAATTAAGGCACGTGGCGGTGATTCAGTAAGTTATTCAAAACGTTTTCAAAAATCAATCTCAATAAAAATAGAAAAAGGAAAGTGAAAGTGTACGGCCATAGAAATGGGAAAACGAAAAAACCACAACAGAAAACTTAAGATTGTACTTTTCTAAATGTTTAAGATCGTTCAGTTGGAACAAAACGCAGCCGTCTAACAAATTAAAAAAACGGGAGAAAAAGGGTCTTGAATCAGCAGCAGTGAATATATTTATATATATATATATAATATATAGTGTATATATTACATTAGTAGTGTGTGTGTGTGTGTGTGTGTGTGTGTGTGTGTGTGTGTGTGTGTGTGTGTGTGTGTGTGTGTGTGTGTGTGTAGCTAGGAGACATCGCACAGCAAGTCTCCTCCGGTTCCCATCATCTAAGACACAGTCTCTCTCTCTCTTCACAAAACCAACTTCCTCTTTTCAATATTTCCATTCTTCAATTGGTCGTAAATCTAAGGGAGAGAAAAAACAAGAATTCTTTTAAACATATCTACTAAAGCACATTTTATTTCAACTGTATTTCATTATTATTCCATAATTCATTTCAGCCTAGTGGTGGTAGCCATTTTGGATTTTTGAATTTTTTAGCCATTGTCTGCAATATTTTAGCTGTCCATACTTGCCTTCAACAATTTGAATTAAGCACATGTACAGAAAGGCGGATGTTTAGTCTATAGTAAGAGGCAGACATCTTGCAAATAAAACTATGGTTGAGTGAGATGGTGAGGACTAATATAATTTTTTAAATGTATTTGCATATATTTTTTTGATCTTTATTAAACCACACGGGACATTAAAAACAAATTCTTATTAACAAAGACGTCCGGGCTTAAAATAGACGAACATTAAGGCATAAAAACATGGTGAAAATATCATTTTAACAAAGACAAATGAACAAAGACAGCTTAAACGAAAGAGGCGATAGAAAGATTTATTTCTTACCTTGACATAAATTAACACAATTTGCCTTTACACTTTAACTAACCACATTTACAGAAACTCTGCTGTTTAGTCTAAAGGAAAAGGCTTTTATTTTATATTTTTTATTTATCTATTTATTTATTTATATACATTTTTATCTTTAGCTAACCAGATATGTCCATTGAAAATAGACGAACATTCAGACATAAAAACATGGCGAAAACTTCAATTTAACAGTGAAAAACCAACATAAAAACCTTAAACGAAAGAGAAGTATAAATATAAATGGATGGATTTATTTCCTACCTTGCGAGGATGTGTGTGACCATCCTGTCTGTGATTCCGGGACAAACGTCCTCGGCCAATCGGATGTTTCTTTCCAGTTCCTCGATGGCGATTCGCTGCTCAGAATGCTCCTTGTGCTGCTGCTTCAACTACAACAATATAGACAACAGAAGAAGAAATGTTATATGTTGTTCTGCACCCTCTGTATTTTTGCACTTTTTGTCTCTAATAACATATTGTGAGCATTTTTTAAAAGTCTGATTTGGATAAAAAAAATAAAAATAAATAAAAAAATAAAATAAAATAAAATAAAATAAAATAAAATAAAATAAAATAAAATAAAATAAAATAAAATAAATAAATAAAAAAATAAATAAATGTATGTATGTATGTATGACTTTTATTTGTATTATTTCTATAACAATGTTACTAAAACATAAATAACAGAAAAATAAATGTAATATTTAAATCTGCCCCCTCTGTATTTCTACAAGAAATCATGAGTTTGATTTAATTGCTTAAGGAGGAATGTACGTTCTACAATTACACTAACTACACATTGAAAGATATTTTTTTAAAGTCTGATGTGAAACTTTATTTTTCAATAACTTTTAAGACTTATTTATTATTTTGTTTGGCATTTGATCTACAAGATTTGAACACTCTTTTTAAAAATAGTATAAATTTTTATGGCCATTGTTATTATAATGATGATTTTTCGTTATGATTCTGAAAACTTTATGGGCCGATCCGAATAGTCCAATCTCCTAACCTATAAGCCTCCTTTCCTATGCCTTAACCCCTAAACGTCATCGGGGTTAAGGAGAGATGAAAGGTGCTTCCTATCGAACATAGG
Organism: Hyperoplus immaculatus; assembly: GCA_949357725.1. NCBI lineage: Eukaryota > Metazoa > Chordata > Actinopteri > Uranoscopiformes > Ammodytidae > Hyperoplus > Hyperoplus immaculatus. The sequence goes on from OX442371.1 coordinate 1,866,014, forward strand.
AAAGGACAGCGCTGTTTCAAATGAATTCGACTCCACTTTTCCTAACCGACGTCATTGCGCGACGGCGAGTATTGCTGACGTGAGTCACTAGCGTGAAACTACACTAGCCTATTCTCCGAAAATTGACTACAACAAGCGCTCGTTTGATCCATGCGTTCTTTTCATATTGATTTTAATCAGGTTGTTGCCAACAGAGTGAGAATCACTCGCATAGCCTATAGGCCTATCCCAATTCACATGTGGAATAAAAAGAGGCTACACTTATGCTGATGTTGAAATGAACTGCCCCCAGTAACTTCATTAAATGTGAAGTCGGTATTTTATTTTCTTATGGTGTAAATTATGTGCTACGAAAATAACTATTATGATGTTGGTCTTTTATGAGTTCTTTATTATCTTAATGGGGGAGGGGAGGGGGGTATTTTGTTTAAGCCGAGTTAAATCTTCCTCTCTTCTCTTCTCTTCTCCTCTCCTCTCCTCTCCTCTCCTCTCCTCTCTTCTGTTTTACCTCTCGTTCGTATTCGTGTAGAGTCGGTAAACTCCGGCGGTGGCCTGTTGCTTTAAATCTTGCCGACGTAAAGGATTATGGGATACCGCTATCTCCTTTCCTTTCGCATAGGTTGGTCCGGATGTAACCTATGCTACAGGAGGGTTAAAGGATGAATCGAGGCTCCTTTCCTAAGCATTTTGAGAGTTCGAATCACCTATCTGCCGAGTACTTCCGGGTCATCTCGATAGGAAAGGAAATTTCCTATGCAAAAAAGACTATTCGGATTGGCCCCTGGATTCGTTATGATTCTGACCTCAGTGAAAACGGGAGAGATGATGGTGGTGAGACTGGCAGATGGATTTTCCCGATCTTTAACCTTCACCTGAAATAATTAATCAAGTGATTTGTTCATAGAATCAACAAAAGGAGTCATTCACAGCCTAGGCTCTGTAAAGGGGCAAGTTTCTAGCTACGGCGGGTCCGCTTTGTTTACAGAGCCTAGGCTGTGTATTAACAACAGATTTTTTCATGTCAGCACACACACACACACACACACACACACACACACACACACACACACACACACACACACACAGTACAGACAGTTAGTGGATCATGAGGAGATATTCACTGATTTTGACAAAAAAGTGATTGACAAAAAGCTTTCTCCAGAATCGCTTAGTTCTGATTTATGATAATAGAATTCTTCAATACACTAATTCCATATAGTGAAAATATTTTTTGTAAACTAACTGAAGGCTCTGTGAATGTAAACACCACCCCCCCCCCCCCTCCTCTGAAACTACACAGTGCACCTTTAAATATACTTAGCGTTGGTAGCTAAGTAGTTTAATAAGCGTTTGAATGGGTTGAGAATTGTGGGGAAATGTACTAACCGCTTCGTTGAGGACATTCTTCCCTTTCTTCTTTGGAACCATGGTGAAGGACCAATCGGGAGAGTCACCGTTCTCTTTATTACTGGACTCACTGCACACACACACACACACACACACACACACACACACACACGGTCAAAAATACATACATACAAAAAAAGTTATTATTAATTTATAGTCATCAGAGCGAAGACAAGACCGTTTCAGAAATATTCAAAAGTTCCTCGTAGCTCCTTTAACTTAACACTGTTACATATAGTCTAAAGTAACCATAGTAACTGCTGCTATCAAACAGACACACACAGACACACACGCGCACACGCGCACACACACACACACACACACACACACACACACACACACACACACACACCTGTCTGAGTCGTCGGAGCTGGAGTCGCTGTGTCCCTCCTCCTTCCAGCGCCGGTAGCGGTCGATCAGCTCGCTCAGGTACGACGTCTTCTTACAGTGTTTCACGATGAACTTGTGTTTCAGCAGCTCCTTGGCTGTGGGCCGCTGCAAAAGGTTCAGGGAAGAGTTATTAGATTAATCTTATATTATTTGCTTCATTTGATTATGTTAACATGTATAGAGTATATACAGCATTTATTTTATCGGGAAGTCACATTACGATTAGGATCTCATCGAGTGAGACATGAGTACAAAATAACAAACAGAAACACCCTTTAATGAAAATATTTACATTTCAAAACAAGTAATATTAATAGATGCATTCTTTATACCCCGTGTGCAGGCATACATGGAGAATGCATAACATTTTATAGAAATATATGAAAATAAATATGTTTGACAGCAGGATCGTGTCCAATAAGTGAAAACAGTTCATTATCGTTCAGGTTCAGCAATTGATTTTATGTGAGGGGAGAGGGAGTGAGGGAGGGAGGGAGGGAGGGAGGGAGGGAGGGAGAGACAGAGAGGAAGAGAGAGAGAGGGAGACAGAGAGGGAGAGAGAGAGAGATGGGAGAGGGAGGGAGAGAGGGAGAGAGAGAGAGAGAGGGAGAGAGACAGACAGAGAGAGAGACAGAGAGAGAGAGAGACAGAGAAGGAGAGAGAGAGAGAGACAGACAGACAGACAGACACAGAGAGAGAGACAGAGAGAGAGAGACAGAGAGGGGGAGAGAGAGAGAGACAGAGAGAGACAGGGGACAGAGAGGGGGAGAGAGAGAGACAGAGAGGAAGAGAGAGACAGAGAGGGAGAGAGAGACAGACAGAGATTTTTGTTGTAATAAAAAAATAAATAGACGAAGAGTATGTGAGTATCCACCAGGGGGCAGCAAGGTGCAACTACAACCACACAGTGAAACAGGAAGTTGATTTAATAACAAACCTTCTCATATTTCTCAGTTTTATTGTTCTATTATTTAATTGTTATTTGTGATTAAAATGACATTTCAATGACCCTGTGTGAGACGTTTTAATGGGAAATGAGTAAGTG
>OX442371.1:1869055-1919244 GCA_949357725.1 Hyperoplus immaculatus
GTTAAAGATAACAGGAACTGAACACACACAGCTGCCCGATCGACCACACACACACACACACACACACACACACACACACACACACACACACACACACACACACACACACACACACACACACACACACACACACACACACACACTTATCACTGACTTACATACATTTCCTAAACTCTGCTTGTCTCACCGCTGTGGTTAGAACAAACTTCACACTGAAGAGTTCATGTGAATTTTACCGTTTCAGCCGTAAATCAATCTTATCTTACGTCACATTTATCACTTTGAGAAAACTGGTATTTCATTGACATCTAAAAAGGATAACTGCTGTTGGGATTACCTTCTTGTATTTTTCCATAAAATAAAATATATTTATAAAAATTATTCTTGGGAAGGTTTTTCTAGACAGTTTTAACACTATTTGAGGTTTGATTTTGATATATATGACCTGGTAATATTGTTTAAAGAAGTGGGGTGGGATAGAACAGGTTTTTACTTCTTCCCACCCCTTTTCAAATATGTTGTGGCATTTTTACGGAGAGCTTGGCGGCCTTATCAGTGCAGGAGTCACTAGGGCTGACTCCTGTTGATGCATTTTTAATATTGCATTGTTGTTGCATATTTGAAATAAATCATTCATTCATTCATTCATTCATTCATTCATTCAACATTTTGACCGACTTGTTTGTGTTTGTTTTCTGCATGAGAGAGAATTAGTTGGCACAGCTGTTGAACTCAATTTTGAATTATTTTAACATATTCAAGACACATTTTCATAAACACTTGAATGATAACTTATTTCATCAAAACATATTAAGTTGGCTCAAATGTAGGACGCTTTCCTTCAAATAGGTTAAAGTCTCGTTTCATATTTTTCATTCACTTTTCTAATGTCTATTCTGCACATGATGTATTTAAATCGTGATGTATTTCATGCCCCCTGTAAAGCACTTTGAATGGCCTTGTGTCTGAATGTGCTATAGAAATAAACCTGCCTTGCCTTCACTTTAAACTTAAGACTTTTGTTTTTAGCCTCAAAACCTAAAAAAATATCTAGTGCAGACATTTGCCTTGTACATTTAAAAGGTGCAGTGTGTAATATGACATCATCAAGAAAGTTCTACAAAGTTCTAGAATGCAACGCTCCCTGGGTAACCCCAACCCTTTCGAATAATAACAGAAGCTACAGTGGCCTTCAAGGACAAGAACAATTCTAAATTTTAAACAATGCACCTGATGACATTCCAACTATGACACTTTCAAGATGGCGGCACTAGGCCTTGGTCCAAAATATGCAGAAATATGGACATATATGAGACCCTTTCTAAGGGAAAAAAAAATTATTCAAAACATTTTTTTCAGCTATTATGCACTACATTAAATGTACTTGTGGATATTATAATTACTTTCTACAAAATCTGCTAGGAAATAAAACCCAAAATTCTACACACTGCAGCTTTAAGTTTTCCTAACTTTTCATTTCTTACAGTGTACAGATGTCAATGCTGCCCACTGTATAAAGTAACAGACAAGACATGTTCAGTTTATAGCTATTGCTCCACTCCCTCAGTGTTGCCATCATTGCCACAACAAGCACTTGTTATGCAACACACACACACACACACACAATGAGAAACATACATACATACACACACATACACACACACACACACACACACACACACACACACACACACTTTGCTCTTAAAAAACATGATTTATGTGGTAGAACATTTAATAAAAAAAACACACCCACAGAATCGTATGATATGCTTGTGATGCCAAGCAAGTTTCCTCACTGAGCTAAAAAAAGGAACAGTCACAACACACACACACACGGTGCCCAAAATGTTGCCACACCCTGTCAGCATACAGTGGTTACCGTCTAATGATACTTTCCGCTCAGTGCAGAGAGAGAGAGAGAGAGAGAGAGAGAGAGAGAGGAAGAGAGGACAGATCAGAAGAAGGCAGCTAGTGAAGTTAAAGGTTTGAAAACATATAAAGGAAATGACTCAAATCAACACAGTAATATAAACGCTATTATTTATGGCAGAGTTTCAAAGGTTTAAATGGTAATTTGACAATTCCTCAAACAAGTTTTCAGAGTGAATAATTGAAATTAAAATGTCAAAGAACTGTGTCTTCACTAGTAAATTAGTTAAAAACAACAATGTCTGCTTCTTTAAAGCTGCAGTGTGTAGAATTTTGGGTTTTATTTCCTAGCAGATTTTGTAGAAAGTAATTATAATATCCATAAGTACATTTAATTTAGTGCATAATAGCTGAATTTTTTTTTTTGAATTATTATTTTCTCAAGGGTCTCATATATGTCCATATTTCTGCATATTTTGGACCAAGGCCTAGTGCCGCCATCTTGAAAGTGTCATAGTTGGAATGTCATCAGGTGCATTGTTTAGAATTGTTCTTGTCCTTGAAGGCCACTGTAGCTTCTGTTATTATTCGAATGGGTTGGGGTTACCCAGGGAGTGTTACATTCTAGAACTTTGTAGAACTTTCTTGATGATGTCATATTACACACTGCACCTTTAAAGATGGAGTCAGTGATTCTAGAGAACGCTTGATGTCAAAATCTGTAAATATTTCCTCACGGTTTGCCTCCAGTATGTAATGTGTGTGTGTTGAAAAAAAAAAATCCAGTGTTAATACACAGCCTAGGGTCTGTAAACGGACATGTTGCTAGCTACAATGGTGGGCCCCTTTGTTTTGTTTTCATACCAATTTAAAGAGCCTAGGCTTTGTAATAGCACTGTATTTTTTGTTGTTGCAGCGGACACAGTACGGACAGGTAGCGGATCGTGAGGAGATATTCACTGATTTTGACACAACGGCATTCACCAGAATCACTGACTACACCTTTAAATCATAACTAGACATATACAGTTGGGCTGTATGTTAACGCAAAGAGAGACCTGGATGAACCCAATCAGACTATGAAACAGTGACGTCATTGTTATGCCCGATAAGTGAATTAAAACCGTTATCAGCACCTGATACCAATATTAGATGGTCCGGGCCCAGCCCTGATTCGAACCACATCGGTATAAAGTTGTTAATCAATTACTTTTATAACGTTTTATATACTGCATCAACTCCCACTTCATCATCACCAAATACCCTCACAACTAGAAAAAAAACTGTTTTAAAACGCTTAACTAAGAAAGTTCAAAGTGTTGACCTAGAGACAGATAGATAGATGGACAGACAGACAGACAGACAGACAGACAGACAGACACACACACAGACATACTTTTTTCAACCCTACAGGGAAATTTGAGTATCAGATAACCACAACACATGCACTAATACGATACAATGGCAAAATATCAACTCATTGTGCCCCTGACTCCTGGAACAGCCTACAACATACAATTAAAATAAATACACTCATAACTGTTAACCAATTTAAAATTATTATTTTGAATCAGCCCCTCTACACTTGTAACTGTTTTAATTAGGCTATTGTCTCTTTCATTCAATTGATCTGAATGTTTTAAATTGTTGTTGTGTGTGTGTGTGTGTGTGTGTGTGTGTGTGTGTGTGTGTGTGTGTGTGTGTGTGTGTGTGTGTGTGTGTGTGTGTGTGTGTGTGTGTGTGTAAACTTGTTATGTATTCTCATTGTGTATTGTGTATCTGTACAAACTCGACGTCATTGTAAAAGAGGGTCACCGCTCAATTGATCTTTCGAGGTTAAATAAAGGAAATGAAGATTTAGAATTTATCTAATGTAAATATTGTTTGGGTAATATTTATCTTATTCCTCTCTATATATTTTTTTATCGTTCCTATAGCAACGTGGGTCAGAGATAAACTCCATTTTGATTCTGATGTTTGTCATCATCATCATCATCATCATCATCATCAACCGCTTATCCGAAATCGGGTCGCGGGGGCAGCAGCTTGAGCAGGGAACCCCAAACTTCTCTTTCCCGGGCCACATCAACCAGCTCTGACTGGGGGATCCCGAGGCGTTCCCAGGCCAGTGTGGAGATATAATCTCTCCACCTAGTCCTGGGTCTTCCCCGAGGCCTCCTTCCAGCTGGACGCTCCTGGAACACCTCCCTAGGGAGGCGCCCTGGGGGCATCCTTACCAGATGCCCGAACCACCTCAACTGGCTCCTTTCAACGCAAAGGAGTAGCGGCTCTGCCCCGAGTTCCTCACGAATGACTGAGCTTCTCACCCTATCTCTAAGGGAGACGCCAGCCACTCTCCTGAGAAAGCCCATTTCGGCCGCTTGTACCCGCGATCTCGTTCTTTCGGTCATTACCCAGCCTTCATGACCATAGGTGAGGGTAGGAACAAAGATCGCCCGATAGATCGAAAGCTTTGCCTTACGACTCAGCTCTCTTTTCGTCACAACAGTGCGGTAAAGCGAGTGCAAAACCGCCCCTGCTGCTCCGATTCTACGGCCAATCTCACGCTCCATTGTTCCCTCACTCGCAAACAAGACCCCGAGGTACTTGAACTCCTTCACTTGGGGTAAGGACTCATTCCCTACCTGTAGTAGACAATCCATCGGTTTCCTGCTGAGCACCATGGCCTCAGATTTAGAGGTACTGATCCTCATCCCAACCGCTTCACACTCGGCTGCAAACCGATCCAATGAGAGCTGAAGGTCACAGGCCGATGATGCCATCAGAACCACATCATCCGCAAACAGCAGAGATGAGATCTTCAGCCCACCAAACTGCAACCCCTCCCCACCACGACTACGCCTTGATATCCTGTCCATGAATATCACAAACAGGATTGGTGATAAAGCGCAGCCCTGGCGGAGGCCAACCCCCACCGGAAACGGGTCTGACTTACTACCGAGAACCCGTACACAGCTCTCGCTTTGAGTGTACAGAGATTGGATGGCCCTCAGAAGAGACACCCTCACCCCATACTCCCGCAGCACCCCCCACAGTATCTCCCGGGGAACCCGGTCATAAGCCTTCTCCAGATCTACAAAACACATGTAGACTGGATGAGCAAACTCCCAAGCTCCCTCTAGGATCCTTGCGAGAGTGAAGAGCTGGTCCGTTGTTCCACGGCCAGGACGGAATCCGCATTGTTCCTCTTCAATCTGAGGTTCGACTATCGGCCGAACCCTCCTTTCCAGCACCTTGGAGTAGACTTTGCCGGGAAGGCTGAGAAGTGTGATACCCCGGTAGTTGGAACACACTCTCTGGTCCCCCTTTTTGAAAATAGGAACCACCACCCCGGTCTGCCACTCCTTTGGCACTGTACCCGACTTCCACGCAATGTTGAAGAGGCGTGTCATCCAAGACAGCCCCTCCACACCCATTGCTTTCAGCATTTCTGGACGGATCTCATCAACCCCCGGGGCTTTGCCACTGTGGAGTTGTTTGACTACCTCAGTGACTTCCACCAGGGAAATTGACGATGATCCCCCATCAGCCTCCAGCTCTGCCTCCAACATAGAGGGCGTGTTAGTCGGATTCAGGAGTTCCTCAAAGTGCTCTTTCCACCGACCGACTACCTCCTCAGTTGAGGTCAACAGCGTCCCATCCTTACTGTACACAGCTTGGATGGTTCCCCGCTTCCCCCTCCTGAGGTGCCGGACGGTCTTCCAGAAACACTTTGGTGCCGACCGAAAGTCCTTCTCCATGGTTTCTCCGAACTTCTCCCACACCCGCTGCTTTGCCTCGGTCACGGCAGAAGCTGCAGCCCTTCGGGCCTGTCGGTACCTTGCAACTGCCTCAGGAGTCCCCCGAGATAACATATCCCGGAAGCACTCCTTCTTCAGTCGGACGGCTTCCCTGACCACCGAGGTCCACCACGGCGTTCGAGGGTTACCGCCCCTTGAGGCACCTAAGACCTTGAGACCACAGCTGTCTGCCGCGGCTTCAGCAATGGAAGTTTTGAACATCGACCACTCGGGTTCAATGCCCCCAACCTCCACAGGGATGCTAGAAAAGCTCTGCAGGAGGTGCGAATTAAAGATCTCTTGAACAGGGGCCTCCGCCAGACGTTCCCAGTTCACCCGCACTACCCGTTTGGGCTTACCAGGTCTGTCCAGAGTCTTCCCCCACCCTTTGACCCAACTCACAACCAGATGGTGATCAGTTGACAGCTCCGCCCCTCTCTTCACCCGAGTGTCCGAAACATGCGGCCTCAGATCAGATGATACGATCACGAAATCGATCATCGACCTTCGGCCTAGGGTGCTCTGGTACCATGTACACTTATGAGCATCCTTATGTTCGAACATGGTGTTCGTTATAGACAAACCATGACCAGCACAGAAGTCTAACAACAAACGACCACTCGGGTTCAGATCGGGGAGGCCGTTCCTCCCAATCACGCCTTTCCAGGTGTCTCCATCATTGCCCACGTGCGCGTTAAAGTCTCCCAGCAGAACTATGGAGTCCCCTACCGGAGCCCCATGCAGGACTCCGTTCAGGGTCTCCAAGAAGGCCGAATACTCCGAACTGCTGTTCGGTGCGTACGCACAAACAACAGTCAGAGTCTTCCCCCCCACAACCCGGAGGCGTAGGGAGGCGACCCTCTCGTCCACCGGGGTAAACTCTAACGTAGTAGCGCCCAGCCGGGGGCTCGTGAGTATCCCCACACCGGCCCGGCGCCTCACACCTTGGGCAACTCCAGAGAAGAATAGAGTCCAACCCCTGTCCAGAAGTACGGTTCCAGAGCCAAGACTGTGCGTGGAGGTAAGCCCCACCATGTCTAATTGGTAGCGCTCCACCTCCCGCACCAGTTCCAGCTCCTTCCCCCACAGCGAGGTGACGTTCCACGTCCCCAAAGCCAGCCTCTGCCGCCCGGGTCTGGTCCGTTGTGGTCCCCGCCCTTCACTGCCACCCTTTAGGCAGCGCACCCGACCCCAGCGGTTCCTCCGACGAGTGGTGGGCCCATCGGTCATAGAGGGGGTTGGTGCCACGTAGCTTCTTCGGGCTGTGCCCGGCCGGGCCCCGTGGCAGACCCGGCCACCAGACGCTCGCAGGCGGGCCCCCTTTCTGGGCCTGGCTCCAGACGGGGGCCCCGGGCTTCCTCCGGGCAGGGTCTCTCCTCCTCTTTGGTGATTTTCCATAATCTGATGTTTGTCTTCCATTATATTAGCCTGGTGCTACCAGACCATCGTACTTCATTTAGCCTGGTCCTACCAGACCATCGTACTTCATTTAGCCTGGTGCTACCAGACCATCGTACTTCATTTAGCCTGGTCCTACCAGACCATCGTACTTCATTTAGCCTGGTGCTGCCAGACCATCGTACTTCATTTAGCCTGGTCCTACCAGACCATCGTACTTCATTTAGCCTGGTGCTGCCAGACCATCGTACTTCATTTAGCCTGGTCCTACCAGACCATCGTACTTCATTTAGCCTGGTCCTACCAGACCATCGTACTTCATTTAGCCTGGTGCTACCAGACCATCGTACTTCATTTAGCCTGGTGCTACCAGACCATCGTACTTCATTTAGCCTGGTGCTACCAGACCATCGTACTTCATTTAGCCTGGTGCTACCAGACCATCGTACTTCATTTAGCCTGGTGCTACCAGACCATCGTACTTCATTTAGCCTGGTGCTACCAGACCATCGTACTTCATTTAGCCTGGTGCTACCAGACCATCGTACTTCATTTAGCCTGGTGCTACCAGACCATCGTACTTCATTTAGCCTGGTGCTACCAGACCATCGTACTTCATTTAGCCTGGTGCTACCAGACCATCGTACTTCATTTAGCCTGGTCCTACCAGACCATCGTACTTCATTTAGCCTGGTGCTACCAGACCATCGTTCTTCATTTAGCCTGGTGCTACCAGACCATCGTACTTCATTTAGCCTGGTCCTACCAGACCATCGTACTTCATTTAGCCTGGTGCTACCAGACCATCGTACTTCATTTAGCCTGGTGCTACCAGACCATCGTACTTCATTTAGCCTGGTGCTACCAGACCATCGTACTTCATTTCATTTGTACAGAAGGTCTGGCAGTGCTGTAATTGGCAAACGTTCACTCATGGAGGCGGGTGTCTGTTAAAAGTTTAAAACTATTGGATCTGCCCAGTGCCACTCTGGATTAGCCAACCAATCGCATAACGTTTGGTTGTCACGTGTGTCATGAGCCGGCTTCTGGCAACTGAAACTGGAGCGCGACTTCGATGTCATCGTTCTCAGCCACTCGCTCTGTTCGCTGATTGGACCGGCTGTCGAATCTCCGGCAAAACTGGGAAATGGGCTGTACACCCAGACTGACTACTGAAGGGAAAATAAAATTTGGCCGGAAGTAGGCGGGCGGGCGGGCGGAGCCAGGCTACCATTATATCAGAACTGACAATAAAAAAAAACGTTGACTTTGACTACTGTATATTCGGCGTCTCAATCTCCCCATGGAATTTTTATAGATGTGAATTACAGGGTGACACACACACAGATGGTGACACACACACAGATGTAGACACACACACACACACACACACAGATGTAGACACACACAAACACACACTATCTGTATCATTCCCGTAAGCCCAGGGAGTTTACTTCCCATCATTTCACTCACATAATGATTGGTAAGAAGCAAATTAGTAACCTATTGTCCACTCACTACACTCCTGTTTTCTGTGTGTGTCATAATTAGTGCACAGACAATTATCAAATGATCATTTTAAGTGATTCATCGAGCAGAACATCTTAAATATTCGGAGTGTTTAAGCCTTATAACTGTGAGGAAGGATTTGCTGCTTTTAATATTTTTTTTTCCATCTTGGGAGTTTTGGCCGGACTAAACGAAGGATGCAATTAAGATCATAAAGATTCAAGCAAGCGACTCATTTATAGGTTAATTTATGTTTTAATCTATTCAACTTTTGGTCTAAAAAGGGCCATATAAAAAAATTGGTCATATGGGGGAAGATGGAACTCCGAAACATGTATATATATAAAAAAATTGTGTATCATTTATTTCAAAATCACAACCCGTTAAAAAAAACAATCTCTGAAAAAATTCAAAAACAATCTTTTAATTTTCTTCTTTGTTGGTGCCACACACTCAGATGACCTCCAGACAATAAGGAAGTGTCTGTATGTAAATCATGATGTAATGCTGCTGACTATGGACTCTATCTCTCTTTCTCTCTCTCTCTCAGTCTGTCTCTCCATATATCTCTCTCTGTATCTCTCTCTCTCTCCGTCTGTCTGTCTGTCTGTCCATATCTCTCTCTCCCTCTCTGTCAGTCTGTCTCTCCATATATATATATATATATATATATATATATATATATATATATATATATCTCCCCCTCTCTCTCACTGTCTCTCTATCTTCCTAATGGAAACAGATTCCTTAAATTGTCGAGTGACAGAATTGAGGTAAAATAGGCTACTGTTGCTTTAAAAAAATTCACCTCTTAAAATATATGAACATTCTTCTTGGTTTAGATAAAAATACTTAACACTGGCTCAATCATGACACACCATTGTTGTGTTACTGTAGCGATTACATTTTATTTAGCTGACGCTTGTATCCAAAGCGACTTCCATTAAGTGCATTCAACCATGAAGGTACAAACTCAGAACAACAAGAATCACGTCAGTACTATAGCTGCAAATAAACCAAACTAGATGTAACAAGCGCCATTTTTATTTTTTTTTTACATACAGATACATTCTGTATTTCTACAAATGAGGACGACAGACGCATAAAGTGTTATAACGAACGTCCTTTTTCCCCAGCCACACACAGCCCTAGTTAATGTTTCACTGCAGGTCACATCACCTTTCAACCGACTGTTAGACAAGCACGTCTGGTCTGAGAAGTGTGTGTGTGTGTGTGTGTGTGTGTGTGTGTGTGTGTGTGTGTGTGTGTGTGTGTGTGTGTGTGTGTGTGTGTGTGTGTGTGTGTGTGTGTGTGTGTGTGTGTGTGTGTGTGGTCTGGGAACATTTTTATTTTAGCTTATCGGTTTACGGGCATTCAGGGAGAATTACACGAGAGCAAACAAAGCCTTTTAAAAACAGAAAAGGTGGTTTACGTTAATGTTTAACCGAAAGCCACAATGTCAAGAGTGTTGAGATATGGTGTTCATTCAGATAAAATCCTTTGCCGTAAGTCTCCCCAACTTCGATTAAAATAAGTGCTTTGGAAAATTATTAAATAACTACCAAAGTGCATTAGTTTAAAGGTGCAGTGTGTAATATGACATCATCAAGAAAGTTCTAGAAGGTTCTAGAATGCAACGCTCCCTGGGTAACCCCACCCCTTTAGAATAATAACAGAAGCTACAGCGGCCTTCAAGGACAAGAACAATTCTAAATTTTAAACAATGCACCTGATGATATTCCAACTATGACACTTCCAAAATGGCGCGACTAGGCCTTGGCCCAAGGTATGAAGAAATATGAACATACATGAGACTCTTTCTAAGGGAAACAAATCATTCTACATTTTTTTTCAGCTATTATGCACTAAATTAAATGTACTTATGGATATTATAATTATTTTCTACAAAATCTGCTAGGAGATAAAACCCAAAATTCTACACACTGCAGCTTTAACCTGAAGAAAGTGTAATATCCCTAAGACACACAGGAAGAGTAGAGAGGCGAACTACAATGTTGAAGTTTGAAGGAAACTGCCCCCATTTGAGCCAACTAATTATCCTTTGTTGAGATAACTTATCGTGATCAGTTTTTTGTTTTAGCCAAAACTAAATCATTCTTGTGATACATGAAATACTGTGTGTGTGTGTGTGTGTGTGTGTGTGTGTGTGTGTGTGTGTGTGTGTGTGTGTGTGTGTGTGTGTGTGTGTGTGTGTGTGTGTGTGTGTGTGTGTGTGTAAAAGAAAAAAAAAAACTAGTGACGACAGTTGACTTGACATTTTGAGTTTTCCGAACTTATTTCATTTTTTCAGCCCATGCAAACAGTAAGGTTGAGAATCTGGATCGGTGTTGTACATGGTCAAATATTTTCCTTATATATCGCAAACAAAAACATTTCTTTTAACAGGAAAGGGTCATTCTTTCCATTCAGTAACATGTCAAGGCGCTTCTCTCTCAATGGAGGATTAACTTTACACAAACTGAGTGTTGTTTAAAGAGGACCTATGATGCTTTTTGACTTTTATGACCTATAAACGTTGTTATGATGATTCATAGTCATGCTTAACCATACTAAATTATCAAATAATGACTTACATGCATTTCGACGTATTCCCTGCTGACCGTCTGGGGTGTCTGCGCAGACCACTAAACACAGTGAAGAAGTCACGTGTTCAAAGCGGTCTACCCTTTCATAATTTGTGACGTTGCATAAAAATTTGTGACGTCACCACGCGGATGTTTCCATGTATGGTAATTCTGTCACTTCCCTGTTCGCGTCTGCCTCGCGCCCTTATAGGTCCATGCTCGCGCTTCCCGCCACTGAAAGTGTTCCGGAAGGAAGGTAACCAATCACAACGGAGTGGGGTTTGCAGGAGGGGGGGGAGGGTAGCGGAGATGGCCGAAGCACAGGCGGAGGGAGCCGAAGCACACACACTCAAGTGTTGACAGGATGTGCTGGATTGCCAAAATAAGAGAAAGAGCTTCCCGAAAATCTACATAGTTTTTTGTGATGTGATTCGTGTCAGGTTGCTCTATAGCAGTGTAAAACAAGAAATTAAGACCAGAAAAGTAGCATAATAGGTCCTCTATAAGACTTTTCCTATAGCTACATAAAGCATTAATCTTAGCCTACGTAAGGCATTAGCCCTTATAGAGAATTTTAAATTGTCCCAAGACCCATTACATCACATGAGGCAGTGTTTTCATTAAAAGGTTTATACACAGCCTAGGCTCTGTAAACAAAGTCCCCGTTTACAGAGCCTAGGCTGTATATATTAACACTGGATGTTTTTTCCTTTAGCACAGAAAGAGAGGGGGAGAGAGGGACAGTGAGAGAGAGACAGAGAGAGAGGGAGAAAGAGAGAGACAAAGAGAGAGAGAGAGATAGAGAGAGACAGAGAGGGAGAGAGAGTAATCTGGCTAATTAGAACAGAGGCTATACTGTATATCACCTTGCTAACCGCTGGAACAATAAATATAAAAGTGCTTTGTCATTTGATTATTTTTAGCTCAAGAACAAAACAGAATTGTCCAAGTCTTTAGCAGTAGTTTGAAGGAGCAGTGTGTAGTTTCAGAGGAGGGGGGTTTGTTTACATTCACAGAGCCCGCAGTTAGTTTATAAAACATATTTTCTCTACAAGTAATTCTTACTATTGAATAATTCTATCATCATAAATCAAAAGAAAATTATTCTGAGGAACCTGGAACCAAACGTAGAGTAGAATATGTTTGTAAACCAAACTGTGGGCCCTGCTGCTGTAAACAACAACAACAGTGAAGCAGTAACTTTTCAGGAAGCTTTCTAACTTCAAACAGTGTTCCAGAGATCACATTTTTCTTGTGAGGAAAGTTTGTTTATTCAGTTATGAGAATAAACCTTAGAAAATGTTTCACTTCTCTGACACACACAAAGTTACACAGTGCACCTTTAAGAAAAAAAGGTTTTAATTTTACAGGAGTAGTGGTATTGGTGCACACACACACACACACACACACACGAGGTTTTATGACTATGTTGTTGATAACACTGATGATAGAGGTATTCAGGTCAATGCTAGACAGATATAAAGAGAGTTTAGTTCTAGAGGTCAGTGAAATGTGCCAGGTCCATGCAAACACTCAGACGCCCAGGAACACTTGGACAAGGCAGTGGAAACTCTGTGTGTGTGTGTGCGTGCGTGCGTGCGTGCGTGTGTGTGTGTGAGAGAGAGAGATGGAGGGAGGGAGGGAGGGAGAGAGGGACATAGAGGGAGAGGGAGAGAGAGAGAACAGGATGGAAAGGGAGAGAGAGAGAGATCCATGTTTTTACTTACAAGTGGTGTCCCAATATCCAAACAAAAAAGCTCTATATAGCCTGTGTGTGTTTAGTCACTGTGTGTGTGTGTGTGTGTGTGTCACTGTGTGTATGTGTGTGTGGCACTGTGTCTGTCTGTCTTTCTGTCTGTCTGTGTGCGTGTGTATCTCACTGTGTGTATCAGAGTTGAAAGGTCACAGCTGCGGGGAGGAGGAAGTACAAACACAGCATTCTCAAACATGACCTTTGCATCATGTGAGAATCTCTCAGCTCTTCAACAGCTTCCTGTTTGGTTTTCGGCTCAACGCAAAAAGCATGACACGATCTGTTGAGTCGCTCAACGTGAAAAAAGCTTCAAAACTCAGTTAAAGCCCATTCAATTTTACCTGCATTCCAAATCACACACTCCTTTTTTTTACTACACTACATACAGAAGAGTTTTAGGGCCACATGACGTGCATGTATAGGGACGTCTTAAATATTTTTCTGGCATACTAAATAGTAGGGAAGTATGGGGATTGGAACGCAGGGTCAGTTAAAGCCCATTCAAACTGGGTGGTTTTTCAAAATAAAAGAAGCCTGAGGTATGTTTGTTACACACTTTTAAATTTAAGATAATTTTTTGGCATTTTCAAGCTTTATTAAACATTACAGAGTTGAAATGGGGAGACTGACGTAGAGGGGGGGATGACCTGCAGTAAAGATCCACGGGTCGGATTTGAACCCGCGACCACTGCAACGAAGGCCGGAGCCAATATGGTACACGCTCTATCCACTACACCACCGGAGCGCCCGATGTTACATGCTTTTATGTTGAAGGTTTATAACAGCAATTGCAACTTCATTCTGGCTTTCATTAAAATGTTGTTGCAAATAGTCTGAATTTAAGTACTCATACAAAACAACATTTGTTTCTACAGCTCTGGATACAATTAAGAGACCACTCCAAATATTCACTGTCTCTTGTATTACTATGTTGGTTAATGTTTGAGTAGAATGAACATTTTGGTTTTATAATATAAAATACTGACAACATTTCTACCAAATTCCCCCCAAAAATGTTGTCATTAAGAGCATTTCCATTAAGTAATGTAGAGATGAAGATTTAAGAAAAATCCAGACTGGTCTCTTAATTTTTTCCGGGAACTGTATAAATATTTTTCTCTGATACTGCAGGTCTTATTGGGCTACTGTCAGATCTCCAACGGTTACCCAATCTGTCTTCGTATAACGAGTAGTGTGCGACATTTAACTGAAGCTTCAATCTGGGATCTATTTCTGAGGCCGAGTTACTTCCGTTTAAAAGTTCTTGTTTTTGGAAAATGTGGATGTAAACAAACCGACTATGAAACAACAGAAGAGAATCACAGCAGCGTTCTACTATGATTCACACCAAAGAACAGCTGACTCACTCCTCCAACACACACACACACACACACACACACACACACACACACACACACACACACACACACACTAAGTCTTTCAAGTATCAGTGTGAAGTACAGTGGCCTGTGATTACGTCATGACGGTTTTGCCTGTCTGTGTGAATGGGAGTTCTCATGTAAAAAGGTGAGGTCGTAAAACACTCGTTCAAAGACAGGAGGAAGTCGGAGGACCCGCCCAGCTGTTTGATCAGGGACAGATCTGTCGACGCGCCTGCTGTTGGATTCCCCGCCATGTCTGCCACTCTGGAGACAACACACGCAGAGTTACACTGTACCTACTCACACCTGGATGAGAAAGACTTAAGCCTTGTTTGACGCACCCGGAAATTTCATTAATGTCTTAATAACGTAATACTCCTGAAAATATAATACATTTGGCACTTAAACTTGATTAAACATGTAGTAAAAGTGTCCTGACTGTTAGTGAAATAAAAAAAAAATCCAGATCACATTATACCATGTTGAACTTTTGGGGAACGTTCCTACATTTTCAGGCTGATGATTGTTCCAAATGAATCAATAGAATACTGTAATAATAATACATTTATTTTCAATGGTCCAGAAATTTGTCCCAATATCAGTCAGGACATTTTATTAAATTAAAAAGGGTTTTGTTAAATTTTTCAAATCAAGTTAAGTACAAAAAGACTTCAACAACATTTTCAGGAGCTATTGCATTATTGAGAAAACACCATATTATCGGGTGCTAAAAGGTTTTTGTATTTAAAACCCAGACAGGAGCGTGAGAACGTTTAGCGGAACACTAAAGAATTGATCCCCTGCAGGAGTTAAAGTCTACCAGCAACAGGAAGTCGTTGTATTTTTCTGTTTTTCTTCATGAAGTGGAGGTCAGGGGGCGACCACACATCATCCTTCAAACCTGTGGGGACTTGTTCTAAGAAACTTGTGTTAAGCCAGGATTTTTCAAGAGGCCCAAACTGCTCTGAAATGGCCTCTAGCCAAAACTAAATGTCTTTGAACTTCCTCTGGGGTTATCCAAGTTTGTTTTTAGGGATCTGTATCAGAATCGATGTGTGTGTGTGTGTAGTATGTATCGTATGTTTTATGATGCTTTTGCAGAGGGCGCTTCCACACCTGCCTTGTGTGGTTCTAGGAATTGGCTAAAAATAATGCAAGAGGTAACAAAGTGTGATATTGATTTTTCCTGATATCTGTACCATTTTCCAACTCCAAGAATCGATATTAAAAAAAAATACATATTTATATACGTTTAAAGAATCACATTTTTAACTATATGTGGACTACGACCTCCACACATGAAGATGTTTGCAGTCTGTTGTCGATTTTTGTTTCAACTTATCTCACTAGTTTTATTTTAAGGACCATATAAGGGCCAACAACTTGATCAGAACATCCAGTAATGTTTCATTTAAAATCTCTAATGATCTTTTGTCAGAGAGGAATAAACCGAACCTGAAATATCATTATTCACGACGTCACAACACACTCAAACGCTCCTGTGACAGCCAGGATAATACAACCAAAACTAACAATTAGATGATAAGCGTCAATAAAAATGTGCCACCGTGTACCTCACCGTGTGTCATTCTCAGGGCTCACACACACACACACACACACACACACACACACACACACACTCTCTTTGTGTACCCAGCCGTGTGTCATTCTAAGGGCATCCCATCAATTAAAAGACAATTACACAATTATAGAGCAATCAAACTGCAATGCATCAGCTGTTGTCTTCAATGAGTCATAGACACAACTCCAAACACGTTGTCAAGTGTCAAGAGCACTGATTTCTTAGAGTCACACCAACCATCAAATTATGTCTAATAATAGACAGAATGCTTTCTATTATGAAGCTAAATCACACCTTGTTCTGCATTGGTGGCATCCTAAACCACAGAGGCATACAGACTGAATACACAAAACAAACAAACGGAAGGCTTTTCAGATTTGTCTATGCTTTGGCTTTTTAAGAAGTAAATTGTATGAAAGCATAGCATTTGGATGACACAAATGACTATGGCTGTAAGTAAAAGTTATTTCACAACGTCGACTTTAATGGCAATGGATAGCAAACAAGCCAACGTGCCTACAGGCTCTGTGAAGCTGCACTTAAAAAGGAATACTTCACCCATACGGAACCGGCATTCTATCATTATAAAATCGATATTATAATATAATGAATGAGGTTTGTCTTCCCTCAGTCTTTCCTCAGTCTTCCCTTGGCCCAGCTGTCCTGTTAATCCTAACCCTACACTTTGTGTGATGTCACATGGTAAAATGTAGGGTTAGACAGAGAGACCATAAAACTGCCGTTTCTCAGGCTAGGATGAACCGATTTCTAAATTTCTTGCACATTTATACTACATAGGATCTCAGAGTTCAATACACCTTCATATTCCCACCGGTGAAGTAGGTCTTTAAGACGCAGCACTGCAAACTGAAATTAAATAAAGCTTATTTTCTGCATTATGTATTGTTTATTTTTAGAATATATGTGAAAACCAGAATACAGCATGTGCAGTGACTAAGAAGAACCCACAGAGCATCAGCTGTCTAATGTTGGTCGGGCTTTAAAAAAAAAAAAAAAAAAAAAAAAAAAAAATCACGTTTCACAACAACACAGAGTCATCTATTGATAACGGAGAAAAAAACTGAGGCGTTTAAGTGGAAGTCCAATGTCAATGTGTAACTGACTTAACCTCTCTGACCTTTCATGGAACTATTAAGGTTTTAAAAATTCCCAAAACAATACAAGTAGAGAGAGAGAGACACACACACACACACACACACACACACACACACACACACACACACACACACACGTAACTATAAAGAGCCCAACAGTAAAGACTGCAACTCATTATTTTAGTGTTGGATAATGTGTTGATTGATTGATAAATATATAAATATAGAGAATTTCAAAAATCGCAAATCTTTTATTTTTTTATTTTTTT
The DNA here is from genome assembly GCA_949357725.1 of Hyperoplus immaculatus. NCBI lineage: Eukaryota > Metazoa > Chordata > Actinopteri > Uranoscopiformes > Ammodytidae > Hyperoplus > Hyperoplus immaculatus. The sequence goes on from OX442371.1 coordinate 1,886,318, forward strand.
TGGGGGGGGGGAGAGACTCGGAGGCATCAAAAACTAGCTATAAAACACACCACTGATCTAATATCACCTTTTAAGTCGATGAGGTGTTACCATACAGTTGCTCTTAATATTAACACATCTAGCAGAACACACAGATACAAAATATGCATTAATTTCTAGTCAGGTCTTTGGGGTATCTGATGAATGTTAGTCCAATTCTTGCTCTCCTTTTATCTCCATTTTTCATCTCCACAACTTCCTGACAGAAATATCTGTCTCTTTATAATGTACAGTTACAGCTGATTGAAAGGCCTTATCTGGTAGCTCACAAAACAACAAACTGTCACAACTTCAATATATCTTGTGTCACTTTTCGTCCATAAATAATTTTTCTTCGAGGGATTGCAGGATACTTTATTTTATTTATTTATTTGTTAGGCACAATGCATATTAATGAAGAGCTGTTACAATTTCAGCTGTAAAAATGCCAGATTTTAGCAAAAGTGCTAGTTTACATCTGTACGTCCGTTTATAAAATGCATTGTTGCTCTTCTTGGCAGTTAGGACAGACGTTGTAGCAGCTGCCGTCAGGTGTCAGGTGTGTTGTTGATTTAAGAAGCCTATGACATCATCACTGAGGCCCCGCCCACTTTGCAACGCAGAGAGAGAGAGAAAGAGAGAGAGAGGGAGAGAGAGGAAGAGACAGAGAGAGGGGTAGACAGAGAGAGAGAGAGAGACAGAAAGAGAGAGGGAGACAGAGAGACAGAGAGAGAGAGAGGGAGAGAGGAAGAGAGAGGTAAACACAGAGAGAGAGAGAGATATAGGGAGAGACAGAGAGAGAGGTAAACACAGAGAGAGAGAGAGATATAGGGAGAGACAGAGAGAGAGGTAGACAGAGAGAGAGAGAGAGAGACTAGATGACAGTAAAAGGCAGCACAGTCACACAGGTAGACACACCTGATGCAAAAAGCCACCAAACAGGAGGCCGAACACACATGCTTATAACACAACCTTACACAACTGTAGTCTAGTCACTGGTTTACCTTCACAAACTTCTTCACAACTACTAGTGTGACCCTAGAATCAGCGTTATGGGTTATATATATATATATATATATATATATATCCGGGAGATCTGTTACTTTTTTTTTTTTTTGCATTTTTTATGCTTTATTGATAGTGCAGAGAGACAGAGGTGAAATGGGGCAGAGAGGGGGGGGTGACGTGCAGAGAACGACCTCGGGCAGGAATCGAACCCGGGTCTGCTGCTGGGCCCGGCCCCGGCCCGGGGGGGGGGCGCCCTACCAACTGAGCTAAGGGCGCCCACACTAATTCAAGTCAATTGTCTTGCACTTGAAAACAAATTACATTTTTCCATCGATACTTGCTGTGTTATTTTGAAATGTCTGGGAGAAACAAACAAACCGGGGCGTAGCTTGAAACCGGATATCAGCCTAAAACAGTGAGCACACTATCGGTCACTAAAGGACTATATTACACACAATACCAGAGACTCAAGGGATTCATAGGGGATGGTACGTAGGCCCAGACACCCCTGTGTGCCTTGTTGTGAGTGCAGACAGTTTAGTCCTATTATAGCCCCCGTGTGTGTGTGTGTGTGTGTGTGTGTGTGTGTATATAAGTCCTATTATAGCCCATATAAAGCCTATGAAGATACTGAGCTATAAATAAGGTAAAAATAAGCTCTCGCACACAATGACTCACTGTGAGAATATAGTTCATAACTATCACGCTGATGTCACACACACACACACACACACACACACACACACACACACACACACACACACACACACACACACCTTCTAAGAAACTTGATAAGGCCCCTAAAGTGTTAAAAGGTCAATGATGTTACCATGGCGCTCCATGTACACAATATAAGTAAATATAAGGAATACTATGGGAATTTCTTAAAATCAGTAAAACACTAAAAAGTAACCATTTAGTTAGATATTTGGGAACAAAGTCATATAAAAATGGATTATACAAATATTATAGAGATATTTCAACACATTTAAAATGCTAAATATCACTAATTATGTCAATGTGAAGGTTTAGATATGTTTTAATTCACTATATAGATGTTATGGGCAAAGCTAAATAGATATACAACATAACATTACTATAAACCCAAGCTAAGTAAGTCTAAAAATCACATTAACAGTCATTAAGAGAACATAATATGGAAATGTTAAGAGCTTTACATACCATATCATCCAGTCCATATTTTAACTGTATGGAATATTATGTCAATAGTCCCAAAAAATATTGTAGGATCATGTAAACAACCAGCCAGTGTGGGTGAACAATGCCTATTTTTTTTTTAAAGTGACTGTACAAAAATTATAAAGAGGTTTTAATTCATTATATGGATGTTATGGGCACAGTTGAATAGATATAGACAACAAAATATAACTATAAAAATCAAGCTGGCATCAAAGTCATACAAAAAAGTCCACTACTTATATTATATAGATAGATATTAGATATTTCAACAAATTGAAAAAGCAAAATATCACTAATTGTGTCAATGTGAAGGTCTAAATAGGTTTTAATTAAATATATGGATGTTATGGGCACAGGCTATGAGATATACACACCATAACGTTACTATTTAACCAGCAAGTAAGTCTAAAACCACATTCTAAGTCACTATTACCATACGTAGAGATTTCAATAGCATACCATATAACCCAGTCCAAAAAAAAAACTCTATAGTGTCAACAGCCCCCAAAACAAATAGTGTTTGGGCTCATGTGAACAACACTGTAGGATCACTTTAAAGCCAGTGTGTGGGGTGCAAATGGCTATTTAAGAGTCACTGTACAAATATTATACAGATATCTTAAGCGACAACATTCAGTCAGTATGGATGGAGTGCCTATGTCTCAACAGAAGTGACAACATTAGACATATCGAAATATATTTAGTGTGCACATCATGAAATCACTATTAGACATGTTTGGACGCCTATAGTGAAGTCCCATTATAAATCATTGTAAGACTATTAGAGACATACTTCCTAATGTAACTACACACCGAGTTTATTTGACCTTTGTTGTAACCGGTTGATCACTTTAAAAGCCAGTGCGGGGTACGAATGGCTATTTAAAATGTGACTGTACACATATTATAGAGATATCTTGATTATTAAGAGAGATGAACAACATTTAGTCAGAATGGAATGGAGTGCCAATGTCTCACACAGAAAAGTCACTGTAGAAACATTACAGACGTGGACTATCTGAAAATATTTAACTGCAGTTCATTGAAATAACTATTCATTCAGTTTGGAGGCCTACAGTCCCATTATAAGTCATTGTAATAATATAATTTAAGTAATAAACATCATAATGTCACAATAATCTAGTTTATTTTCCCTTATGGCCAAACTTTTGTAACTTGTTCATCCCCCTAACTTTGAGCCATATGTTTCTATACTGCTGTCAATCAACTTGTCAACTAGAAAACTCAAAATATAAAGTCTTGGAAAAATAAATAAATACACTGAGTTTGGAGTAGATACAGTATGTGACATTATAAATTATAAAGTCAAATAATTAGTAATTGTACGTGTTATTTTAATATATTTAAAAATCAAATTGTCCATACAAACAAACACAGTTTCGATGCCTAAAATGTCATTGTAAAAATCACTTTATGAATATAATGGGGGGCAATTTAAGACATGTCAACACCATTACGTCATTACAATCTCAGTTTGGAGTCCTGAAGTCGCATTAAAAGTCTTTCTGACAATACAATTCGAAAATTTTACATCATAAATGTCACTTAAAACTCAATATGGTGGCCTCAACTCGCATTATAAGTAACTGTAGGAATAGCATAGGGGACATTTAAGGAGATATTAACGCCATACGCTCCCCGTTAACTTAATTTTGAAGTCCAAAGTCCCATATGTGAAGGATATAGCTGTAAGGATATCATAAAGTAATGTATCAAAGTTCACTAAACTCAGGCAAGAATGCTACAGACTCTTTTATGAGGTAATTTTTATAGTAGGCTAACACAAATGAGACTTTTCTTTGAATTACGTGTCATAGGAAGTCCTATTTAGTCACGTGAACACACCAGGTAAAATTGTCTAAAAACACAATTTTGAAATGGCCTGTCTGTTCGTTGCACAATGTCGCCTCTCTCTCTCTCTACTGTTGATAAACTGGTTTAGTTTGTCCCTATTCCGACGGCAAAGAGAAAAGACACCGTGTGTAATAAACGCCTTCATGTATTTCACCGCGTCCACCTTTACCTATGTTAGAACTCACCTGCATACCAGGAACTTCCATGGTTACTTCGAAGTATGGTCGCCCTCTCACTCCGCCAGCTTTTTCTCAATGTTTTTCTTGTTACTTCTTGGAGTCTTTGCTTTCAAAATATCTCCTCTTCGACTTGTTCCACACACACACCCAAAAAACTAAAACTAAACTCCCGTGGAAAAAGGTGGTAGATAAATAGGGTTAACTTCGACGTAGGCGTGAGGCGATATATCCGATAGAAAAAGGCGGTTTTCGTTGAAGGTAGGGGAGAGAAAAAAAGCGAGAAATGTACAAAATAGGCTACAGCTCACACACACAAGTCCTGTGAGAGTCTGCAGCTAGAAAAGCGTTGAGCAAACGGGCAGGATGACGCGCTGGTTACTGCCTACTTGAAGGGAGGAGCGACACGGCGAGGAGATGACAGTTTGTTCACGAGCGCGTCTAATACTGCCATCTGGTGGATTAATTATGCCATTTTACTTTAGTTGACCATTTCCATTTTTTATGCTACTTTTACGATACATTCCATAGGAAAATGTTGTGGGTTACCAATCTTTTTTTTTATACACCTATTAACATTAATAATGCAAAATATAATCATACAAATTGTTTAAAACAACATTATAAGGAATACAATTATGAAACGATACGATGAGCTTTTTTGTTTTATTTTACATTATCCAGGGTAAGATATATATTCTTTAAACTTGTTACAGTGTCTTACCATGTTGTTTGTTGATGGAGATTTCTTTAAAAAAAACACCCGTTACACCTGTTACATGCTTACATACTTTTCCTATCTATCTATCTATCTATCTATCTATCTATCTATCTATCTATCTATCTTTCTATCTATCTATCTATCTATCTATCTATCTATCTATCTATCTATCTATCTATCTATCTATCCATCTGCGCTTTATAGTTTAGTGTCCTGGCCCTTTAAAAATTCGCTTATATCTATCTATCTATCTATCCATCTGCGCTTTATAGTTTAGTGTCCTGGCCCTTTAAAAATTCGCTTATCATCAGGTTTCGTTGTGACGTCACCCGGAAGTGTAGGAGAGGGGGGGCGGAGCCCAGGCGGAGCCCGGCAGAAGATGGCGTTGCTTCGCTGTAAGCGAGATCTCTGCGGCGTTATCTGTCTCATATTAACCTATTTCAGCGTCTTTTACGCGGATTACGTGGTGATACAGTATGTTCTCATTCCCGCCTACTCGGACAGGTCTGTACTTTGTGTTATTATGTAGTTTCAAGCTGTTAAAAACTACAGTAATGGCGCCTCTTTCTGATCCATTCATCTGACAGCATCCTCACGCGCTTATTTACCTCTGATCAAACGATACTAAAACCAGTTTTTCCTGATCGTGACGCATATTGAGATATTTTTAGAAGGATGTGTGTCCCCGGTTTGAACCGAGATGACACCAGATAACGTGTGTGTCTGTTGTTTACAGTCAGCTGTCTGTTTGTCACTGTCACAATACCAAAACAACAACACAACCATTTCATCTATTGGCTATTTTACTGCTTCTATGTTTGGTTGGATTCATTATGTTTACATTTCTATAAATAACGACCGTTCATTTCGCCAATTTTATTTGGTTGACACAGTTTCAAACAGGCGGTAGTAGTAACCTAGTATCTACATAGTCGAAAATGTTCAGTTACTTCTACTCAAGTGAATCGAATTTCATGCTACTTTATTCTTATACTCCACTGTTACAGAGAGGAATGTTTTTCCTTTTACATTTACTTGACCCAAAAAAGTTACATTGGTTTTGTAAACAATAGTTAAAAACCTTATTTGGGTCTAAGGGGACAAATGTTTTGAACAAATACATCCAACATTACATATAACATAGACCATTTAGAAACAGCATACACAAGGCATAATTTTGGGAAATTGACAGCAGACATCATGTAGAAATGAGAATTAAACATGCAAAACATATAGTGAGCCCCATTAACATGAAGATAAGGATACAAAAAGAATACACTCAAATAGAATGTACACAGCAGTAAAACAGAGTCTCCGGTCTCAATGGGATTTACCTTTGTGTAGGGGAGAGTGGGGCAAGTTGTGCCACAAGACAACTTTTTTTCCGAAAGCTATATATTCCTTTTCAGTTTATTTCAGATCCAAAGTTATTGTTGCCGGGGATGCACCACACCCTGAAATATACGTACATATTTTAGTTGGAGACTTTACTGTCAAGGCCTCACTTTAAAGTCACTTTGAATAAAAATGGCACAGCTCCCCCCACTCTCCCCTATAAATAAAGGTTAAGTAAGAATGAACACTAAACTACTGATTGTCTCACTACTGTGGTGGATCACGATACGTTTTAAAGGTGTTAAACAAACTGTTTGGTGTTTTGACTAATTCTCCCTTTCCTTCAGTGTGTGGAGCACTCTACATGGATCAGTGTTTAACCTGATACTGCTGCTGCTGCTGGCCTGCCACTCCAAGGCTGTTTTCTCAGATCCTGGTGAGAAAGAGAGAGAAAGAGAGTGTGTGTGTGTGTGTGTGAGTGTGAGTGTGTGTGTGTGTGTGTGTGTGAGTGTGTGTGTGTGTGTGTGTGTGTGTGTGTGTGTGTGTGTGTGTGTGTGTGTGAGAGTGAGCAGGTTAGTTGTTCTTATAATACATGTTCTCTTACTAGTTACGCAAAGTTTAGTTTAGTTAGTTAGTCCATTTTCTGTGTGTATGTGTCTGTCTGTCTGTCTGTCTGTGTGTCGGTCTGTCTACCTGTCTGTCTGCCCGTCTGTGTGTGTGTGTGTGTGTGTGTGTCTGTCTGTCTGTCTGTCTGTCTGTCTGTCTGTCTACCTGTCTGTCTGTCTACCTGTCTGTCTGCCCGTCTGTGTGTGTGTGTGTCTGTGTCTTTCTGTCTGTCTGTCCGTCTGTCTGTCTGTGATTTAACCTGTTGTATTGTAATGTGCCTTGTTCTCCAGGTATGGTTCCTCTCCCTGACACGGCTATAGATTTCTCTGACCTTCGATCCCAGTCGTCTCGGATGAATGAGCGGGTACGCACGTTTGTTTTTATTCAAATCCATTCTTCTTACTACATAGTTACACAAAGGACAGTGAGTTGAGGCATTGGCGAGGCAAGTTTATTTCTATGGCACAATTCAGACACAAGGCCATTCAAAGTGCTTTACAGGGGCAAGACATACATCAAGATAAGACATTAGAAGATAGTATTTAAGAGTTAGGAAAAACAAAGAAAATTTAAAGGAAATGGATCTTCAAGTACTGACACTTGTTCATGTAATATTTAGAACATTGTTCAAAAAGAAAATTGGGGCAGAGGGAACTACATTAGGCAAACACAAATACATTAGTTTTTAAAATGGCCGGGGAAGGTGGACATTACAAATACATCAAGATTAGACATTGGACCTATAAATCTTCCTCCTAAAAACAGGAAACGTTGACATGGCACAGAGGCAGTTTCCCTTTTAAACAATGAAGTAAAAGGAGAAGTCGAGTTTGTATTATGTGGTTGTCAACGGCTCGAAGAACAAACAATATTTGTGGTTGACGAAACTAAATAAAGATTTTAAACTCTGGCTTTATCCAACCGCATCTGGATTTTTGTTTTTCAAAAGAGATGCAAATGTACACAGAATTAGTTAGATATGGTCAAATTTACATATGTATTCAAAAGTAAGTAATCAGCTGGCTTTATGAGGCTGGCTTTGGGCGGCAGTGGCGAAGTGGGTAGGGTGTTCGCCTCTGGTGTGCAGGGTCGGAGGTTCGATCCCCCGTCTCCCCGCCACATGTCGAAGTGTCCCTGGGCAAGACACTGAACCCCGAATTGCTCCCGATAGTTAGCTTAGTTAGCTTAGCACCCTAGTGCTAAGCCTACCCTGCGTGGTAGCTGCTGCTATCGGTGTATGAATGTGTGTGTGACTGGGTGAATGTGTACAAAAACAATGTAAAGCGCTTTGGGTCTGTGATAAACGGAGATATAGCGCTAGACAAGTCCATTTACCATTTACCATGAGGATATGTTTAAGGTAAAAATGTTACTCTATTCACCTGCATTGCCAAGCCCTAACAATACAGTTAAAGGAGAGGTTAAAAATGTATGGTTGCATATTGAATACAATATTGTGTTGTGTGATGTCTGCCTGTCTCAGGGCTGTGAAGGCTGGACCGTGTGCAGTCGCTGTGAAACCTACAGACCTCCCAGAGCTCATCACTGCCGCGTGTGTCAGCGCTGTATACGCCGCATGGACCATCACTGTCCCTGGTGAGAAAACTGTCTGTCTGTCTGTCTGTCTGTCTGTCTGTCTGTCTGTCTATCAAATCAAATCATATATTTCTTAATTTGTGTGTGTTTTTTAGGATCAACAACTGTGTCGGCGAGTTGAACCAGAAGTATTTCATCCAGTTCCTCTTCTACACCGGTGAGTGTAGCAGTGAATGACTGTCTTTCATTAAGCTTCATAACCTCTACGTGATTGCACGTTTACATTTTAGCTTTTTATCTGGTCGTTGCTGTTCTATAATTGCCATTTAACTCTGTTTTAGTCTTGTTTTATGTCTGTTTTTAGCTATCCCATTTTAGTTGGTTATACAATCTTTGCACCGTGGCCATTAGACACATAACATTTTTCAAATTATGGATCTGCACCGCCATGTACAGTAGCACAGAACGGAAAAACTTAACGGCCTTACACGTGTTTATATATAGTGGGCGTCCTGGGGAAATGCACCTGTTGGAAGACCAAGAAGAAGAAGTACTATAGAATGGGTTGCAATGGACTGTTGCGATCTAGATTCTCACCACTAGATGGCACCAAAATACTGCTATGATACACACTGTACCTTTAGAATTTTGCCACCAAAAATCTCTATCTCTAGATATTCTAATTGTGTGTGTGTGTGTGTGTGTGTGTGTGTGTGTGTGTGTCATTCTGTGTGTGTGTGTGTGTGTGTGTGTGTGTGTGTGTGTGTGTGTGTAGGCATGGCCAGCCTGTATTCTATGGTGCTGGTGGTGACGGCCTGGGTTTGGCAGATAAGGAACGAGAGAGACGGAGACACAGAGAAAGAAGGAGAAGAGTCGCCCAGCAAGCACCTGATCGTGTGAGTATTCTGTAAAAGTAAAAACAGGGCTTTTCAAAAATGTAAAATTTACGGTTTTGGCTTTATTTTGATTTCTATTGCCTCTCTTTCTCTCCCTCTCTGTCTGTCTGTCTCTCTCCCCCTCTATCTCTCTCTCTCTCTATCTCTTTATCTATCTGTCTGTCTGTCTGTCTCTCTCTGTCTGTCTGTCTGTCTGTCTGTCTGTCTGTCTGTCTGTCTGTCTGTCTGTCTGTCTGTCTGTCTGTCTGTCTGTCTGTCTGTCTGTCTGTCTGTCTGTCTGTCTGTCTGTCTGTCTGTCTGTCTGTCTCTCTCTCTCTCTCTCTCTCTCTCTCTCTCTCTCTCTCTCTCTCTCTCTCTCTCTCTCTCTCTCTCTCTCATAGCGCTCACTACATCATCTTACTGGTGGAGTCTGTGTTGTTCGGCGTGTTTGTCATGGTCATCTTCTACGATCAGGTATACACACACACACGCACACGCACACACACACACACCTGTTTCCTATTCCTAAAGGAGCACTATGCCACTGCTAACTTTAACCTGTAATTTTGACTTTGAACCAAATCTTAAAGGTAACATTATTTGGTTTTGCTTTGTAAACAGAATATTTCCAGCTCCTACCCGCTACTTTGCGCTATACTAATTTTATAAAATGTTTATTTTCTCTCAAATCCCCCAAACCCTCTCTCCCTAATAATAATTCCGGTTGCCGAAAAAATTGTGTGCATTCCTATTAAAAAACCTATTGAGCTTAAATACCAAAAATACTACTCTGCTACCTTCTCTAAAGTGTCCCAAACCTTCTCCCCTCCAGCTGGTTTCCATCATCACAGACGAGACGCCCATCGAGCAGCTCAGGAACCGACTCATGACCAAAGACAGAAGCAACTCCTCCACCTCCTCTCTGCCTGTTCACCTCCCTACACACACACACACTCACACTCACACACACACTCACACACGCAAACCAAAGCTAGCTCTGCTGAGGGAGGTCTTCGGAAGAGGTGGGTTCCTGTTAAGGCGAAGTCAGACTACACAATATCAGCCCGATTATAGCCTGATTCGTGTCGGGAACGAGAGATCAATCACTTTACATGTTTGTGGGGAAATGTTTGGGTTATAGCAGCAACAGGATAGCGCAACATGGAGGCAAAATATAATACTAACCAATGTGAACATATAAAAAAAAAGGCAAGAGACAGTAAAACACTATTTAAGTAGACAGACAGTTCAATACTGCTGATTGTATCTGTCTGACTGATGCGGTCAACTTGTTTAGTGTGACATAGTGGAAGAAAGGTCCACGGGTCGGACTTGAACCCGCGACCACTGCAACGAAGGCCGGAGCCAATATGGTACGCGCTCTATCCACTACACCACCGGAGCGCCCCCGATCGCTCTAATTTTGACACAATGACCATCGTAACATACGAAAAATATTGTGTAGTCTGACAACGGCATTAATCATTGATTCGTTATATATTGGCAAATTATTTCAGCGCTTAAAAAAAAGTATAAATATTCTTTCCCCAGGTTCTGTGTTCAGCTGGCTCCTTCCTCTCCACTCCAGCCCTCCGTCAGTCGGCGGCATCAACTACTCTGCACTGCCCGACTACGACGTGTGAGAGGTTTCTCTCTGTGTGTGTGTGTGTGTGTGTGTGTGTGTGTGTGTGTGTGCGTGTGCGTGCGTGCTGCCTTACTACAATGTCTTATCTTTGGACCTAAAATATGAAGAAGGCCGAGAGTGTGACGGATATGGAGAGATAGTGTTTGTGTATTATAATGTGTGTTGGTTTTTTGAGTGTGTGTGCGCGTGTATATTATTATTATGTGTGTTTGAGCCTGTGTGTGTGTGTGTGTGTGTGTGTGTGTGTGTGTGTGTGTGTGTGTGTGTGGGCCTCAAACCGCATGAAAGTTAGTTATTTACTCTCATAAGGAAAGAGCTCTGTTATGTCCCAATTTGTAGTTCAACCTACCAGCGATTTTTTTTTCCGATTCTTTTTTTACTTGTGTGTCACAGTTTCCCCCTTGTAGACAGTGGTGTTTCACTGACGTGGGTTCAAATAGACAGAGAAGCACTTTTTTTATATTAAACCAATTGGGGAAAAAATCTGAAAATCACTCGTCAAGCTAAAAACCATTCAATATATTGATACTGCACTACCAAAAATATGAACATCTTATTTGTTTGCAGTGTTGACCCACGCATCAATGTAACCCCACTGGTATTAGGTTTGTTTGAGGGAGTGGACTTCTGGCCAGTATTTACACTAACAGATTTATAAGCTCACAAACTTTTACTCCTCAAAAAGAGTTACTGAAATTCGTTACTGAATTATGTCAAGAGAAAAAAATTATTATTTATTATTTTTTATTTTATTTTTATTTTTTTAACCTTTATTTATACAGGTAAATCCCATTGAGACTGAAGACTCTTTTACAAGGGGAGACCTGTTTTCCTTTCCTTTATTTGTTATATAGCCTAGCTTTAACCAGGTCATTTGAGCAGGTATGAGAGATGCACTGATATGGATTTTTAAAGCTGGTACCAATGCGGAATATTTCTCGATCTGTTTATTATATGTTCTTGAAATCTGAAGTGAAATCGCAGGTGCAAAACAAAGCTTTAATATTTTTTTTTATACATACAGTAGCCTATATAAGTCTTTTATTGTATGCTGACGTACACAATATGGCCAAGAGTATGCGGACTTAGCAAATGCGATAGCTGGAAAACTCATTAATAAATCCTGGGCATTTACCTGCTGTTGTTTGAACAGAAATTCCCCAAAGTTGGAAGCACTTAAATATGATTGTATTTTTTTTTCGATATTAAAACCAATCAGGAATAACAGCCCTCTATTAGAATGTGTGCGTACTTTTGGCAATGCATTCTATATGCATCTGTAATGGGGTTATTTCGTGTTACTGAATTAGGTTAAGTTACAACATCTTCATCATACAAGCTTCAAAGAGACACTATAGGTCAATTAATTAATATTATTTTTAAATTCTTTATTTATTTTAATTCTCAAATCAACCACTCGAACCCAAGATACAAACTACACCATGACAACAGCTATTTTATCCGGTACCTCTCTTTCAGTACATCCTACGAAATTAATACTGCAAAACTATAAAGTATTTAATAATAGAAGAAATAGTACGATTTAGAGGTGTTGGCCGAAGTAAACAGGAAATGGAGATTGTCCTCAAAGAGATTCCATTTTTATTTTTGTTATTTAAAAAAAAAAAAAAAAATCATCCCTGTGATTATCTTGAAGTTACACTTACCAATTTACACTACTACTACCACTACACACACACACACACACACACACACACACACACACACACACACACACACCTCTCAGTATTCTGCTATATCTCAGTGAAGGGACATTTCTTAACTTATTTATTGTTTCTAAATATTCGGTGGAGTTGACTTTACCAATAACTTTCTATTTTTTATGTGAGGTGCGATGAAGCTGCCTTTGCTTGATGTGGGGTTGAATTTGGACTTAATAAGATGTTTTTTATTGTTCATAAGTTAAAGGGGCTCCGAGGAACTTTCAGTTTGTGTTAATTCTAGCGCCCCCCTTTGGACAAAAGCAGTAGTGTAGTGTACTACGCCAGCTGTTGTTCCTGGGTGAGCGTATATACCCATGACAAAGGCATTAAGAAAAACTATATATAAATAGCATTCTTTGCACTGATGGTCTCGTTTGCTGTTACATGACATTTATGATCATCAGAGGAAAAATGTGACTGTTTCAGAAATATTTAAAAGTTCCTCGTAGCACCTTTAATATAATTCGAAAAGTATCCAAAAAAACCTGGCATAAAAGCAACTTCACCCCCTCTGTGTGTGTATGTGTATATAGTTGTTTCGAATTATAATTCCTTTTAACCTGGACGTAACACCAGATGTATTTACACGAGGGAACGTTGTTATTAAGTGCGTCGGTGGATATTTTTTGGTCAAATAATTCACAAAACTAAACATTTGTTATGTGGGAGATAATGTCCTTTTTCTTAAATGATGTGACTTAAATCACAAAGCGTGATCTGCCTTTCTACACATGTTTAAAGAAAATCTAGTGACGGATATGTACTAAAAACAGGTCCATTTTAAAGCGTTTTTAACAGCAAAATGTACACGTTTAAAAACTAAGTCTCCTTAATTTTCGGCCCATTTGTTTTTTTCGTTAGCTGAAGATTGGAAGGTTGATATATTATAACTGTGCAATTCTCATAAAGGGAAAGTTACTGAAACTCGGAGCATTTGTTTTTTAACACCTAAACATTGTTATGTGTGGTAGTATGTGTGTGTGTGTGTGTTTGTGTGTGTGTGTGTGTGTGTGTGTTTGTGTGTGTGTGTGTGTGTGTGTGTGTGTTTGTGTGTGTGTGTGTGTGTGTGTGTGTGTGTGTGTGTGTTTTAACTATCAGGGTTTGCTTGTTTGACTCTGTAGAAAAATGCAATGGATCTGTTTTTCTTTATGTGTGTTTGATTTTGTGTCAGTGTTGATCAACCGGGGGGTGGGGGGGTGCGCTTGTTTCCGGTGCAGTTGGTTTAAGTTGAAAGAAAAACAAGCGCACCCCTTTTTGCTTTTGCCGTTTAACCTTGACAGCAGGATGGAATGTGTGTACAAACAAAGAGGGCTTGAAATTAACACTGAAGCCGCCAGCCAAATATTTCAAAATTCTGTCTCAAAACCTGGAACTTTATTGACTTATTGGGCAAATTGAGTGGCAGTTATTATACATTATAATATACATTACACATTTGTTTCATCAATAATCTTTTTGCAAACCTAGTTTTATCAGTATAGTTCAACACCAACCAACAAAGTAATCCATCTACTATTTCAAATAATGTTTTAAATACCAAACAATTAAAGCTTAGAGAAATGATGCTGGTCACTTTTCCGACAATGAATGAAGGGAAAGATTTTCTAACATCGAAGTCAATAAAGGATCATTTAATTGGTCAGTCATCGCACTTTGGTATAAAACAAATTCCCTGTATATTTTTTTGGCTGGTCGGCCCCCCAAAAAAAGTTAAGTTTCAAGCCCTGCAAAACGAAAAACCCACAAAGATTTTAATGTCATGTGTTGCTTCATAATGACCAAGTTTACAACCGACTGCTGTTTAATTTATTGTAACTCTCTTTGAAACCGTGACGACCTGTGTATTATTCCTGATGATTCGCTGCTCGGGCTCTCGTTCCACTGGAATTAAACCCTGATGTCTTTTAAAACTTCACCGGCTCCTTTCTTTCTTTCTTTGTTTTGTGTGTGTTACTTATTATTAAAATGTTCAATTTCTCTGATTTTGAAAATGGATTTTTGTGATGCGTTCAGTACACAACTCGAATATATACAGCTTTGGAAAAAAAAATTAAGAGACCAGTCTGGATTTTTCTTGAATTTTAATCTCTACATCACTTAATGGAAATCAGGTTAGGTTAGGTTAGGTTAAACTTTATTGTCCCCGTGGGGAAATTTGTCTTGGGCACAGTGCATCATTGCTTTCCGAAACATTCAGAGTACAACAGAACAAAAACACAAACACAGACACAAACACAACCAGACAAACTAACATTTAAACATTGAGAACATGGAGCTTGATACACTTCAAATGGCACTTTGATGTAAAGCATATAAATCTACAGTGTGGAGCTAGAGTACTAGTGTACATTGCACTAGAGCTCATGGATAAAGTGCTATGTGCTAAAGTGCAGTTCTAAAGTGCTATGTGCTAAAGTACTATGTGCTAAAGTGCTAGCCTATTTATTGCACATTATTCTATTGCACATTGTTTGTCAGTTTACTGGAGGCTGGGACAAATTACAATTTAAGGCGGTTAGATTTACATAGTGGCACCCGGAATCTTTTCCCTGATGGCAGGGTTTCATATTCAGGGAAGAGTGGGTGTTGTGAGTTGGAAATGATTTTCTTTGCTTTTTTCCTAACTGCCTGCTCATAGATGCTCTGAATAGGCTCATATTCTTTCCTCCCTACGATTTTCATTGCCGTTTTATGCATGCCGGCCAGTTTGTTTTTTAGCTTAACGGTTAGGTTGCCAAACCATGAGGTGATCCCATATCTAATGATGCTCTCTACAATGGCACTGTAGAAAATCATCATGATGCGGCTGCTTACGCCGTACAGTCTTAGTCTTCGCAAAAAATATAGCCTCTGTTGCAGTCTATTGCACAGGTTGTCAATATGTGTCTTCCAGCAGAGAAGATTGTCAATGTGAAGTAATAAATCAGTTGTTGCAAAGAGAAAAAACTGTCCCAGAGCTACCGTCAGTCTTTTTGGATGGTGAAAATTCTCTGAAAAATCCATTTGATATAGCTCAAAAATTTAATTATTTTTTTGTTAATATTGGTTATGAATTAGCTAACAAAATATCTGCATGTCATGGTAATCCACTGGATTTTATTCCGAGACATTTTCCTATTATTTCTTCTTTTAAGCCCCCTGATATCCAAGAAATAAATGACATAATTGAGGAACTAAAAACATCTTCAGCTGGTCATGATAATATTACTGCATTTCTTGTCAAACAGGTAAAACAGTCAATACTGCAGCCACTTACTCACATATTTTCTCTGTCCTTGAAAACAGCGTTGTACCAGAGGATTTAAAAGTTGCCAAAGTTATTCCTCTGTTTAAAGCTGATGATCCATGTTGTTTTAATAACTATAGACCCATATCTGTTTTGCCATGTTTTTCAAAAATATTGGAAACAATTATATATAAAAGGATTCTTTCTCATTTAGATTCTAATTCAATTCTTTACAAACACCAGTATGGTTTCCGGAAAAAACACTCCACTTATATGGCTCTGCTTCACCTGATTGACAAAGTTACTTCTGCACTTGAAAATAATGAATTTATTTGTAGTATTTTCATAGACTTTTCAAAAGCTTTTGATACAGTAAATCATCATATTTTACTGGAAAAGATGTATAAATATGGTTTTCATGACACTACGTACAAATGGTTAAAAAATTATGTTTCCAACAGAAGACAGTTTGTTTGTGTTAAGGGTTGCTATTCCAACAAAGCCAGACTACTCTGTGGGGTTCCGCAGGGATCCATTCTGGCACCGTTATTATTCCTCATATATATTAATGATTTGTCTAATGTCTCCAATATCCTTTCTCCAATAATGTTTGCAGATGATACAACTTTAGTTCTCTCTCATTCAAACTTCAGTTCACTGATTAAGGATGCTAATGTTGGTTTAACTGCCTACGCTACATGGTTTAGATTAAATAAATTATCTTTGAATATAAAAAAATCTAACTATCATTTTCAGTGGCAAAAAAACATATTCTAAGGATTTATCTAAAATTACAATTGAGTCTGTTGAGATGCCTCAAGTATCATCTAAAAGATTCCTGGGAGTTATTGTTGATGAAGATTTGAGTTGGAGAGAACAAACTGACTGGGTGCGTAGAAAAATAAATAAATCTATTGGTATAATAAGGAGGGTCAGTCATCTTGTCACTACACACTGTCTACTTACTCTGTATTATAGTCTAATTTATCCCTATCTTTCATATTGTAACATAGTTTGGGCAAGTACTTTTCCTACTACTCTCTACAAAATCTTGGTTCTCCAGAAACGTTTTGTTAGAATTGCAACTCGATCAGAGTCACACATCTCTTCTGCTCCTCTATTTCAAAAACTACAAATTCTTACTATTTACGATATCAATATTTCTCAAATATGTGTTTTTATTTATAAAATACATTCAAGTGAAGGGAACATTCCTGAACATTTCAAGACTTACTTTAAAACAAATTCACAGGTCCACTCCTATTCAACTCGTCAATCTTCAGATCTTCATCCTCCTAAATTTCTTACTTGCAGAGGTCAATTTTCAATAAGATTTAGGGGTACCAAATTATGGAATGGCTTCTCCCATCTGGCAAAAAACTGTTCCTCTATAAAATGCTACAAAAGAAACTTAAAAGATCATTTAACTGTTGTTTTGTAATTGCTTTTTTTATTTTATTTTTTTTATTTTTTTTTATTGTATTGTGTCCATGTCCCCATTTTGATTTACATATGCTCTAGGAATTAATAAATTATGTGTATAAACCAATATTCCCTTCACGGACTTACACACACACTCATACACTTACACACGCACATTTTCTGCTTTTATATTGATGTTATTATTATTGTTGTTATTATATATAATTTGTTATTATTAGTTGTTTATCACTTTAAGTAGTCATATGATTTTTTGTATGTTTATTTTGTGTTTCCAAAGTCATAACACTTTGTGAAATGTTAACATTATTTAGGTGGAGGCTTCAAATAAGCCCATCGGGTTTTCTGCCTCTCCCTGCACTGTATGTTAGAGAGAGAGAGAGAGAGAGAGACAGAGAGAGAGAGAGAGCACTGTATGTTATTTGTATTCTTTGCCATTCTTTGTGTATGTTTCTTTTTTAATTGTGCAAATAAATTAAAAAAAAAAAAAAAAAAAACCCTAAATACTTATAAGAGGACACCTGGATGATTTTCTTATTTTTGATGACCACTGGCTCATGGTCAGTCACTTTCCTCGGAACCAAAACCATTTCCTGTGTTTTGGACACATTTAGAATAAGATTGTTGGTATCACACCACTTAATGAATAGGTCTATCTCATCCTGGTACACAGAAGGGTCCATATCCTTGTGTAGAAGGCTCAGGATTACGGTATCGTCTGCAAATTTCACCATATAATTGTTAGGGTGCACAGTCCTACAATCATTGGTGTACAATGTGAACAGGGTTGGTGATAAAACGCAACCCTGTGGGACTCCTGTGTTGCATTGTTTGGTGTCTGACAGTGTTCTGTTGACCTTCACTTGCTGTGTTCTGTTTGTTAAAAAAGAGTAGAACCATTTGATCAAGGTGGTGTTTACACTCATGTATTTGAGCTTCTCTAAAAGTATGTGAATTTGCACTGTATTAAAAGCTGAGCTAAAATCAACAAATAAAATTCTAGCATAAGCTTTTGTGTTCTCAAGGTGCTTGGAGATAAAGTGCAAGGTGCAAAGGATTGCATCATCAGTACTGCATTCCTGCTTATATGCAAACTGGTACACATCTAGCTTTGGCTCGACATCCTTCATGAGCAGTGACACAACACATAACACTCATATCCATGAAACAAATCTAATCAGACATAACATCACGACTTTGGCCGGTTGTATGAAAACTTGCTCAAGTAGACGGACAAGTTCTTTACAAAGAGCTTAATCAGCACCAGGCAGTTTTGTTTTCAACGGGTCACTGATTTCCCCTCCTGTTCTCAGCAGATCTGATGACTGTTTAACTCTTTGTTATGGACAATTAATTTAACAGCTAAAATGACTTCCAATAAATAGAATGATATTATGAGGATAAAGCTGTCATTTTTAACCACTTTACTATAGATCTCCTTTTGTAATTTTCACAGAGATGTCGACACAGTCAGTTCAGTAAGTTAGTTTTATGTTTTCGACTTACATTTTTAATGTTACTGAAACTTTTTGTTTTAAGCCTTTGTTTTTCCTGTTGGATTGTATTACTAATAGGTGAATAACAATCATAAATTGGACATAAAATCAAAGGTGGCCAAGTACTTCAATAGAAACCTGCTATTACATTCATTTAGTCACGTCACGTGTAAATTGTAAACTGCAAAAAAAAGAAAAAAAATTATTATAACCAGATTGGTCATACAAGTAGAAGTAAAAAAGGTTTTGCTTTGGTAAAACAGCTGACCTTGCAGGTTTTAATATCCCTTCAGGGTTGAATAAAAGTTCATGTTGAAACACCATTTGGTGCTGTGGTTGTAGGTTCCACTTGCAGGCTACTCAGGAGCCTCAGAGTGATGTCCGATGGCAGCCCTTGACTCACCAGGAAATCTTTTATCTGCAGACGGAAAAAATAGATAGTGATAGAGTTATTTTCGCTGCTTTCTCAGATATGATAAATAAAATAAACGGGTTGATACTAATATCCCCCTAAAAATACTCTCTGTTCGGTAGAAAAACAAACTATCGTTTGTTGAGAACTTAGTATTAAAATGTAATGAAAATGTATTTTTAATATGTATAAAAACATTCAAAGTTTGAGTTCTACATACCAATAATTTCTAACAATAACAGCTGTGCCAAAATATTTCTCTGTCATACGGAACAAACAACCAAGTCAGTCAAAATGTGGATTCAAACAATAAACCAGGGGTGGGGAGCCTCTGGCCTCAGGGCCATATACCACAAGTCCGTTTGGTCTGGTAAAGCCCCTATCTCACTGGGCTGCGACTGTTTGCGACAAGTTGGAGACTGCATTCGCAAACGAGTCTCTAAACTGTCTCCAAACGTTCGCGGAGGTCTCAATTTCCTTGCATGAGTCGCAGAGCCGCGCAGTCTTGTCGCATGAATTTTGAACATGTTCAAAAAAAGTGTGCGACAAATCAGTCTCAAAATAGTCTCAGAGTCTCAGAGAAGTGTGAGACAACTTTGCGAGGGTTTGGCGAGTGTTTGGCGACATATGAAACTAAATTGCGACTGCTTTGAGACAAAAATGAGACTGACATTCCGTTTGTGCGACACTCGCCAGACATTCGTGAGACATATGTGCGACCTCCCGGCAAGGACATTCGCAAACGTGTCATAAGTAGCAACTCAGTGAGACTGCAAGTGAAAATTGTTGCAAATTGGCATATTTTGTCGCAATTTTGTGTCTCCAACTGGTCGCAAACAGTCGCAGCCCAGTGAGATAGGGGCTTAATTCATAAATAAATAAATGGTGACACAAATAACTGAAGATATTAAATGTGTTTAGTAACACTATATATTAATTTATATTTGGCTTCTCCAGCCCAGCTTGAATATATAAAACTATACAATTAGAAAGACACATTTAACAGACAGACAGACAGACACACACACACACACACAAACAGACAGAAAGACACACAGGGGTAGACACAGACAGACAGACAGACAGACACGCACGCACACACACACACACACACACACACACACACACACACATCAACATCATCCCGTTAATATGTGATTTGACTGTATGATTATGTGAAAACACAGTCACTGAATGTTAATACTGCAGACACTGCAGTAACATTTATCCTCCACCAAGGGGAAACACTGTATCATTACACTGTCCAGACACACACTTGAACGGATGCTTTGAACAGATTTCTGAATAGATAATAAGAGACTGACCTGTTGTACGACGGTATTCTTGATGTCTTCCTCAGAGAGTTGAGACGAAGAGGAAATCTTTACTCTCAGACCAAGAACTGTAGAAACACAATGGCACAACTTTACAATGGAGTCATAGCACAGGGGTGTCTTGGACAAGGTCTCAAATCAGCAGTTCTACATGTCCATTAAGACCTGATAGTAGAGTGAATAACATCACATCTTCATCACATTTGTTGTACTCACCAAAGTTCGAGACTTCTGCTTCAGGTGTTGTTTTGGGTGTTATTGTTGGTGGACTGCTGGTTGTTGTAGCCGCTGTTGTTGTACTTGTCATGGGTGTAGTTTGTGTGGTTGTTGTAGTGGGTGAAGTGATAGATTCTGTTGTGGTTAAAGGGGTAGTTGTGGTGTGTAGACCAGGGGTTGTAATGGTAGTAGAGGTTGTAAGTGGGGTAGTTTGTGTTGTTGTGTCCGTTATTGGGGTTGTTGTAATTAGTGGAGTTGTAGTTGTGGGTTTAGTGGTTGTTGTAGTTTGCGGGGCAGTTGTCGTTGGTGCTGTAGTTGTTGTTGGTGGAGCAGTGGTTGTAGCTACTGGTGTAGTTTCTCTTGTGGTTAAAGGGGTAGTTGTTGAAGGAGTAAAGGTTGTACTCTGCATGGTCGTAGTAAGTGGGGTAGTTTGTGTTGTTGTGTCCGTTATTGGGGTTGTTGTAATTGGTGGAGTTGTAGTTGTGGGTTTGGTGGTTGATGTAGTTTGTGCGATTGTTGTAGTTTGCGGGGCAGTTGTTGTGGGTGGAGCAGTTGTTGTCAAGGGGGCAGTGGTTGTAGTTAGGGATGTAGTTTGTGTTGTTGTCGAAGGATTAGAGGTCGTAGTAAGTGGTGTAGTTTGAGTGGTTGTGTGTGGAGTAGGGGTTGAAGTTATTGGAGTAGTTGTAAGGGGAGTAGAGGTTGTACTTTGCATGGTCGTTGTTGATGTTTGCGAGGCAGTTGTTGTGGGTGGAGAAAAGGTTGTTGAAGCTTGTGTTGTTGTAGCCGATGTAGTGATAGTTTCTGTTGTGCTTAAAGGGGTAGTTGTTGAAGGAGCAGTGGTTGTACTCTGCATGGTCGTAGTAAGTGGGGTAGTTTGTGTTGTTGTGTCCGTTATTGGGGTTGTTGTAAATGGTGGAGTTGTAGTTGTGGGTTTGGTGGTTGATGTAGTTTGGGCGATTGTTGTAGTTTGCGGGGCAGTGGTTGTGGGTGGAGCAGTTGTTGTAGTTAGGGATGTAGTTTGTGCGATTGTTGTACTCTGTGAAGTGATAGTTTCTGTTGTGGTTAAAGGGGCTGTTGTTGAAGGAGTAAAGGTTGTACTCTGCATGGTCGTAGTAAGTGGGGTAGTTTGTGTTGTTGTGTCCGTTATTGGGGTTGTTGTAAATGGTGGAGTTGTAGTTGTGGGTTTGGTGGTTGATGTAGTTTGGGCGATTGTTGTAGTTTGCGGGGCAGTGGTTGTGGGTGGAGCAGTTGTTGTAGTTAGGGATGTAGTTTGTGCGATTGTTGTACTCTGTGAAGTGATAGTTTCTGTTGTGGTTAAAGGGGCTGTTGTTGAAGGAGTAAAGGTTGTACTCTGCATGGTCGTAGTAAGTGGGGTAGTTTGTGTTGTTGTGTCCGTTATTGGGGTTGTTGTAATTGGTGGAGACGTAGTCGTGGGTTTAGTGGTTGTAGCTGGTGTTGTTGTAGTAAGGGGTGTAGTTTGAGTGGCTGTTGTAAATGGCGGTGTAGTTGTTGTCAAGGGAGCAGTGGTTGTAGTTAGGGATGTAGTTTGTGTTGTTGTCGAGGGAATAGCGGTTGTTGTTGTCTTTAGGGGTGTAGTTTGTGTTGTTGTAGCCGATGCAGTGATAGTTTTTGTAGTTTGCATGGTTGTAGTCGGTGCTGCAGTTGTTGTTGGTGGAGCAGTGGTTGTAGCTACTGTTGTAGTTGTTGGATGAATGGTCGTAGTTGTTATTGGTTCTGTAAACATCAGTGAATATACATAAATAAAAGATGAAGTTTGATCAATGTAGGGAATCAGCAATGGAATTTAAAACATGAGAAAAACAAGGAACGTTTTAACTCACCGTTTCCAACAACCACGACAACGCATCGTAACTCTGAGTGAAACTTCCTTGAGCTGTGGAAATTGATAATCGCTACGTTTTATTTTTCACAAAATAATGTCACAAATGAATTGATTAAAAAAACTTTTCCACAAGAATCACAGTTAATAGTTTAAGATTTGAGGTATTTCCACAGTTTCTTAATTTCGATGTTATAGGTTAATGCTCGTTGCACAAGTGACTCACCTGAAATTTGCCTGGACGACGAAGCAGATGGGGTGGCTCTCTCCGTCTTGGTTTCCAGACGGTGTCCAGCTCAGGTTGAACTGTCCTCCTCCTGATGTAGTTTGGGTTACATTGTACGGCCCGCTGAACAGAAGCTCAGAGATCCTTCAACAAATGAATACAGAAAATATTTGGCGATTAGACAATTTCCAAAACCACTGCACATGCAATTGGAGCAAAATTGTTTTCTGAGATGAAATGATAGTGAATGGAAACTTTAATTTTTTCCATCATCTGGCATATGACTCAGCTTTCTGTTTAATCTCTCTTTCATGGCAGTTGTATGATTAAGTTAATTTTTGGTTGTGAATCAACAGTAAGTGCTTATGATTTTTTTTTCAAACTTAAAGTAGAGCTTTTGAAATTCTTAGCTTCAGATAACACCTAATCAACATGTACAAGAGATACCGTATGTGCTGACACAAAATGTATTGTTATCACCACTATACATGTTTTGTTTACGTTCTGCTGCACCCTTGTCAAACCTGTCTTGAGGCTTAGTGTGTGCATCTGAAGATAACGAATGAAAACCAAGAGAGAAAGGTCTGCAACACATCATTAACCTCTTGTCTCGTAAAATAACATTTGTTTCACTTTTGACTTACGTGGAATTAATCGCCTGAGCCTTGATGCTGATTTCCAGTCTCTGATTGACTGGGGTATAATACACATCTCCATGGACTGGGGTTGGAGGCAGAAACTCGGGCAGATAGAGTCCTACTGTGCAGGATTCTACCTTGGGATCCACTAGGGGGAAAGAAAAAAAATTACAAATTTCAGCCACGCTCAAGAATTCTAAGGACATTGCCGCTTGGTCCATCTATCGGTCCAAGACTTTGGTAAATCTCAGCAACTGTTGGACTGCTATAAAAAGGTTGAACAGATGTTCAGATAATCAATTGTTGTTTATTTAGTGACTTATTGGTTGAAGATTTTAACTTATAGTGTAGAGAGATACAAGTAGAATTTAAAATCAACATAATCAAAATAGAATCCTGTACATGGGAAAGGATGTACCATTGAATTAAAAAATGTTTGGTCCAATTACCCCTAACAACAAACTGGACGGGTATTTTGCTGATAGCGTCATTGTTAGTTATTATCGTCTGCGACCCATTAGTGTGAGTCAGGTTGATCGTCTGCCTGGGAAAATCCTCCATAACCAGCTGTACAGCGTACGGACCTTCATTAGCACCATTGGTGGGGCTGAATGACAACGCACAAGACTGCAAAAGGATAAAAAAAATATATATGTTTTGTTGACAGAGTATAAGATCCAAGAGGACTAAACTGGACATTTGGTTCACAAAGTCAAATAGAGTATTTGCTATTTGTAATTTGTTTCTTTTGTATTTCTTGTTCAGCACTTTGGTCAACTGTTGTTGTTTTTAAATGTGCTATATAAATACATTTGACTTGACTTGACAAAGAAGTATCAAATACACATGAGTCTTGACTGAACATAATGATCACTTTTCGTTTTCTCAGTTCAGGTCCAAATTGAATCAATGAGCAAAGACTAAAAACACATCCGACTCACAATGCTGTTCACTTCTGCCATTATTATGTTTTGACTCATGAGATTTATTTAGAGTTAAAAGTTACTCACTGATGAGAGTGTTAGAACAGTGGGCTGTGTGCAGTTGTTACACTCTGACAATGCAGCGACTCCATATCTGCATTTCACCTCGTCTCCATCAGGGTCAAACGCCAGCAGGTTGAAATCTCTCTGACAGTTCGAAGGAACTCTGAGTGGGAAAGCACAGGCATCAGTAAGGCATAAGTCAGCTGATCTGGCTGTGCCAAAGAAATCTGTTTTGTCCTGAGAAAGGTATTTATTATCATCAAATGCCGATCTATATGAACTGTTGACTTGAACCAATCTGACTTAACTTCCTCAATTTTTTAAGTTTTTAGATTTAACCCACTAAAGATCTTGAAGAAGTAAAGATAAACTTGTGTGTTTGTGATTGATTCACCAGCAAAGTTTTACCTTCAAAGTTTACTTTAAGCCAGTGCTTCTCAAATGGTGGGACGTGACACCCTGGGGGGGGGCGCCGTGAGTTGTCAGTGGGGCACGCCCTTTTTTTTGTGCTAGCGGGCGCGATGTGTGTGGTCATAACCGCGCGAAAGGCCGCAATTTGCAGTAAATAAACGTCCACGTTTCTCCAAGTGTCTCTGTATGCTATTTAAAAAGAAATCAAGCAAGTAGACTAATAATAACATTAATGAATTATTGGTTATCGCATCACAGAAGGCCTGTTGGCCTATAATAATACAAGAACACCACCTTAGCTATGTTTACAGTTTAAAAATGTTTTGAATGAAATGCAAACCTCAGTGAATCATTTGCTCTTGTTTCTCTGTCCTGAGATTCACACAATGAATCTTGTTTGAATTACTAATTAGTTACAAATTGAGCTAATAAACTGAACTTCAAATTTTTTTTAAGTTGCTGCAGAAGTTATCTCGGCAAATTTTATAATCTAACATCTAATTTGATAATAAGGTGATTGTATGCAGAATGATCATGCCAGAAACTCATACAGTGGTTTTGTACAGATAAATAAATAAATATTAGCAGGTTCTCAACAGTATTTCAATTTAGGGGGGCGTGAAAAATTTCTGTCCCCTAGGGGGGGCATGACAGAAAATAATTGAGAACTACTGCTTTAAGCTATAAAAAACTTCAAAGATGCAGATAATGGGGGCGCCCTTAGCTCAGGGGCACTTTACACGGTGAAAACGTGAGAATTTTCCCCTTTATTTTTTATTATTTTTTTAAACGTTCAGACACAATTTATCTGACATCTTCACTCGTACACATGTTTTCAGAGGAAACGGGCCGAAATCGCTGTAGTAGCAGTGTAGCAGCCATGCCAAGCCAATAGTCAGCGGTGACACTTAGCCTAGTAGATAGCTCTTCCAGTACAATTTGATGCATAAAACCTTACTGTAACCGAAAATTAATGCCATTAACGTTCATAAAGCGGTTGGTGTAAGCTTGGGGGTACAAGTATTGTAAATTACAAGCTTTCTGTCCTCTTATTTCACCGCATTGAACTTGTGAAAACAGAAGACATGCTGATAGTGAAGGGGCTTTGTGAGCGGCTACTTTCCTGTTAGGCGTACTTCAAAATAAAAGTCGACTCACGTTTGTCCAGTGAAATGCTATTAATGTTTAGCCAGTGAAATGCTTTTACTGTGAAGCCGTAGCCTTATTGCTCCTTTTGTTGAACAGTAACTTAACCGCTGCGTGCTGAACTATGGATAGTGTTTTTTAATGTAGAGAGAGTTGTGTCCCTGGCATATAGAAGCTACACACGTTTATTTTGCTAGAAAAACCGGCAGAGCACAAATCTTTCCCCAGAAAAAGTGGCGGGTGGTCTCAATAACTTACTAATCGCTTAGACGTAATTGGCGAGTGTTATATTTGAGCCCTGCACGACACTCTCCGCTGATCACAGTGATGGTGCCGCTGAGACACCGTGCATGTTGTCTTCTAACTTTATAACTCGCGTGTGGGTATTTTGACAGCAAATGTTATAGAATACGCATACGTGAAGTGGAGCCGTGACGTCAGCGTTACCAGGGGAAATGGTTTCGGTGTTTACAAGAAACCAAAACCGTTGGGTTTTCAAAAAAATCCTCCCTGGGAGTAGATCTTAAAAACTTGCGGTTTCATGCCTGCGTTTGCTGTTTTTATGTAAATGATATAGTGCAACCGCGAAAATATTTTCGCATATGCACCGTTTCGTGTAAAGTGCCCCTCAGTTGGTAGGGCGTCCCCCCCCCATGGGCCTCGGCCAGCAGCGGACCCGGGTTCGATTCCAGCCCGCGGCCGTTCTCTGCATGTCACTCCCCTCTCTGCCCCATTTCAACTCTCTCTCTAAACTATCAATAAAAAAATAATAAAAAAAAATTTAAAAAAGCATAAAAGATGCAGATAATGGACTGAACACGACACAGAAGATTTTCAGATGAAAAAACAATACAGACGTTTCTCATCTGAACTTGTTTCGCTCAATAATTTCTAACAAAAAGATGGGAACTTACCTCATGACCGGCAGGATGGTGGTCTGTGGTGAACTGTTGGCTCGGCCAGTGTCCGACCGGTTCCTCAGCTCCACCAGAGTCACGGCTCTCCATGATGTAATACCATTTTTGATGCCAGTTATCCAGTTACCACTGTTTATCCTGTGGTGGATGTTCATGGGAAAGTCAGTTTATGTCGGATTTGCTCAAGGAATACAAATTTAGCTGAACCACAAAGATCTTAGATCTGCCCAAATACAGTAGTTTAAATTTTTTTTCTCCATATGACTATATGATTGACTGATACAACTTGCAACAAGTTATTACCACTGAACTTTAATTCTGGAAATGGACTTATTTTATGTATTTGTATTTGCACTGTTTATTATCTTCTTCAGCATAGTGGCTCACATGCTGACTGTAAAATCATTGCTTTGCATGAAGCCATTTCAGAAAAGAAGGCTTTGTCATTTGTGTTAGTGTTTTTCATGGTGCACTCACCACAGCTGAAATGGAGCATTGTTGGGCACCAGGCGAGTCATGATTCCCTCTCTCTGACACCATTCTCCGGTGATCTCGAAGGCCTCGTTCACTAAAGAAGTCTGAATCCCACAGTCCCCAGTCCGGGTTTTGTTACATTTCCACGTGGCTTGAATCTTGACAGCAGTGCATGAGTCGTAGTTCAGTTTATAGGGAAGGACCACCTGAAGTATCACAGTGACAAGTCATTTCTTTCTAAAAGGTGGAGTCAGATTCCGGAGAATGCTTGTTGTCAAAATAACTTTTTGTCAAATTGTTCTTACGATCAGCTACCTGTCTGTACTGTGTGTGCACTGCAAACAAATCCTGTTAATTCACATCCAAAGCTCTGTAGACTGTAGCTCTGTTTTCAACTATGGTGGGCCCCCTGTCTTAACAAACCAGTTTACAGAGCCTAGGCTGTGTATTAACACTGGATTATTTTGTTTTCAGCGCAAACACAGTACGGACATGTGGCAGATTGTCAATTATTTGGATCAGAAGGGATTTTGACGACAAGCGTTCTCCTATATCACTGATTCCACCTTTATTGACAACATCCATGGCAGAAAAAGGTAGTTCATTTTGGTGCCATCTTGGGAAAGGATTCAACTCCTGAGGACATGAATTTACTGTTGACAAACAAGACTCAAAAATGGATAACAGGATCAATAGCACATGGTCCATAAGGAAAGAGTACGGAAGAGAATAAGGGCAACAGGAGACAAAAATGAATTAAGTGAAATTAAGAGCATTAATTTCATTATGTATTTCGAGATACTCAAGAGCTTTTTAAAATGAAAAGTCGAGAATAAATTGGTAATACAATATTGAGATAAAATTCAACAGTTCAAATCTACAGTAAAGTTGGAAAGATATTGACAGACTTGAACTCCCGGGATCAATAACACATTAGGGAAACATTATGAGAACACAACCGATGCCATTCGTTTAACATTGTTATTATTTGCCATTTTGTAAATAATGGCAAAAAAGAACTTCCTCCTCGTTTTTGTCTCTGCCTATACTCTTCTGTAGAAAAGGGTTGAGAAATAGAATGACTAAAGTCATTCATCCATAAGTAATAATAAATCAGCTTGTAAATGTACACCTTTAAACAATAGAACGTTTATCATATCTCATTACCAATATAGTTATCCTAATTTAGACTAATTTCCAATTACATATCTTAATCAAATTGTCTAGAAATCTTTTTTATATTATTAAACCCTATATAATATAATGTTCTGTTCATGCATTAAAGACAGTATTATGATTTTTTTTTTCAATCGTCACCTTGTCCCACAATGTTAAAAAGGGTAATAAATGAATTGTATTTAAACAAATCTACACGTACCTTCATAGATCCATTTGCAAAAGTGTTTTTGGGGTGGTAGGTCATCACTGTTCCAAGAAAATGAGTTGCCTTTGCGCTGCAGACCAGCAGCAGTAGTAGAGAGAGCGACATAGTGATAAGTGTCAGTCTCTCCACACAAAGAAGGTGAATAAATACCAAATAATTTATTTTAAAGACAGCCTCTTTTTCACTCTCCGAGTTTCTGTTTGCCTTTCCTCGGAAAAGATTGAAATCAAACAATGAACAAGGAAATACAGGTACAATCCAATCAGGTCTGCTATGAGGAAACGTGGTATGCAAGTATTACACAATAAATCAGCTTCCGTTTGTCATTCAGGATGTCTTCAAACAAATTGACTAGACTAGATTTTAGGAAAATTAAGGAGTAAACAGACTGATAGAAATCTAGTTTGATTGGGGAAAGAAATCCTCGAAACAGAGAGAGGATTGCTTCATCTGGCAAAGGGCACATGTTATTAATAGGGATGTCCATGGTTAACTGGTTAACCGTTAACCGTTAACCGTTAAGAATATCTTTAACCGGTTAATACTAAAGGTTAAACGGTAAAAAAAAAGAAAATCTCTGAAATCCGGACTCTTATTTGATATCGCTAAACCGGATGTAAGAATGCCAACTGTCGGTAAAGAATGAAACGAGTCTGTAGGCTACACTCAACCTTATAATAGGTCCATGGTACGCTCCCAGTCACACCTTATGGTCACAACACTCAGTGGCGCAGAAAGTGGGTATGCACTATATGCGGCGCATAGGGCGCCACACTAGAGGGGGGCCAAAGCAATCGGGGGAAAATCATTTGGAGTCTGCATTTTTCTGTATTTAACAGCGTTTGTGTAAATGATATGATCAGTAACAGAGGCACGTCACTGATAGGCGCCCCCCGCTCCTTCACCTCCTCCTCCCCACACTATAGCGCTCCAGTGTGCGCCCCCTCGAGCACGCGCTGGAGCGCGAGAGCTTTCATTTGAATCGTGTTGTCATCTGATGACAGGGACCTAAAGTTGGAGAGGCAGAAAAGAAAGCTCTCGGGGGCACAAAACAGAAAACGGGAAGATTGATAAGGAGAAAGATTGCGTGGATGATAAAAAGCTTTTGTTTTATATGGACGATTGTATCGATTACACTGATTATCGGCCGCGACTCGCAGATTGTCACTGCAGATCTACGTGTCACCTCAAGTTTTTGACTATTGCTGTTTTCACAGTTTTTGAATGGTAGTGTAGTGATTATAGCAGGTCAGCGCCAAAACAACACACTCACCTGTTTCCCACTATTATCATATTTTGCACCATTCCAGCGCACGACTGAGTTGTGTGTGTGTGTGTGTGTGTGTGTGTGTGTGTGTGTGTGTGTGTGTGTGTGAGTGAGTGAGTGAGTGAGTGAGAGAAAGAGAGAGAGAAAGAGAGAGAGAGAGAGAGAGAGAGAAAGGTCTCCTTACAGAGGCAATGTGCCAGACTCACAATTTCAGTTGATTAAAATCTATAAATAACTTAACATGAAAAGTTAAGTTTGTCTTAGTTTCTGTTTCCAATTCACTGAACAAGATGATGGATTTGCTTGGATGCATCTCAGTCTAAAGAGAGATTTTAAGGTCCTGATCAGACACTAGATAAGATTCCCAGGTAAGCTCAACTAGAACAGTAGGTTTTTTTTTGGAGCTATGAGTGTATCGACAAAAAAATATATATTTTTTGCGGGTGAGCTGCAGGGCTTATGTACATTTATAGTGTTATGTTGTACAATGCTAAGTATGATGTACAAGGCTAAGGAAGGGGGGGGGTTGGGGCACCACAAAGCATCACAATTCAGAATCCCCCAAAGCATTACAATTCAGGATGGGTTTGAATAGTGTGTAAGTTACACATACAGTATTACAGGAAGCATGAAGAACAATACCTTTAAAGAAGCTTTTCTTTTTTTTGTCAGGAAAGAGTGATTTTAAAAATCTGTGTGGAAAATGGCTCTGGAATGTAACATCTCACTCTAGAGGAAACAAGCAACTATAAAGCAATGGCACATTTCTGCCCACTCCATTACTGTCATGAAAAGCATCCCGGGCACCCACTGGATCAACCTGCAAAGCAGCATCCGGGTGCAACATTTCAGACATACAAGGGGGTTGGAATCTTTTACATGCAGAGGGTGGATGGGGGCTCCGCTTGAAAGCATCTATAGATACTGTACCTGCCTGCCTGACAGAGAGAGAGAGAGAGAGAGAGAGAGAGAGAGAGAGAGAGAGAGAGAGAGAGAGAGAGAGAGAGAGAGAGAGAGAGAGAGAGAGAGAGAGAGAGAGAGAGAGAGAGAGAGATAATAGTTTATTGTAAGGGAATTTGGTGCGATAGATTGGTGGCTCTAAGTATTTTTTGTCTTATTTAATGCCTTTTCTCTCTCATTCACTTGAAAAAAAGTTTTATCAACAAGCTGGTTTTTCCAATTTAACCGTTTTTCAGAGCAGTTTTTTTAACGTTTTTCTTAGTAAATACCTAGAGAGAGAGAGAGAGAGAGACCTTCACACGTTGCATGGGTAAAGTCAAGACGGTTGGCTGACTGACTTGTTTGGCTCATTTTACTATTCATTTGAACTGAAATAAAAGTTTTCTTTGTCTTTAATTCTCTTCACCAGAGTTCACCAAATTGCCCATTTTACATGTTCAAATCACAAAAAATTCTGGGGGGGAAACCCCAAGACCCTAGCCTGGAAATCCTGACCCTGATATCTTGAACGATAGAGGGTCTGGCGACGATCAATATAATTCCCAACTCAAGGGGCGGCAACAGAGCCGGCACGAACACACCCTTTTTAAATACCACTACATGCATTGGATAGCCCTACGACCAATCAGAGCAATGAACAGAGCTAACTGGTAAATTAAACTTTTTCCGTACCCGGTCGGCAGAACAGCAAAGACATCTTTCTTGCTAACGAACGATGTGAGTGCCGTCTTCTGTTCATCTTTCAAAGAAAAAGCTAAGTCCAAGTCCTTTAGCGTTGAGGCCAAAGCTGTTTCGAACAACGCATCCGCATCCATCATTGTTATTGTTATCATATGTTGTTTGTTTACCATCAGGACTTAAAGTCGCAGCATGTGTCGTCATCCGGTTACGTCCGCCCCAGAGCACCATACATAGGGCTGGTCCGCCCATATTAGATAGAACCAATTGAAACGTTATACCAGATTTCTGGTAGTCTTGATAAGCTTCAACGGAGCGTCTCCAGACCAACACGCGCAGCAAATTTAATTTGCCAGCGCCTAGTGGCAGGTCTGGGAATGCCAGGCTACCAAGACCCCCCTACAGGGGTATGTTTTCGGACATGTCACCTTTTTCATGTCTTATGAGTTTGCATGCCTGACTAGTGAGGCCACAAAAACCTAAATGCCCAGTATAAAATGCCCAATGGTTTCATTTTTGCTGACCAACCTGTTCTTCACTGTATCCTCAGTGCAGGCAGACATGACATGGTTGAGCCGAACACCTGCTCTAATGTGTAACTTAAAATGGAAGTCTGTAATTCGGGGGTGGTGGGGGCGCCTGCTAAGTGTCTGCATACCCCCCAGAAAGTGGGTAGTTGTGCCCCTGACAACACTCCCGTGTCATATGTTTGTATAATTTAATTAACAGGGTGGGCTCCCGCTAGGTTAACATTTAACACTTAAAATTCCTTGTCAGAAATATATATTTTTTATCAATTATCAAAGGTTTAAATTAATTACCAATTACATATGTATATAATAATATTGCCTAATTATCTTTTAATAATATCTAATTAAACATTCAATTATATTGAAATACCACCATACAATTTAGATACATAGAGTATTTGAACGCACCATTTACCCACCGTTATAAAAAAAAGTATAGGAATACTAATACTTTGTGTTAGTATTAGGATGCAGCCTTTACATTAGTATTGGGACGCAGCCCTCGCTGTCAAACGGCTCATCCGGTCGTTCTGACGGCTCCTGTTGAACCCGCCCATCTTGACCAAACTCGGCCGCTCATTGGCTACGCGAGCTGTCAATCACAGCCGTGACTCAGATCCCAGTCAT
>OX442371.1:1921944-2131944 GCA_949357725.1 Hyperoplus immaculatus
ACCAAACGTAAGACTAGAATATGTGTGTAAACCAAACTGTGGGCCCTGCTGCTGTAAACAACAGTGAAACAGTAACTTTTCAGGAAGCTTTCTAACTTCAAACAGTGTTCCAGGGATCTACATTTTCCCTGTGAAGAAAGTTTGTTTATTCGGTTATGAGAATATACCTTTAGAAAAATGTTTCACTTCTCTGACTCACCCAAAGTTACACACTGCACCTTTAAAACAATGTGAAACTAAAACCTCCTTCAGTTCAAAAACAAACTGACCTTGTGTCGCGGCTTCTACAATAACATTGTCTCAGTCACATTTAGCCGACATATGACTGAACACCTCGTAAATGTTTGAGAGGCTTTTTGTCCGAGTGTGTGTGTGTGTGTGTGTGTGTGTGTGTGTGTGTGTGTGTGTGTGTGTGTGTGTGTGTGTGTGTGTGTGTGTGTGTGTGTGTGTATGGCTGCGCATAAAAAGAGTGAACAGGTGGATTTTAGAGTGCAGCTGTTTTTCCACAATTTAGCCCAACCATTTTCTTCTTGCTACTGTACATTGTTCCCTCATAATTCCTCCTCCTAGCCTCTGTAAACCTGGTGTAAAATAGTACAAATCAATATATGTCTTGTGTGTGTGTGTGTGTGTGTGTGTGTGTGTGTGTGTGTGTTAATTCCTCCTCCTAGCCTCTGTAAACCTGGTGTAAAATAGTACAAATCAATATATGTCTTGTGTGTGTGTGTGTGTGTGTGTGTGTGTGTGTGTGTGTGTGTGTGTGCTTTCTCTTCATAGCCTCTTTAAACCTGGTATAATATAGTACAAATCAAATATATCACAATTGGGTGTCTAAATAAGCTCTTACTAAAATCTAATTGAAAAAGAATGTTCATTTATGTTATAAAAATTTTAAAAAAAAATTGACAGGACTTTGTGGGCGTGGCCGTATCAAACATTCTCCATGGCAACAGTCATTATTTTTATAGAACGTTCGTGCAGAGAGAGAACTGCTGTGATTGGTTTAAAAATACGTATTGTGTCATAAGGACCAGAGCACAGCCCATAGCTTCATCTAAACCTGAATTTCTGTTAAAAGTTTATCAAATTTAAATGACAATTATCTTAAATTTGGATTGATACATATGCTCTATAACTATTTTCAGATGCTTTACTATCATGAAACAAACTCCCCCACATTACATACAGTTTATAGGGGCTTTAACACAGACAGACAGACGGACAGACGGACAGACAGACAGACAGACAGACAGACAGACAGACGGACGGACGGACAGACAGACAGACAGACAGACGGACGGACAGACAGACGGACAGACAGACAGACAGACGGACAGACAGACAGACAGACAGACAGACGGACAGACAGACAGACAGACGGACGGACGGACAGACGGACAGACAGACAGACAGACAGACAGACAGGGTTCATCCCATTGTCTTCTACTGCTCTATTCTCCCGCTGTGACACTCACATCTGTCGACCGTTAACACTTTAACACAACGTTCCTCGCAGTCCTTCTCTAGCCGCCTGTGTGTGTGTGTGTGTGTGTGTGTGTGTGTGTGTGTGTGTGTGTGAGTGTGTCTGTGTGTGTGTCTGTGTGTGTGTGTGTGTGTGTGGTTTAGCTGGTTCCACCGGTTCGTCTGCTTTAACTTTACCATTACAGAGTTCTAGAGTTCTTTAGGTTCTTGTCAATTGCATCATGATGACGCCAACTCATTTTCCATAAGCAGTAAACTGGACTTGCATTCACAGGGACCTTGAGTCTCAGTCCTCTTCACAGCAGACCTGGGTTAGAATCCAGCCCGGGTCGTTCTCTGCATGTCATTCCCCTCTCTCTGACCCATTTCATCTCTGTCTCTCCAAACTGTCTAACAAAGTGTCCCATAAAATCTTTAAAAATAAATAAATACTGAATATACAGCTCTGGAAAAAATGAAGAGACCACTCTAAATCGTCAGTGTCTCTTGTTTTACTCTTTAGAGGCATATGTTTGAGTAGAATGAACATTTTGGTTTTATTCTATGAACAACTGACAACATTTCTACCAAATTCACAATATAAACTATTGTAATTTAGAGAAGTTTCAGTAAGTAATGTAGAGATAAAGATGTAAGAACAATCCAGACTGGTCTCTTATTTTTTTTCCCGGGGCTTTATATATATATATATATTTTTTGAATTTTTTGTTTAAAAGTAGATGCTGTAATCCCATGAAAGAGTATCAGTAGCGTCTCCCTCGTGTTGAGTGGAACTGATTCAGAGAACTGGACATCATCAGGTTACATGCGTGTGCTAAATCACACACTTAAGAAGAACTGTCAGCGCTGCCGTTCGGAGCAGAGGTGTGTGTGTGTGTGTGTGTGTGTGTGTGTGTGTGTGTGTGTGTGTGTGTGTGTGTGTGTGTGTGTGTGTGTGTTGGGACAACGTTAGTTCATTCAATTGTGAAAAGCGTTTTTTTTCTGGGTCAAGCATCAAGCAGCCCAGGCCTATAGAATCAGGGGTTTTTAAGTCTGACAACATTAGACAGCACGTCTCGGCGCAGAGGCTCGAGTCACTGACATGGATTTAATGGAGAGACAAAACGAGAGGAACTACTCTTTTGTTTTTGCGCTCCCTGAGATTTCTCAATTGCTTAATCCCAATTAAGGGATTTTTCTGGGAGTTTTTACTCAGCCGAGCTAAGAGTGTAAGGGAAGGGTGTCATACTGTCTGGAATGTAAAGCCCACTGAGGCAAATGTCTATTCGTGATATTGGGCTATACAAATAAAACTGATTTGGGGGGCGCCCTTAGCTCAGTTGGTAGGGCGTCCCCCCCTTGGGCCTCGGCCAGCAGCGGACCCGGGTTCGATTCCAGCCCGCGGCCGTTCTCTGCATGTCACTCCCCTCTCTGCCCCATTTCAACTCTGTCTCTACACTATCAATAAAGCATAAAAAATGCCCAAAACATATCTTAAAAAAATAGATAAAATAAAATAAAACTGATTTGATTTGATTTAGTTAGAGAGGTATATGACATAAGGGTTATTGTGAGGCGACTGGACAGGAGAGAACGGCCGCACAGTGAAACATGGTGGCTGGAATATTAAGTTGAACACACCTGCGCTAAAGCCAAATAAATCAAAGTATCTTGCCTAGCGGTCTCAGACGTTGGGAGCCCTTCTGTTTATATACGTTTATTCTTAGTCTCTTAAAATAGGAAATAGGTCTTGAAGCCAGCTCACCTATCAGTTGATACGGTCTCGAGAAGAGTGTGTGTGTGTGTGTGTGTGTGTGTGTGTGTGTGTGTGTGTGTCTGAGACAGAATGACACACATACCTGAGCGCTGATGAAAACCCTCCTCAGCTGTAAAAGAAGCCGAGGTGCGATGATGTAACTAGACACACGCACATATTCACACTGCGCTTCACCATGCTGCAGTGTGTGTGTGTGTGTGTGTGTGTGTGTGTGTGTGTGTGTGTGTGTGTGTGTGTGTGTGTGTGTACCCTAGCATTTTCAGCTGTTAGAGCCCCCTGCCGTGAAGTCAGACAGAAAATGTTTCTAAGGTTTTTTAACACGAAGGGAAGCAGACGGATGGATTCCTCGCCGACATGAATCTCACACGTTTGGCATTTGGAAGTATTCATGCATCTGCGGAGTTTCAATGACTTGCTTATGGTAGAAGAGGAATTCAGTACATTTTATTAAGACACATTAAGACACATTTTTAGTTATTTTACTTGAGCATTTTTTCCCTTTATAATAGGTCTAGTTGGTGATTCTGGAGAACGCTTGTTGTCAAAATCAGTGAATATCTCCTCCTCACAATCCAGATTTTTTTTATTTTTTTTTTTACTTCATACGAAGTCATGTATATGGAGGAAATATGTAGGCCTACTTTTGCAAGATCTTGCAAGATATTCATGGTAGGCAGCAGGCTACATTTTCATAAAGCATTATTTATTGTCTTCATTTTGAAAATGATAGCTAATTGCACAAGTACGCTATTGTATTCACGTACGTTATAATAAAGATAAAGGCTATTTGACTATTCTAACTACCAATGCTAGGCTTAGATCAACATATGTAACCAGCTCAACATTTTGTAATTATTATTATTATTTTTTAAACAGCATTTTAAATCATCTATCAGGACAGATGTGACTACTCTGTACCATATTACATCCTTTGCTCTTAACTTTTAACAGGTCTAAACATATTAGCAAGCCAAGATTAGCTTTGTCAGTTGCTCTAGTTAGCTACACAGCTGCACGCGGCAATTAGTTGGTGCAGATATTTAGCATCAACTTTTACTGCGGTACGGATCAGTTGGGGTGCGGTGAAACCCGATTTTATTTGGCGATACATAAATCTCTCTATGTAGTAAACTCTGAGTTTCATAACTCGGCTTAATTTGACGTGTTGAACAGCTGGTCGGTTGCCAGTCTTATCAATGTAGAACTTTTGAGTGGTATAAAAATTAGGACTTCAAATATTGAATGACAGTATAAAGGTTAATTATGGTTTTTGTATCATATATATTTTTTTTTTCAAATATTTTTTTGGGCATTTTCAAGCTTTATTGGATAGTACAGAGTAGAAATGGAGAGACAGAGAGAGAGAGAGAGAGGGGGGGATGACCTGCAGTACAGGTCCACGGGTCAGATTTGGACCTGCGACCACTGCAACGAAGGCCGGAGCCAATATGGTACGCGCTATATCCACTACACCACCGGAGCGCCTCCTTTTGTCTCATATTTAAAAGAAGTTATATCATGGCTTGTATTATCATTCTGTGGTAATGAGAGTAACTACCAATCCATATCAATTACTTTTCCACCAAAGCTGTTAATAAATGAACATGTTCACGTGTGTATCAGTAACATATCACATGCACATACTGGGAGGCAATGATACATACATATAACACTCTTGATATTGTAGATACACCACTCGGCCTGCTATAAATATCCAATTGCATCTCCGCGAACACACTCCAAGGATCAAGACTTGCATGACACACACACGCCTTACACACACACACACGCCTTACACACACACACACACACACACACACACACACACACACACACACACACACACACACACACACACACACACACACACACAGATGTCCAGACGTTGTGGTGCTACTTATTTTCACCAGAGTTCATTCGACACTCTCCTAAGTGCTCCTTAGAGGACGGCAGCTTTCAGCTCCACACACACCTCCATGGCAGTAAAGGAAGACTAATGTCAACACCCTGGCAAGACAAACGTTATGTCACTAAAAAAAGGGCTTTATGTAGATAGAGTCAAACAATATTCAGATTGATGTTATCAGCCCCACCTTTCCACAGCTCCACACACACGTCCATGGCAATAAAGGAAGAATAATTCATGTGAACACCCAGGCAAACTTTATGTAACTTTCCACAGATGTTGGAGCGCAAAAAAAGACCAAAAAGGGCTTATGTAGCTAGTAGTATCAAACAATATTCAGAAAATCCAAGATACGCTGTGTGTTTGGTGCTACAGACTCGTATGACTGTATGTTATAGACTGTATGTTATGTTGTATGAATTGTCTATATAATAATAAAAATAAATGAAAATTGCCAGTCATAAAAAAATTAATATAAGAAAATCCAAGAAACGATAATATTACGAGACTGAGAAGATGTAATTTCATCCAGATCACCCCCCCTCACCTGTCTAACGTCTCCTACTTCGAGTCATTCGTCACGTTAAAACGCAAGCGCAGCGGAATGATTTAGGACATGTGCGAAAGCAATTTGCCCGGTGTGAGTTACCCGATGTATCACAGAGAGCCATGC
Source organism: Hyperoplus immaculatus (assembly GCA_949357725.1). Lineage (NCBI taxonomy): Eukaryota > Metazoa > Chordata > Actinopteri > Uranoscopiformes > Ammodytidae > Hyperoplus > Hyperoplus immaculatus. Next base: position 1,927,762 of record OX442371.1, read on the forward strand.
ATGTCTGTCTGTCGCGGGGTGTGTCGCTGAGGGCAAGGGGGAATCCCACGAGGAAACCACATAACCTGTCAGTACAAGCAGTCTTTAGGGGTAAGTTTGGGTGATAAAAACGAGGTTAAACTGTCTTTTATAAACTTTACGATAGATAGATAGATAGATAGATAGGCTAGATAGGCTAGATAGGCTAGATAGGCTAGATAGATAGATAGATAGATAGATAGATAGATAGATAGACAGACAGACAGACAGACAGACAGACAGACAGACAGACAGACAGACAGACAGACAGACAGACAGACAGACAGACAGACAGACAGACAGACAGACAGACAGACAGACAGACAGACAGACAGACAGACAGACAGACAGACAGACAGACAGACAGACAGACAGACAGACAGACAGACAGACAGACAGACAGACAGACAGACAGACAGACAGACAGACAGACAGACAGACAGACAGACAGACAGACAGACAGACAGACAGACAGACAGACAGACAGACAGATAGATAGATAGATAGATAGATAGATAGATAGATAGATAGATAGATAGATAGATAGATAGATAGATAGATAGATAGATAGATAGATAGATAGATAGATAGATAGATAGATAGATAGATAGATAGATAGATAGATAGATAGATAGATAGATAGATAGATAGATAGATAGATAGATAGATAGATAGATAGATAGATAGATAGATAGATAGATAGATAGATAGATAGATAGATAGATAGATAGATAGATAGATAGATAGATAGATAGATAGATAGGCCTACTCCCTAGTGCACAAGATGTTCTATGTCCATGCTATGGTGTGTCTGGTTAGTTGGCAGAAGGATGAATGCCTTTCTCAGTGGCATTTCGTCAGCCATCGTGACATGGGGGTAAAACATTGCTGACTTTTGCCAAGTCAAAGAAATAGGAGCCATGCTTTATTTTCTCTGGAAAGATGTCCCGGGGTGGAAGACAGATAGTACTTTGAGATTTCACATTCTCCTTGTCAATCTCATCAACGGCTGCTGCCCCAGCATTACACACACACACACACACACACACACACACACACACACACACACACACACACACACAGTTAGGGAGTCGGGTTACCTCCAGCCAGAATCGCTGAGATCATTAGTGAGGATCTGACCTTGTGTTATTGGGCGGGGGGGAGGTAGATGCTGGACATTCATGTGGGGACACGGATGAACGCTTGTGTGTGTGTGTGTGTGTGTGTGTGTGTGTGTGTGTGTGTGTGTGTGTGTGTGTGTGTGTGTTCACAATTAGCATCACGGCTTAACATCTTATCATTGCTACACCTCACTACTAAATACGGTTTAAACTGATCAGATCATGTGTGTTAGTGTGTTTGCACAACGTAAGTTCCAGTGTAGTAGTGTTTGTATAGTGTTTTACTGTATTTACATTCGTATGTTTTGCATTAAGAGAGATTCATATAAGAGGTAATAAATCAGGTGTATGGAATGTATCTAATTCTATAAACTGGTTAATCTATAGCTGATATATTCATATACTGTATAATATACAAATATATCCAGTGTCAATTTAGAAATAAATCGTTATAAAGCTTTATACAGAAGTACTGTATTTGACTGCTACTAAATCCAATATCTTTATCTATACCATTATACTTGATATTGACATAAGTTACATTTAGCTGAACCTGGAATTTGAGACCTGACTTGGAATTACATACATTTAGAAAATAACCCCAAAGTCACAGCAAAGGTGCATCAAGTTGTCATACACCAAGATACAAAAAGAATTATGCTCGTTTGAAAGTTAGATTCATAGAAGGAAGTAACTAAGTACATGTTTTCCAGTGTCTACTGTATTGTAAAATGATCAAATCTTTGGAGAGGTGGTGTGAATGTTCATGCGTGTTGCTGTGTTGAATTAAATCAAATTAACACACAAACCAAATTCGTGACAAAGTATTTTTTCTGTTTAAATCCGCCCACATGCCCATACTTCCCAGTGTGAGTTAGTGTGTGTGTGTGTGTGTGTGTGTGTGTGTGTGTGTGTGTGTGTGTGTGTGTGTGTAAGTGTGTGTTTGCTCTATGGTGAGGTCACCGCTATGACACCAGTCCTCAGGGTAGCGATGACAGCCGAAAATAAAACCAAACATCTTAAACGCACGCTCCTTCATAAAACACACACACACAGTCGGACCGCTGCCAGTCAGCTGTTGTGTTGTGGTCAGGTGTTAAGCCCTGTGGTCCGGGGGAGGGGATGAAAGGGATATATTATTAATTTGCTGCAATATCCAATAGAGAATGATCCGTTAATGAAAATATTCATCATTACCTTTTGATAAACTGTTGATTCAACAGTCTGTAAAGTCAATGTCCGTTTATTACCAAAGACTTAATGTTAATAGGCTGGCTCTGAGGTGTGTGTGTGTGTGTGTGTGTGTGTGTGTGTGTGTGTGTGTGTGTGTGTGTGTGTGTGTGTGTGTGTGTTGGCTCTGAGCATATGACACGGGTCATTGTGTGTGTGTGTCGCCAATTCTGATTGGGGTCTTTGGAAGTGTTTTGGAATGTCACCAGTGGGACTCTTTGGCTCCTAAGCTCGATGAAGTCCTCACTGATTTGTGTTGTCAGGGTAGAAAAAGCACAGGTGCTACTAATGACATTACCGATGGCTTTGTTCTATAAAAGCACTGCACTCTGTCACTGTTTAAATTCAGGCGGCAGGGCAAGGACCAGAGAATCATGATGTCCCAGAAACATCAAGCGCAGTATGCCGAAAAATACCAGGATGTCCCAATACCTACTACTGTTGTTTGGGGTCTTCTATTTTATTATTTTGTTAATATCACAACACTATTCATTTACAATTTCAAGGTCATCACATAATGTGAAGCCTGATGGGGATTTCATCAGTGTTATTCCATGTGGTTTCTCCACCAAACTCTAACACTTTCAATTGTGATTAAGAGTCGTACCGGAACTTAAAACTCATCTGAATTACAATAACCCGTTCCTTTGTTCTATTATATTTCTCAGCTTTACTCAGCTATCGGAGTGTTGTGCCCCTTCTCCTGGTCCTCTAACGGGCCCCCTGATTGGCGGGCTCCAAGGAAGCTCGTTCCTGATTGGCCAGCAGACTGCCTCCTTGCGACTGGCACAATTGAAAGCCCAGCTTGCACTGACGCAGATACACAACACTCTCGCTGTCGGCAGACGAGTCGGAACCTTGACAGCCAACTCCAATCCATCTGCTCCCTATATACCCTTGACAGCCCTGTCCCCAACCGCTGCAGCCATCAATCTCCTCAACCTTCTGAAGATTGCAAACACCATGTCCCATCACCTGTACAACCCCTATGCCTGCGGGAGCCAAAGTTCCGCACATGGGCAGAATGGACTCTCTAGTATGCAGACAGAGGGGGACCCTCATGGGACATCTTCTTGTATTGTCTCTGGTTCTTATGGAGGTTTTTCTGCAACTCCTGACAACTCCAGGGGAATGCTCCCATCGTTCATGCCTCAGTCTGTGGGCTACGGGCCTGACGAGAGTAGGGCCTCAATGGATCAGGAAATGGAGAGGTATAAATTCATGCATATTGGCAGAACTAGAGGAGAGCGGAGGCGTTGTGACAAACCCATGTATCAGCCCATAGACCAGGACACTCGCTTTCCCAGCACTCAAAGGGAATTTCAGTCCTCAGGCACAGCAAGGGCCTCCTACCCAATGTCTTCTAAAGTATATTCATCACCTGTTTCCTCTAACTATTTAGGCAGTGCTGAAGGTACGTTTAATGCCTCCAGAGAAAGACAACATGATAAACGGTCCATTCCAGGGTTAGGTGATTATGACCACCCAGTGCAAGGCAAACCAACAGCCTCCACAGAGCCCAGTCGACCCAAGTACACCTCCGAATCAGCTGCAAATGTCCTTCTGCAGTTTGGACTTGAAAAAGGTGACTTGGAACATCTTGCCTTCTACCCTGAGGACCAGATCACTCCTGCTAACCTGCCATTCATCTTACGCGAAATCCGGATGAAGAAGACCAAGGGAACTACACCTGCAGATCAGTCACAAACCTACCCTGAACCCCAACCCACCAGAAGCGCTAGTGGAATGAGCAGTTACAGTTCAACTAATTCTGGAGTGGCAGCGATGCACCATGGAGATAAGTCTTTGGCTGTTCCCCAGGCGAGTAAAGTGATTGACTATGGACATACTGGCAAATATACTGGAGGGTTTGGGGGTGTGACTGGAAGGACCAGTGGCCGTCGAGCTTACAATGGTCGGAGTGAAACTATGTTGAAGGACAATTACAATAGTAGAAGACAAAGCCGAGAACTACTACAAAAAGATACAACGGCATTGATAAGAGATGCCTTGGGTTCTTCATGTGATCATGCGAGTTCTGTTACCAAACACAGCTCTACGCACAGTTTATTACAAAGCTCAATGGCTCCTCCAAACAATGATCAAACCAAACAGTTGCAGACCAACCCAGACCAGACTTCCCAACCAATCTCAAGCACCTTCTCTTTACCAAAGAAAGACAGAGATAACAGAATTCCCAAGTACAAAACCCCCAAGCCCGCTGCTTTGAAAGAACCAGAGGCAGATGGCAAGCCAACGTCAAAAACCCAACCACACTCCACTCTGTACCGGGGTGTACATCCCAGCCGGCCTGGCCTTGTAATGTTCGTCAGCAAAAAAAACAGTGGTGGTAAAAATCTAAGTAAAACTCAAGGTCAAGGGGCATCTTTTGTTGAGCAAAGACAAAATCAGAAGCAGCAGATACACCAACAGCCAGTATCGCAGACAGGGACGGGAATTTGGCCTCTGGTTCCACCTACTCCTCTCATCCCCAGCGTCACTGATGCCTCCAAAGCCATGCGAGGTCCAATGTTTATCCCTGGGAATCTTCGCCCCGCTGTTATTTCTCCAGTTCTGCCTCAGCCAAACCATAACCAGCTGAACTTTAATCCAATAAAGCTGCCGCCCAACAGCAAGCAGCATCCAGCAAGGGTGGCAAACTCCAAGGGTTTGCCAACACCGGCCATGATGCATGACTATGCAGCTGCCATGCCAAGAGTCTTTCCACACACCTGTTCTCTGTGTAGCAAAGAATGCACTCATGTGAAGGTGAGTAGAAGATTGCTCTCTGTTCTTTCTCCCTTGAGGAAATTTTCGGGTTAAAATGTTGAATAAAATATGAGTTGTCAGACAATCATACAAAAATGTCAGTCGAGATAGAGAAGCTGTAGTGTGATGTTAATGATATTGACCTAAATGCTGTGTGTCTGTTCTGACTGCTAGGATTGGCTCTCGCACCAGAACACCAACCTTCACCTAGAGAGCTGCAAACTCCTCAGAAAACAGTCAGTTGTCTTTCTTATTTACATGTCTTCCTGTTATACACAAGTTTTGACCTTTTCTGTATCTCTCTGAGGAATGCCAACCAGGAGTGTGTCAAAATACTGTAAAGCAACCACTGAACAGAAAACGTTGTTATGCTATAACCTGTTGCTCGGGATTGTTGGTCCCTTATGGATGTCATTTTGGTGTTACATCTGCAGCATAGTGACACAGCCAGTAAAGCTCATGGTTGAGGGCCCCTAAATAACCTGCAGTAGTTAGGATTTGTAGATTGAAAAGGTATTTCCTAAATCCATTTGATTAAAGAACTTAGTGGCTTTGTTTCAGGTTTCAAAAATTATTTATGAATGGCTTCTTCAACGTACCGATATAGAACATTGTCTTTTGCTTTCAAATGAGTCAATATTGCTGTTTTAATGGGTGTGTTTAAATTGTTGTTGTCCCTCCCATAGATACCCAGAGTGGGATGGTGAGATAGCACTCAAGCCCAGGTAAATTTGAGGCTAAAATCCATCTTAATCCATACAGCCACATTGAAGACACACCAGTAGACAAACAGCACCCTGCATATTGTTACATATGTGCCTTTCCCATCTTTCACTGAAGCTTTTCTTACACATTTTCCTTTTCAGTCCTGCAGGTAAAGATGCCAAGCCCTCTGCCTCAACCTCTTCACAGACATACCAGCATCGTCAACCGAAAAACAGGCATGGAAACCACTCCCATTCCCGCTCTCCCAGCCCCTGTGCCCACCATAGCTCCAACGGTAGAAGGGAGAGATGCAGAAGTCGATCAAGATCGCCACACAGTTCCAGGACAAATCACAGGTATGTAATACCTTAAATCTATTATGAGAAATAACATGGACTAACATGGGGAGATTCCAGTGAATTCTTGTTAAAATATATATATATATGTTCCTGCAGAATATTAAAAGTTCTGCATCAACATTTTAGTCTATTTGGATTTGTCAGCCCATTATGTACTTTCATCAGGTCCTGGTCTCGTTCTCGCTCCCCACGATATGAGCGGCAGACCTCCTTCCAGCATCAGACAAATTCACAGAGGAAAGGATTCAAGGAATGGTCCTCACCGAGGCGGAATGAGGAGACACGATCACCACAAAGGAGGAGTCATGAAAGGCGATTGTCCTCAGAAGAGTCATCACCTCAACAAAAGTCAAGCAGCGCAGAGAGACAGGCGAAGAAACTACTGGAAACAACAGGTTTGAGAAATTGCAAACATTATGCCTCTAGGGATGAAGTAAAGACTGTGATTAAAAAGGTATATTTAAATCAAACAAACATTTCCTTATTATACAGCTTCATACCATTCCATCCCACAAATAGTATTAACAACGGCAGACAAGAAAGCTGAGATCATTTTACTAATAATAATTGACTTGACTTTTAATTATTAAATCTTTTAACCACCAACACGTTATTTAAACAAATATTTCTCTGACCTTGTCTCCGTCTTCATCCCTCTAGCTGTCCAGTCTCTTTCAAAAAAGTCAGAACTTGAGGTTGTGGAAAGAACTCCTGCCCTACTGGACAAGCTAGCCAAGTCATCATCATCTACGGTCTCTTCCTCATCAAACTGTTCTTTGTTGAAGAAGAAGGAATCGACTACAAAGGCAAATCCCAATCTGCACAATAACCACAAGGTTATGGTAAAGCAAAATAGTTCAAAGATCTCAAGTTCCAAGTCCTCCGGTCCAAAAATTCACCCTGATGCTGGTGACGCCAAACAGAAACCTGTAACTGAAGCATCTGAAACCTGTGTTAAGGAATCTGGAATGGTGCTAAAGGAGACAGACAAGGTTGTTGAAACAGCAAATGCGACCGTGTTTGAACCTAAATATCAAGCACAACTTGAAAAAGCTGAAGATGCTGAACCAATAGAGGTTAGGGAGACAGGAGTTGAGGTGGCAGAGCCCATGAAAGTGGAATCTTTTCCTGAGGGGAAAGTGGAGAAACCGACAACTACAGAAGCTGAACATTCTTCAGACAAACCCAGTGAGAGTGGAATACCAACCAGTTTGTTAGAGACGCAGCAAACAGAAACCACCGTCAAAGCTTTACCAACCGTCCAGCTCAGCACTCTGTCAGAACCAGAGTCCACTGCACAAGGACCAGAGACAGAAGCTTCACAGATGCTCCAGCAGGCTGCAGGAAGCCCAACTGAAGGGGCTGTGAAGGAAAAGCTTCCAGGTGGAGGACCGGAGACAACAACAATGCTAAAAGGTATGTTGGAGACCTTCTATAATGGATTATTTGAGTTCAAATGTGCCCTGTGGTCTTTGCTAAATGTTTAAATAATAAGGCCGGCAATATTATAATGATAGTCCTCACTTGCATTGTTCCCCTAAGCAATCAGTGTTAGTGAAGACAAATTTAGTGAAGGGATTGAATTTTGACTGAGGTTCATGGAATAAAGAATTACGTTTTGATGTCAACCTGGATCCAACGGATATACGAATAGGAGAAAGGGGGTGATGATAATCATTACTCATATGTGATAATCTGTTGAAGATCCTGTGACTGCAGTGAAGACACAAGCAGATGCACCTTCAGCCCCTGAAGCTGTCTGCAATGTCTCGGCTGAACCGACTGAAGTGGCTACATCTCTCACAACTGAACCAACAGCTGCAGCAGCATCCATGTCGTCTTCGACTGCAGATAACCCTCTGGCTATTGGGGAGATGGTAGAAAAGTATTACGCATATTTAAAGCCTGATATATCTTAGAGTATCTGTGCTTACAGACTCCATCTAGGGTCAAATTAAAAAACATTGCATAGAAATATTGAAAAAAGTCAACCTTTAAAAAAAAATTTGCGACTCATTTCTATTATTAAATTCAGTTATGCTGCAGATAAAGTATCCGAGGTTTTATGGGACAAACTCATTGTAAAACTAGTTTAAACAGATTTCCCCTTGCCTTTTCAACAGTCCTTAGATTGACCTTAATTGATCAATTATGTGCTATAGATCAATTTGACAAACATTTTCTATCCTCGCCTATTTTACAACTGACTCATTGTTTCTGTGATTCCATATTTTTTCTCTATGCAGGGTCAGGATCATTTCACAGATGACAGTTTATCTTCAGACGGCTACATTTTTGATGAGCAAGATTTCAACATGGAGGACTTTGTCACTCTTGATGAAGTCGGTGAGGACGTTGAAGACACATGCCCAGAGCCTCTTGACTCCTCCTCACTGCTCCAATCCTCCACAGTGAGAACAGAGAGACACAGCCCAGCTCCGTCTACTGTGGCCCAACAGACCTCAACAAGTTCTTTGAAAGAATCCAAGAGCTCAGCCGATTCCTCATCTATGTCCATAAAAGGCTCAAGCTATGCGTCGCCAGAAAAGTCCAAATCGCCAACCAATTCCCCGTCTTCTGCCTCTTCTTCTCCACTGTCTACTGAAACCCAGATTGTAGATTCTCTGGGAGACGATCAAGTAGAACAGGTGACTTATCAGATTCTCGATTCTGTTGAGGACGAGACCACTGACGATCGGCTCCCCACAGAACAGTCTGAGAGCGCAAGAAAAGAAAATATTTATCAAAACAATGTTGAGCCCAAAAATGAGGAATCAGAAGTTCCCATTTATCAGATTGTAGATTCTCTGGAAGACGATCAAGTACAAGAAGCGGTATCAGCCACAGAGGTTTCTGATGAAGGCAGAGAGAAAGATGCAACTCCAACAAAACAAGAGGCCTCAGCTGAAGACAAGGACACGCCAACATGTGGTACCACAGTTATGGAAGTGTTGGAAAAAACAATTGTCAAGGAGGAAACTGTGTATGAGATAATTGATGATTTAGAGAAGGTAAATGAAGATCCATCTGCTGCAGGACGTTCTGATACAGGAAATGAGGACACTTCATCCAGAACAGACATTAAGAAAGAGGAGAAATCAAGGTCTAAGTCCCAGAGTGACACTGCCATCCCTGAAAAAGAGAGCAAAAATACTGAGAACAATGACATGAGGGGCGCTCTAGTGAAACTGGAAAGCCAAGAATCGGACGGAGAGATCACGGAAGAAAAGCTGAAGGCACTCGTCACTCTGGATGAGTTCGTAGAAAAAGAAGAGAATGGAACGGACGAGCAAAGCACACTGGAGACCCGCCCACTCAGCCAGGAGGACGAATCAGTGGACTCCTTAAACCCTGAGGTAAAGTTCAAGGCTTTATCACACATTAAAAAAACAAAAAGTTCTACAGATTCAGTGAAACTTGTGCTTAAGATCTGCTGTCTGTTGTTAGACTTTGGTGACTCTAGATGAAGCCGTCTGTAATGAGGAAGAGAATCCGGACCAAGAGAAAGCTGAGAGAACCTTGAGGAATGCTATAAGCAACAATGCAGACCACACAGGTGTGTTGATTTCTGTCAATGCACAGTAGAGTATCCTTATGCAGGTGTACTGTACTTGCAGTATACCCAAAAGATAGCCATTGTCTCCATGTTTTTAATTGTGTTAAATTCCATGTAAAATCAGACATTCAATATACAGCTGGAATAGAATGACCCTTGTTTCATGACCACATTTTGCGACTATTCGACCCTGGGATAAACAGTCGAATAGTCGACTTTTCTGGGTCACCCAAACAAAATGGTTGCCAGATTTAGTGTTTAATTGCAGTGAAGATTGAGTAAAAAGCTTTTATTAAGTATAAATGTGATTTTTTGGGCTTAAATGTCTGAGTTTTGTTCCTTCTCTTCCACAGTTCTGAGTAAACTGAGGAGGGAGGCTGTCGGACCTGAAGCAAAGCGATCTCGTTCTCAGTCTCCTTGTGTCCCTGCCGACTTTGAACTGCCGCCATTCAAACCCAACAATCCCCTTGGTAACACACACACACGCACGCACACAAAAACACACACAAACACACACACACACACACACAAAAACACTTGAAACCAACAAACTGTTCACTGTCACCACTCTACAGGTCTGGAGTTTGTCGTTCCCAAATCAGGATATTTCTGTTATCTCTGCTCTGTGTTCTACGCGAACGAGAGCAAAGCCAAAGACCTACACTGCAGCAGCCAGAGACACTACAACAACCTGCAGGTAAAGACACACACACACACACACACACACACACACACACACACTGGGCCTACCATTACTTGAGCTCTCCTGCTTCTTTTTTTACAGAAACATTACCAGAAGCTTGAACAGAAAACATCGAGAAGTTCAACGGAAAGTTGTCAAAGCTTTTCTGATTGATTCTGACTTGAATCAACGTATTTTTATTTTTGTTGAGATTGTAAAAGAAGATGGAGCTGGACACATGGAATATGATCAATCGACTTTGCTGTTTAACACCTTTTTTCGTGTACATTGAAATTGAAAATCTGCCATCACACCTAATACATACAGTCCCCATACTTCTCTACTATTTAGTATGACAGAAAAAGATGTAGGACGTCCCAATACATGCACGTCAATTGTAGTATGCTGCAAATACATAAATGCCCCACTAACTCCAATAGCATTTTGGAGTATTTGTCTTTATTCTTGACATTTCTCGACATAATGAATACAAATCTTCCTTATCTGACTTTTTTTTTCTCTCCTGTGGCCCTTAAACTCTTCTGTATCATGTAGTGCAGTAAAAAGAAAGAGTATGTGATTTGGAACGCAGGGACGGTTTACTTGAAATGAGCCTCTTATTCTGCTGTGATTTAAATGGCACCAGGTTGGAGAAATGGCGTCACCGTGTGTTCATTTCTATGAACCAACTCTTGCTTAAGACGGATGGATGGAAACACATTTTAACTTTTCTGTTGCAACATGGAACATCCTTTGTTTGAAGGTGGAGGCTCATTTTTAATGGTTAAAAACGAAAGCTCATAATTTAATCTTGAACATGTTGTAAAAACGTAAGCTAATGAACGAGTAAACCACTTTTATTTTTGTATTAGAAATTAGCCATGTGTATATGTTAATATTTGCGTGGGTTGAGGGAAAATCCTATTATTTTTGACACATTCAGTCAGTTATTTTAAACACATTATCATGATCAATCAATCTATTTGTGGGGAGGGAAGGGGGAGGGGGTGGTATTGTTCTGTTTTCTTATTTTATTTTTATATAGGCCAACTGTAAAGCACTTTGTGTTACCTTAACTGTGTATGAAAAGTGCTAAATTGATTTGATTTGATTTAATGAAGGAACACGGTCACTCAGACCAACGGGCGCCTGGACTATCAACTGACTTCTGTTGTACAGTTTTCTTTGTTTTGTTTCTATTAAACGTGAATGAAAACCTGACGGAATGGAGCTCATTTGTTTCACACTGCTGTTCTATAAATATGAAGATTTTATCATTTGTGCTGTGAGAGAAATCACAGGCCAAAGACTTAAATACCTACTTCACCAGCGGGAATATGAAGGTGTATTGAATGTAGTATAAATATGCAAACATGTTAGAAATCGGTTCATCCTAGCCTGAGAAAAGGCAGAAAGAGTGTTTTATGGTCACACTGTCTAACCCTACAGTTTGCCCAGTTGTGACATCACCACTGGTGAAGTAGGCCTTTAATATTTTGCATGGTTCAAGATTCTTTGTAATTTGTTGTGTGCACTTTCATAACAAAAACTGTTTCTCCTTTCCAACACAGAGCAACACAGACAAACATTAAAACATTAGACATTTAGTACAGCATAACAAGGTTTAAGTATCAAACATTTCAACTATTGTTTTTTAGGCATCAGCATAAAATGACCAACAATAAACATACCACTTCTGCATAATCAATACCAGTAAAAACGATAATGCAAGAAAGAAATGTAAGAGAAAGTCAGCAACATACTTAACACATTAACAACAGCATTGCGTGCGCAGCGGCACAAAAATAAAGTCGCACATTGTCCTACCTGGCCGTGACAGGTGTGGCTGAGATCAACACCGTTGTTTCGCCGTAGCTTCTTATTGTGGAATTCCAGAAGGACACTGCCGTCAAGTTTGGGTTCATACTATCCTCCGGAGCGGCACATAACCGGGTGTTTCACTATGCTAACCGGCGGCAACTTGGTTAATTTGGCTAAGTACAACTGACAGCTAAACAGATGCATATTATCAGAATGTATCAGGAAGCCCAATCTCTCCTCGCACTCTCCCCACTTGTATTAACACCGGGCTGGAGTCATTATAAGCTCCAGGTGCCCGCCGCACACAGCCAATCACCCTCCTCCGTATTTCTCTGCCTGCGTGTACTGGAGGATACTACAGGACAAAACGTTTTTCAGTAAATTTATTTTATTTTTTTTACTTTGCAGGTAAATAAATATTATTTCTGTAGAATACTAGTGATGGAATTATCAGCTTCCTGTTGATCGACCATAAATCGTAATGCACAAGTGAAACATGAGGATACATTTAAAATGGTAAATCATATAAGTGGCACAAGTTGTTTTTTATTCATTCTTTTCATACAACCTGCCTGTAACAAATGAACAACCTGGCACTTTACAATACTGACAAACCAAATAAAAGGATCTTTCTTGATATAAAGAAAGAGTGTGAATCATGGTCAAAACTTTTTGTGTTCTTTTATTCACATTTTATACAAACAGAAAACAAACATTTCCTTGTTTAAATAAACGGCACCTGTTCCGAGCGCCCTCGTGTGGGCCAAATAAAACTTCACATATTACGGTACAATGACCTTATGTCGCCACTAAATGACTTTAACGTAACAGAGTTGTCCAAATAGTAACTTTCTCTTAGCACAATCATTTTTTTTACATCAGAAAAACATGTCATGATTTACATGAAATTTGAAAATGAAATATACATTGGACATTTATGAAACAAGAATATTATTGTTCACAAGAACTAAAAAACAAGAAACAAGGCTCCATTGTATTCGTCCAACAGTTAAAAAAAAACAGCCTCACAAGAGACATCTGATCTGAAAAATTAATGTGAATTTGCCCTTTTTTCGTAACTAAATGTAAATTGAACTAAATTGGTGATGAACAACTTTTTTTTTTTACAGTTAAAACAAACAAAATGAATGAGCTTCTAGAGTTCCTCCTTCAGAAGATGTCACATGTTGCGTCAGAAATGTTAAACAATTCAATTTGAAAGCAGCTAGCAGAATCTCAGTCCTGTTATTAAAAAAAGGAAATAAATGTACCATATTTCATTAACATACACTCTGAAAGTCTTTTATTGAACATGGCTAAAAAAAATAATACAAACAAAAATAAAACGTACAAACAAAATTAAAACGTTTAGCTAAGCAACAGCGCCCTCTCCTGTTTTGTAACACAAAGCATTTTTCTTATCAAATCTGAGCTGACCATCTTTTTCCTCTATCCGAATGTAACACATACTTCTCAAGTGAGTGAAATTGGTCACGTAGCACTTTTTAAAAAGGTCCAAACCACTGAATATACTGATATGGTAAGGAAAATTCTCCTACAACTGTGCAGCTGTAGGCAGAGCAAGGCACCAAACACTGTAGAATTGAAATGAGTTTGAGGAGAATAGGCTAAACGATGGTAGCTGTATATCATCTATATGGTATAATTTAATATATATGATATAAAATAAAAATTAATTCAACAAGTCGATTAAGACGGAATCAGTCAGAAAGGGAGCCTTGACTTCTCGATGTTTTCTGTTCAGGCTTCTGGTAATGTTTCTGCAAAAAGAAGCAGGAGAGGAAAAACAATGTCAGGACAAGTTTGGGTTTTTATGCGTTTGATTGTGTGTGTGTGTGTGTGTGTGTGTGTGTGTGTGTGTGTGTGTGTGTGTGTGTGTGTGTCTTTACCTGCAGGTTGTTGTAGTGTCTCTGGCTGCTGCAGTGTAGGTCTTTGGCTGTGCTCTCGTTCACGTAGAACACAGAGCAGAGATTACAGAAATATCCTGATTTGGGGACAACAAACTCCCGACCTGTAGAGGGCGACAGTGAAAGGGTTTGTTGTTTACAAGTGGGTTTTTGTTGAGTGAGTGAGTGAGTGAGTGAGTGAGTGAGTGAGTGAGTGAGTGAGTGAGTGAGTGAGTGAGTGAGTGAGTGAGTGAGTGTGTGAGTGAGTGAGTGTGTCTGTGAGTGAGTGAGTGAGTGAGTGAGTGTCTCACCGAGGGGATTGTTGGGTTTGAATGGCGGCAGTTCAAAGTCGGCATTGACACAAGGAGACTGAGAACGAGATCGCTTTGCTTCAGGTCCGACAGCCTCCCTCCTCAGTTTACTCAGAACTGTGGACGAGATGAATTTCTTATATTAGTTTATCCCAATAAACTATGGTACATGGCCTATTGTGGTATAAATATCAGCCTACTATACTGGAAATCAAAATTTGGAAAAATGAAAGCCAATGAGAAAACTGATCAACGGGCAGGAAAAACAAAAACATTATTCGACGATTAGTCGACTATAGGCAAGAATCCGAAAGGTTTGACTATGAAATAAATTCTTAGTCGGGGAGACCCTTCCTATTTTAACCATTCATTCATCCATTGTTTAAAGTCTTGTTTAAAAAAATAAATGCCATGATTTACATTTGGATTCAGCTTAAAGCTCAGCTGTCCGTACCTTTACTGTCCGCCCTGCTACATTCTTCCTTCTCTCCTTCCTCCAGTGTCTGGTTCTCAGGGCGCTCCGGTTCAGGCTCCTGTCCAGCAGAGGCAGCGTCGATGTCGGCTTGGCCCGGTGCTTCCACCTCTGCCTTCTGGAGCTCGGAAAGACCTTTGTCCAATGGCGACGAGGCATCTAGAGAAGTGGGAGGTTCTACGTCGGCTACAGCTGGTTCCTTTTCTGCTTCTCTGTCGTCTTTCGTGCTCACTTGTTTTCCTCTGGCAGATTTTCTCACTGTGTTAAAAGAAGATGAATGGGTTGAGAACACAAATAGTTTGTACTTATACTTTGTACCTATTGCGTACAGTGGGTCAAAGTGAACTCATTTTTGATTCCTTTGTATGTCTGGCCCCTGCTGCAGTTGGATTTTGATGCAGGTCAATTTCCTGTAAATATGGCTTTACACTCTTGTCCGTTTTGGCTGATCCAAGCATTGCAACGATAAAAGCACAGACCACATGCAACAAGGACTGGCTAGCTTTACCGGATTTACATTGTATTTATTTCAGAACCATTGATCCAAACCACTTCACACTCGGCTAGTTAGATTAAGATTGTATAAAGAGAACAAATATGTGTTTTTGTTACCAGGGGTCTTTCTGGGTGACTTCTTGGGTCGGCCTCTTGTCCTGGTCAACTCTTCCTTGATCTCCTCTTCAAACTCTCCCACCTCGTCTACTGTCACAAAGTTCATTGTTTCCTCTGAAACAGGAAAAACAATCAAAAGGAAATGTTTCAGACGAACATTTACACAGAAAAGTTTTTTTTTTTTCTTTTAACAGGTTTATAGAAAAAAAAGTAACTAATTAAGACAGCAAAAATAAAGTCAGGTTTTGTCATTTGTGTTGAACATTTCCTGTATGTGTTGATGACATTAATAATTGATTTACTTGGATTTCGAAGAAATATTAATATGTGGTCTGCATAAAGGCTGATTTTACACGATATTTTATTGGTATTTACTGATGCTAGTGTTGTTTTGGGAATATTGCAAACCTATTTGTGTACTTATCCTTTACTATGAATTGACAGAACTTTACACACCTGTGTCCTCAGCATGTTTGCGTTTAGCAGATCTCAAGGTTCTCTCAGCTTTCTCTTGGTCCGGATTCTCTTCCTCATTACAGACGGCTTCGTCTAGAGTCACCAAAGTCTAAAAACAGACAGCAGATCTCTGAATCTGTAGAACTTTTTTTTTTTTTTTTTTTAATGTGTGATAAAGCCTTGAACTTTACCTCTGGGTTTAAGGAGTCCACTGATTCGTCCTCCTGGCTGAGTGGGCGGACCTCCAGTGTGCTTTGCTCGTCCCTTCCATTCTCGTCTTTTTCTACGAACTCATCCAGAGTGACGAGTGCCTGCAGCTTTTCTTCCGTGATCTCTCCATCCGATTCTTGGCTTTCCGGCGCTCTTTCATCATCATCTGCTCCAACCTCATCCAAAGTCACCAGCTCTTTGTCTTCAACATTCTCTTTACTTTTTCTCCCTCTCCTCTTTCCACCACTATCGCCATGCCCTCCCCGGCCTCTGCTGCCACTCCTGCTCCTTCGCTCTCTCTCTTCTCTCTCCCTGGTCCTCCTCACGTCACGCTCTTTGGCCAACTTCTTCTCTTTTGAGGAAGCTTGTCTCTTTCTTAGTGCTTCCTTTTCATCAGTGTCGTCAGGATAATTCTCCTCCTCGTCGCTAACTTCGTCAAAGCTAACCAGGGTGCTTGTGTCCTCTTTCTCAGTGTTTTTGCTTTCTTTTTCAGGGATGGCAGTGTCACTCTGGGACTTAGACCTTGATTTCTCCTCTTTCTTAATGTCTGTTCTGGATGAAGTGTCCTCATTTCCTGTATCAGAACTTCCTGCAGCAGATGGATCTTCATTTACCTTCTCTAAATCATCAATTATCTCATACACAATTTCCTCCTTGATAATTGTGTTTTCCAACACTTCCATAACTGTGGTACCACATGTTGGTGTGTCCTTTTCTTCAGCTGAGGCCTCTTGTTTTGTTGGAGTTGCATCTTTCTCTCTGCCTTCATCAGAAACCTCTGTGGCTGATACCGCTTCTTGTACTTGATCGTCTTCCAGAGAATTTACAATCTGACACATGGGAACTTCTGATTCCTCATTTTTGGGATCAACATTGTTTTTAGAAATATTTTCTTTTCTTGCGCTCTCAGACTGTTCTGTGGGGGGATCGTCAGTGGTCTCGTCCTCAACAGAATCGAGAATCTGATACGTCACCTCTTCCTCGTCAGCTACTCTTTCCGAGGCGTCTTTGTCACCCTTCTTAGTTGTTACACCGTCTTTTTCAGTTGTTTTAACCTCTTTTGTTGGTCGTCCCCTTCTGCTTCGTCCTCTTGTAGAGGGCTGATCATCCTTCACAGTTTCCTCCTTGACAATAGATTTTTCCAACACTTCCATAACTGTGGTACCACTTGTTGGTGTGTCCTTTTCTGCAGCTGAGGCCTCTTGTTTTGTTGGAGATGCATCTTTCTCTCTGCCTTCATCAGAAACCTCTGTGGCTGATACCGCTTCTTGTACTTGATCGTCCTCCAAAGAATCTACAATCTCATACATGGGAACTTCCGCTTCCTCATTTTTCGTTTTGTTTTTAGAAAGGTTCTCTCTCCTTGCGCTCTCAGACTGTTCTGTGGGGGGATCGTCAGTGGTCTCGTCCTCAACAGAATCGACAATCTGATACGTCACCTCTTCCTGGTCTGCTACTCTCTCTGAGGCGTCTTTGTCACCCTTCGTTAAGGTTACACTGTCCCTTTTTGTTGTTTTAACTTCTTTTGTTGGTCGTCCCCTTCTTCCTTTACCTCTTGTAGAGGGCTGATCATCCTGAACAACAGTTTCCTCCTTGACAATAGATTTTTCAAACACTTCCATAACTGTGGTACCACATGTTGGTGTGTCCTTTTCTGCAGCTGAGGCCTCTTGTTTTGTTGGAGTTGCATCTTTCTCTCTGCCTTCATCAGTAACCTCTGTGGCTGATACCGCTTCTTGTACTTGATCGTCTTCCAGAGAATCTACAATCTGAAACATGGGAACTTCTGCTTCCTCATTTTTCGGCTTGTCATTGTTTTTAGAAATATTTTCTTTTCTTGCGCTCTCAGACTGTTCTGTGGGGGGATCGTCAGTGGTCTCGTCCTCAACAGAATCGAGAATCTGATAGGTCACCTCTTCCTGGTCAGCTACTCTCTCTGAGGCGTCTTTGTCACCCTTCTTCAAGGTTACATTGTCCCTTTTTGTTGTTTTAACTTCTTTTGTTGGTCTTCCCCTTCTTCCGTTTCCTCTTGTAGAGGGCTGATCATCCTGAACAACAGTTTCCTCCTTGACAATAGATTTTTCAAACACTTCCATAACTGTGGTACCACATGTTGGTGTGTCCTTTTCTGCAGCTGAGGCCTCTTGATTTGTTGGAGATGCATCTTTCTCTCTGCCTTCATCAGAAACCTCTGTGGCTGATACCGCTTCTTGTACTTGATCGTCTTCCAGAGAATCTACAATCTGAAACATGGGAACTTCTGCTTCCTCATTTTTCGGCTTGTCATTGTTTTTAGAAATATTTTCTTTTCTTGCGCTCTCAGACTGTTCTGTGGGGGGATCGTCAGTGGTCTCGTCCTCAACAGAATCGAGAATCTGATAGGTCACCTCTTCCTGGTCAGCTACTCTCTCTGAGGCGTCTTTGTCACCCTTGTTCAAGGTTACACTGTCCCTTTTTGTTGTTTTAATTTCTTTTGTTGGTCTTCCCCTTCTTCCATTTCTTCTTGTAGAGGGCCGATCATCCTGGACAACTTCGTCCTCCACAGAGTCAATTATTTCATAGGTAGCATCTTCCTCCCTCACCTCTCGTTCAACAATGTCCCTCTTCTTTGTTGGTGGGCTCTCTTTTGGAAGGGGTTTCTCCTCTCTCTTGTGTTTCTCCCCTTTTCGTTCCTGTGACTCTCTGGCAGAAGTGGACCTTCTTGTTGGCGTGTCCTCTTTTTTGGTTTTCTCAATCGGACAATCTTTTCTCGTTCTCTCTCTATTTCCTCTAGTAGATCTTGTTGTGGCGGTCAGTTCATCATCAGCAGTCTCGTCTAAAATCTTATATGTGATCTTTGGCTTTATGGACAATTCCGGGAGATTCAATGTCATTTTATCATCTTTCTTTCCTCTTGCACTCCTCCTTCTACCTGATTTTTCTGTGGTCGTGGCCTCTTCAACCTGTTCGTCAGCAGAATCTATTGTCTCATAAACCAACTTCTCAGTTGGTTGCACTGTTGGAACTCTTGGACTGTTGTCCATCTTTGTTTGTGTCTCAGATTTAACCGTCCTGCCCCGTTTCTTTGGTGATTTCTCTTCATGTTTTGATGCAGTGGCTGTTGGACCAGCCCTCTTTGATGGTCTCACATCTTTTCCAACTTTCGTCTCTCCTTCCTTGGTTGTGATGTCAGTCACTGACTCTGCTTCTGTATTTGGTGGTTGATCTTCCACCGAATCAATGATCTGATATACTTCTTCCTCTGCCTCTATTGGCCTAATGTCTTCTTTAGATATGTGCTCACCTGAGGTTTCAAGCTTGTGGCTGTCATCTTCTGTTGCAGTCTGATCATTAATTGAATCCAATATCTCAAAGGTTTCTTGCTCAGTATCGGCCATGTCAGGATTGTTTAAATGATCTTTGTTTTCGGGGTCTTGAAGAGGCTGGTCTTTTTTCTTCAACCCATTCTCCTTTTCGCACAGAGTGTGTTTGCTAACTATATCTAAGACTTGGATATTATCTTTACTATTTGTCTCCCGGCTTTTCCCACCTACATTTAGAACGGAATCATCAGAAATGCAGACTACTGGATTGGAATCTTTCTCAGAGAGTAGCTGAACTGTGGAACCATCCTCCTGGACCATGTGACTGTCCTCATCCCCTGTATATTCTGGCTCTTCTGTAACACTGTCTAACACTTGAAAAGAATCGTCTATGTCCATTCCACTGAAATCCTCTGGGTGAGCTTTGCCTTCATTGTCGACACTATCCAAGACTTGGTAGTCTTCCTTGAGCAAAGTCTTACCTTCCCCAGATCTGGTCAGCTGGGTTTTGTAGACACCATCTTGGTCCATATCATCCGTTTGTTCATCTGTTTGATTATCAAGTGAATCGAGGATTTGGTCATCCTCCTCCAGCTCTGTTTGTTTTTCAACATTATCTGCTTTTCGTTTCCGTTGGCCTTTCTCCACACTCTGGGCTTGGCTCAACTCTACTCCATGTCCATGAGGTGGTAGATGCAGCTCTGTTGTTTCTATATCCGTCTCTGACCTAACAGTTTTTGAAGTAAAGCCCTCTGCAGACACTTTGTGCTCCAGATGAGTCTCTATTAGTGCCTCAGCAGTTACCTTTTCCATTTTACCTGCAGTGGAGGACAAGCGGGTCTTACAGCTTGAGGATGCAGTATTTGATGTTTTGGATGGAGATTTATACTTGCTCGGTTGCGTTTTTTGATCAAGGGAGGAAGGGGTTTCGGTAGAACGTCGAGAAGAAGAGGAGGACTTACTGACACTGGCAGAGGACCGGGGTTTGGATGGCGATTTAGTGGTCGAGTGTGAAGATTGTGAGTCTTTAGTCGACTTGGATGAGGAAGAGACTGAGGTCCGTTTAGCAGAAGATGAACTATGTGAACTCCTTGTTCTTGACCTGGAGTTCTGCTTAGAGGAGGACGAGCTTCGAGGATCAGGGCGTCTGTCTCTCTGGTCATCACCAACTTCATCAAGAGTGACAAAGTCATCCATGTTGAAATCTGGCTCATCAAAAAGATAGGCGTCTGGAGGTAAACTGTCATCTGCAAATTCATCCTCAACCTGCATGGAAAACGAAGACATAATTACAGGAACAAACTAATTATAACGTGATTCATCAGAATATTGTTTTGTGGACAATTAGAAAAAATGTCTCCAAAATGTGATGGCACATATATTTTTTCACATTTACGGAAATTATCTTGTAGCACTAGCCATTTCATGCTTGACTTTACATTATTGCATTGACAATGTTGAGTTAGGTTAAAAGCTAGGCCTCACCTTCTTCTTCCCACTTTCTCGGGTGATTCGATGTTGGCGAACTGCTGCCGTCAAGAACTTGAAAACGTCCTCGTTAATCTGCGGAAGTTCTTCCGGGTTTTCTTCGGGCATGAGTGCTGTAGCTGTGTCTGGGCTGGCGGTGCTAGAAGGCCCAGGGACTTTGTTTCCCTTGCTGACTTCAGAAGTAGAGATCACATCAGCAATAGACCTAGATGCAGTTTGAGACCCCTCTTTGTCCTTCACTTCCTTGACAACTTCCTTGACACCTTTCTTTGTCCCGGGACCAACAGTGTAGTCAATGGGCAGATCTGTTCCTGATTTCTCCCCGCCCTCCTTCATTACTATGTCACTCTCGGTGGTAGCACTCGGTCCTGCTTTGATTGGTTCAGCAATGGTGGATGCAGGAGGGTCACTAGTTTTTAAAGCAGATTGTGATCCATTATCCGATTCAGAGGGAGGAGGCTGGGTTTGACAAGTCACAGCTGGGGGCTTGGTATTGACATTGCTGTTGTCAGGTCCCAACTGCATTGTGGTCTCACTAGAGTTGTCTAAGTGTTGTTTTAGATCCTTCAAACTGAAATTAAAAACAGTAAATGATTGTCAGATGAAAGCATAGCTGTTCTCAGAAAATGACTGAATAAATACAACACTTTGTTAAAGAAATCTCTAGGTTTGAGCCAAGTTATGTGTGTGTTGTGTCTATTGTTTGTATGTGATGATGAAGAGTGAGGATATATATTATAGTTGGTGAATGAAGTATGTCAAAATGGTGGTCTTTATTCATCCTGAAAAACTCCACTGGTGCAAATTTAATGTAGTTTGCAACTAATCTTTGCAACAGAAATCCTTAGCTTGGCTTATAACATGTCACAATATTCAAAAAAATGCATCACATGTCCTTTGTAGATTTCATGAAATAGTCCAAAATTCAAGCATGTTCAGTTTACAGCCAGAATATATTTATATTCGGGTAATACCAGTTTTCAAAATGCTCTGGCAATTAAAAACACAGTATTTCTTTCTCTTAACCTGAAATGAATAAATTACAATTGTATATACTTACTTTAAACAGTTAACTGAATGAACTTCCCTGAGGAGAGAAAAAGGAGTTAGTCAGTTCCAGAGCAAGAATAGGGGAAACAACAAAGCTATGAGTTATTATGAATCTAATTAACACTCATTTCATAACGTAATCTTAAAGTGAACACATGCGTACCAAACAAAGCGCATTTTTGTTGAGTTCTGTGAGACTTTCTCCAACACCTGCGTTGCACCGCTGGAGTCAGCCATCTCAACGCATATCTGAGGACAGTCACGGAACAAGAGAGAAGACAAGATATAGACACTGAGAAGGCAAAAGTCTTAAACAGCATTGAGCGTTTGGAATCTTTAAGAATATTGTACAATTTTGAAAATAAATGTCATGATATATTACACTAACATTCGTGGTTTAACTCCAATGTTAGCCTATCTCCGGCCACAAACCTTTAGTTATGGACCAGAAGCTCTGGTTGAGGGTCACTATGTTCTCTCAAAAGCTAACCAGGATTATTTTGGCTCTAAGCGGTGTGAAAAGCGCAGGTATTTACCCTGTTGGCAAGTGGCAGGAAGTTGACATAGGTCGCGATCGACGCTACCACTTCCATGACCGTCCTGATAATGTGACAAGACGTCTGATTAATCTGCACACACAGCAAGCGGTCCTCAAGGTCCTTCAGGTCTGGAACTCCCTGAAAAAACAAGAAATAATTGTTTCTAAAAGGACTATAAGATCCAAAGATGAGGAGCATTTGATTGACTAAAGATTTACTTACAGCATTGCTCCACTTCATCAGATTTCTGTACATCAACGCCTGCAAAAAAGACATAACAAGTCACAAATTGCCGTAGATGCAAACCAAAACTATTTTATATTAGGATGGCATTCTTAACACTCAAATCCTGATCCTGACAGTCTAACAGTAACAGTCCAGAGTGCCCCCTTAGGCGTTTTGCCCAGTGTCCATACCTCACTAGATTCAGGGTTCATCTGTTCCATCACAATGTGAACACCGGGCTTTCGGCCTCTGAGTAAAACCGGTTTTTCAATTTGATTTTGTACAAAATCACTGCACGCAGTCCAATTGGGGAAGAACACAAAGGCCTGGTAGTTTGGAGAGGAATGGGAAAAAAGTAACTTTTTAAAACAACACAGCTACATTTGAATAATATAATACAAATTTAAATTATTATAATGTTTGTGCCTGTAGCCAACTCCTTACCCTGTTCTGCAGCGGTAAGACTATCACGCTGTAGTACAACCAGTGAAGGTTCTCTTTGGGGAAATAACCGGAGACCAGGTTGGCCACGTCCCCATGCATATAGCTTAAATTCCCTGGCAGACCGGTCAACATGATTGTGGAGTAGTTCATGGCACCACGATCACTGGCCTCCTAGAAGGTTACATTTATTTAATGACGCTGATTCAATTAGTAGGTTGGAATTTCTTGTAATCTTATATTTTTTCATTGGGTGTAGTTATGGAGTGAAACGGGCTTACCTTAATGTCCCCATGTCCTCTGACTGTCAGGTAATCTTGCAATAAAAAAAATCAAACATGCGCAAAACAGTTACATCACTGAATACGTTAATGTGATAAACTTGGCAATGTGAGACTCAACTGTTATCTGGCTCTATATTACCTGGGACATCGAACCAAGGTGACACAGTTGGGAAAAGGAAGGGGCTCTTTTTCAAAGTGATCCAAAATTGTGAAAGGCTGCCTTGTGGAAAGCCACATTTTTTGGGTGGTAAAGTTGCTCCATCAACTATATCCTTGCTGTCCAGGAGAATGTTCTCAGTATCTCTTGGTGCTGCACAAACAAAAAACCAAGCTCAGTACCATTTTCAATATATTTTAAGTAGGGGTTGGCAGTAAACGTAATATAGTCAAACTATTGTGACTTGTTCTACCAGGGAAGTAGTAAATAAAAATATCAAACTTCAAGTGCAATGTATCATGTTTTTTAAGCTTGCTGGCATGACATTAGCTTTGGCCTTTTGCCCCTCGCTCTCTCTGACTACATCACAAACACACACATGTCCGCTCTTCCAGATCATGCTCCTGGGACAGTGTGTGAGACAAACAGCTATGTATCAGAAGTAACAGGTTAAGAGCTATTAATCAAACCCTACATACATCAGGGATATCTATGGTTGGGCTCCTGTTAACCATGTGAACCAAAAACGTATCGTGTACATTCTAGTCATTTCCTAAAACAAACTTACGTATCGGTGCATAGCTGGCCGGTGGTAAATACACCCTGTGGACTTCATAGCCAGGGGCTGGTTTCAGGAGACTGTACCATCCTCCAAACAGATCTACCTCGTGAATTGTCTCCAAATGTATAAATACCTGGAACAAACAAGCACACGTACGTAACAGGTAAGATTATAAGGACATATTATTTATAGCCACTCAAATAGGCAAAACTTTGTTTATACCTTGTTGAGGAGGGGCAGGTAGTTTCTGACAGAACTCATTTCTCTCAAAGCTTCTCTGAGGTCCTTGGTCTCACTCGGTGAAATGTTATCGATAAAGACTATGCTCCTTTCATCACCCACAGGCTACATGGAAGGAACACAGGAAATAACCATCCAAAATAAAAAGTTAACTTTAAAGACAGACACACACAAGCTAAGCAATGCATTGATGCAATAGACCAAACAGTTAAATTGACAACTTATTTCAAAAACTGAAGTATAAATTGGGAGAAGGAGGAGGATTACTTTATCCAAAAAAATGAGGAAAACTTAGTGTTTATGTGTAGTACTTACATAATCCATCAGCTTCATCAGTGATATGTAAAACCCAAACTAAAGACAGAAAGATCAGAATGGGTAGTGATAAAACGCAAAGATACTTTAAAAGATCAGATTATCATTTAATTTAAGTACTCGATAGAAAATAATTCAGAAGTTCAGTGTATTTTTGCAGAAGTAACATTTGTCAATGAAATTGCACACATGCTTACCGGTGATTTTGCCATTATTGTTGCAATGCCAACAGGTATTTGACTGGCAGAGACTTTAGACCCCTTTAAAAACATGCCATTTATGTTGATTAAGTTGAGCATAACCTCTACTTTCAGAATCATGAAGGCCTGAGAAGAAAACCAGAAACAACATAATATTTTTTAATGAATTTGCTTAAAGTATTTATTCGGAAAGCATTGTACACCTGTGAATTTAGTTAAAATCTGTCTCATATAGGTTCAGTACTTCATATATATAACACTATATGCAAACATGTCATGATAGATGATTGAAAAAAACTAGATAGGTGTAATTTTGTAAAGATAAACTGTGGCTTAACTAATTTAAAAACAGAAAAAGAAAACAAAGTATAACAATTTTACAAAGTAAAAACACTTTAACAAAATATAGATTACTCTGATCCAAGACTAACATGCAGAGGAAATGATAAACCTTATACTTATAAACCTAGTCAGTTCGGAAGGCCTACCATGCATGCCTGAGGAACAACATAGATGCCGTTAGGTTGAAGTTTGTAGTGAAATGGTACGAGCAGTTTGACAAGGTCATCCTCTGTGTAGCAGCCATCATAATACTGCGGCAGTCCGGTCAGAAGTAAGACTTTTAGATTTGTTTTCTGACTTTTCTCCTTAACCTGGAAACATTAAGGAAGATAAAGAAAGAGAAGGATAGTTATTAGTGACAGCTGTAGGTTCATGTAACAACATTCCAAACCCTTGTTAATTCTTTATCAGCTATTGATGGTAACTGTTCATCAGGAAAATATCAATTACAACAGGGTTGCTGAAGTGTGGGTTTCGGGTTGCTTGGGTTTCAAGTTAAGTTACTTTCTTTCTAAATTCCCTTTTTGATATCACATAATTCAATTTATATATTTTTTCATCTCATCCCAGCAGTAAAACAATTTCTTATACTATGATTTTATTGAATAAATGTGGCCTTGACCCCAGTTAAAAAATGGATGAATTCCTTGACCAATTAAAACCAGGATTGGTGGTAAAGCGCAGTCCTGGCGGAGGCCAAACCAGCAACGCATCTTACTGCCGAGTCCCCAGACAAAGCTCTTGCTTCGATAGTACAGGGATCGGATGGCCCTGGGAAGCACCCCCCACAGTAACCCCCAGGGAACTTGGTCATAGGCCTTCTCCAGATCTACAAAACACATGTAGACCGGATGGGAATACTCCAATATAACGCTGCTGCTGAGACACAACAAAACCCTCAAAATGCAATATGCAAGGTTGGTTTTATTTCTAACATTATTCTATCAACACAGACATTTACATCGATAGCCTGGCGTTATAATTGATTAGCCTCGGGTGTACTGTGGAGTGATTAAGACTGTTTTAGTAGCAGGCTAGGTTTGACCCCAATCCTGTGCGCTAGCTAGCACGAGCAAACTATAAAACTAGAAGGACTGAATGAAATGTGTTAAACTGTCTCCAATGATAAAGAACACTTAGGCTAACTTGGGAATCAGGCCCTATGTCCAAAATTCCAAACTATCCCTTTAAGGATATTTAAAGGCTTGTCATTTGAAATAAAAACAAATAAGGTATGTCTTCTCTTTTAAGTTTTTATATCTTTAAGAAAACAAGTGTAAATAGTGTAGTACTTGATGCAAGTGATTTGCCTTACATGTACGGCAGTCCCCTTGGAGCACGCTGTGAAAGAGACAAAAGAAAATGTGAAGAAAAGTAAGGGAAATTAATAATTACATGCAGACATTTGTGATATTCAGAATTAATTTCTTACCTAATCCTTTTAGAATTTTATCCTGGTGCTTTTCTATTATCTCCCCGATAGTCAGAGGGTTATCTGCAGTCGAAGACGACATGGATGCTGCTGCAGCTGTTGGTTCAGTTGTGAGAGATGCAGCCACTTCAGTCGGTTCAGCCGAGACATTGCAGACAGCTTCAGGGGCTGATGGTGCATCTGTTTGTGTCTTCACTTCAGTCACAGGATCTTCAAAAACAAATTTGAGTGATGTGAAAATCAGTATTTTTTTTAAAGATCATCATCATCACCTAAGTAATGAAATGTTCCGTCCTCCACGGCACAAAAACAAAATAACCAACCAAGAAAAAAATAAATATTAAAGTAAACAAATGTTTCCAATACAAAAAACCATTAATATTTCCATCCTTATTCTTTAAACATTTAGCTAAGACCTTAGGGCACATTTTAACTCAATGAACTCATTACAGAAAGTCCCCAACATACCTTTTGGCATTGTTGTTGTCTCCAGTCCTCCACCTAGAAGCTTTTCCTCCACAGTCACTTCAGTTGGGCTTCCTGCAGCCTGCTGGAGCATCTGTGAAGCTTCTGTCTCTGGTCCTTGTGCAGTGGACTCTGGTTCTGACAGAGTGCTGAGCTGGACGGTTGGTAAAGCTTTGACGCTGGTTTCTGTTTGCTGCGTCTCTAACAAACTGGTTGGTATTTGACTCTCACTGGGTTTGTTTGGAGAAGGTTTAGGCTCGGTTGTTGTCGGTTTCTCCCCTTTCCCCTCAGGACAAGATTCCACTTCCATGGGCTCTGCCACCTCAACTCCTGTCTCCCTAACCTCTATTGGTTCAGCATCTTCAGCTTTTTCAAGTTTAGCATTTGCTGTTTCAACAACCTTGTCTGTCTCCTTTAGCACCATTCCAGATTCCTTAACACAGGTTTCAGATGCTTCAGTTACAGGTTTCTGTTTGGCGTCACCTGCGTCAGGCTGATTCTCTGGAGATGTGGCGCTGGATTCTGAGGACTTTAAACATTTTTGTTTTACCAGAACTTTCTTCACAGATCCTTTGGCTGGCAACTTTTTTTTTACAGTTTTCGCTACCTGCTTGGTTGAGACATTTTTCGCTCTGGAAACCAAGACTTTTGCTTTAGTGGCCAAGGTCTGGCCTTTAACTGGGCCTTTCGGTGGCTTCCCTTTAGGGACAGGGAGAATCTTTTTAGAGTTGATTGTTACTTTAGTGGTTTGAGGTGTGGAGATACTGGCCCCGACTGGTTTTCTGTGGAAGGAAAATGGTTACATAGGTAAAGCAGAACATGGGGAATGGAAAATCATAAATTTTTCTGATTAAGATGAGACTGGCCTTTTTAAAAGGTGAATGAAATCCTGAGAAAAACTTTATTGTTTTTAAATTAACAATATGATTGGCATTTATCATACAGGGGTTCCACACAATATAATGTACATGTGATTGTTCTTTTGTCTAAAGTGATTATAGAAAACAAAGCATTCTGAATATGTGATCTGTATGTTGAATGTTAAGTTCTCCATCCTGAGGACTGTGTTAAATGTCTTACTTTTCAGGAGGCTTCTTTTGCTCCTGTAAATTAAAACATTGAAATGTGTTAGTTTAGATAATCTTATACTTGACAATGTGGCAAATGTTAATATGATTATTTCCTAGTGACAGTAAAAAGAAAGACCAATGTGTAATACCTTTTCTTGGAGAACAGATATCGTCTTTCCTTTCATCTCAAAGTTCTTCATGCTCTTCAATTTCTTAGCATCTTCCTCTTTCTCAAAAGTCACGATTGCCTACATGTGCACACAAACATTTATCTTTGGATTATTACACTCCCAAACATCAACTTTCCCAACGCTATCGTCCTATAACACACACACATACTTCATATTAATTAAATTCAGAAAATCTTTAATTTTCTTAATAGCCGGAAGTCAGAAAACCATCCATTTCCTCGTATTGCATTTAATGCAATACCGAAGGCATTCTTAAGTAGTAACCGTTACATCATATTACGAATAGGCAAACACATAAGCAGATACATGCTCACTCTTAACTCTCTTTATACATACCTGGTGTTTGGTCCGATACAGTACAACTGACTTGGTCTTTCCAAAGCACTCCAAAGCAGCGGTCACATAACTTTGAGGAAGCGAATAATCGACCCCGCATAATGTCACCTTGTTTAGGGGTGAAGATTTGTCAGACTAAGAGAAAGATAAGAGACAGAAGGTTATTGCGTTGACCTTCACGAATGGCCATCTGCACAGGTTAACTTTTAAAAATGGCTAGGAAAACAAAATGCATATCAAGAACAATTGTCAGTTACATCTTTGATCAAACACCCTTAGTCTTTGGGGAAGAACTTGCCTTGCTCTTTGTAATCAACTCTTTCTTCTTTGCTGTAGAAGAGGCGGATGAGGAAGATGCAGCCGAAGCTGATTTCTTCTTTCCAGAAGATGTGGAGGGTTTTCCTCCTTTGGAAGAGGATGATGATGATGATGTGGACTTCATTTTGGCTAGCTCGGCCAGAAGGGCGGGAGCCAGACTTTTAACCATGGCCTCGAGGTCAGACTGTTTAGAGATAGACTTGACAGCTGGAAGGATGAAGACGAAGAAAGAAAATCAGAAAAAAACTGCAGCATTTTGGTGGTTACAAACGGGGACCCTCATAAAATGAAGAAAAAGTTGAGTTAATAATGTTGTAAATTGATCTCAGCATTCTAGCCTGCTACTTCATAGGCTATGGCTTCTATTGGAAATGTTTTCTAGAGGATTTCTCTCCATTTCGTAGAGACTTACTTTTTAACAATTAAAATAACTTATCAAATCAATTAGTGCATTATCAAAATTGTTGACAATCGGTGAGAATTTTGAAATCCATTAAATAACTTTGAATTATTATGTATCAAAAAAAGGTGATGATGTCTGATAGCAAATGAAGTATTTGCACTAGTCTTTATTTTGGTCCCAGAGGTTACAGGATGTTTTCAATTTCTCAAACCTGACGATTCCAGTAGTTTCTTTGCCAGTCTGTCTGCACTGCTTGAATTCTTTCGTTGAGATGATGACTCCTCTGCGGACGAACGCCTCTTTGGTGATGGTCGTTTCTCACGGCTTCTCCTAGGAGAAGAGCGTCTTTCATGGCTTCTCCTAGGAGAAGAGCGTCTTTCATGGCTTCTCCTAGGAGATAGTTGTTTGTCACGGCTTGTTCTTGGAGATGAACGTTTCGCATCTCTCCTCCTTGGCGACAACTGTCTGTCTGAACTGCTTGACCGTGCCCGATAGCGTGAGGAGGTTGGGCGGCCATACCGTGGGGAGCGAGAACGGGACCTGATGAAAGTAAGCATAAATTAACTTTCTCACTCATTTAATCTACTGATGATATGAAAAATGGCAAATCAAAGAATTCACAGTCCCACTGTAAAATACAACAAGCTGAAATTAAGGAAATGTTGATGATGCAGATCTTTCAGCAATTCTGGTGGTGAGAGGAATCTCTTCTGTTTGATTATGTTCTGCTCATGAAAGAAAACATTTCTTACAGACTGCGGTTGTATCTGGAACTGTTCGGCGAATGGGAATGTGAACGGCTTCTGTGTCTTCCCCTTCTACCATCGGGACTTTGGCGGCCACAGGGGCTGGGTGAGCAGGAACGGTTTGCATGCCTGGTTTTTGCTTGATGTTGCTGGTTAGTCTTGGCAGACGTCGAGGGCGAGGGCTTGTATTCTCTAAAAGCATCGCTGTTTAAAACAATAGGTGAGAGAAGAATCGGTCAACAGGAGACACATTTATAAAGATCAGCAGGTTACTTGTTGCTAACTGGTGTGTTTTCTACATGTCTGGCAGACAGGCGAAAACTGTATGGATTCTGACTAACTTATGCAATCAATCATTTGCCCCGAACCAATTTTTAGAATTGGCAGAAACTTCTTACATGAGTTGTCATTTGATGAACAGTTTCAGGGTGGCCCATGAAACAGAATGAGTTATATAGAAATTAAGTTGCAGAGTGTCTAAAACCGATTAAGACATTTACCTGGGCTTGATCTCACCATCCCAGTTTGGGTATCTGTGGGGTAAAATAATACAAAAAACAAACAGACCAATTATAATAAGCAAAGAGTCATACATATTGACAACAAAAGCCAAAAAGTTTCTTCATAGAGGTACGCGGTCATAAATGAGTTGTATAAGTGATGCTTCGGAATTCAGCTGAAATTGAAGAATTGTATGGGTTGTGTACAATTTAGAAATACCATAACAAGGTGTTTTGAAGAATCCATTCATAAAATAATTGATAGACCCTGGCATACGTTTCACTGGCCTCTTTAAAATGTGGGTTCAGGAAAGAACCTTCAAGATAAATGTTTTAAATACTTAGGGAAGGTGACATGCTTTAGGGACACTTAGCAAAGAGGTATGTTGGTGTTGTCACTATGCAGCAGAGGCAAAAGCAAAATGAAGCATAACAAGAGATGTATATGGGAAGAGTAAAAAGGAAGACTACTGACTGTGTTCGGAGGAGTCTGCAGTTCTCAAGGTGAAGGCTGGTGTTCTGGTGGGAGATCCAATTCTATTTTTTAAGAACAACAGACACACAGCATTTAGTTACATCTCATTATCTTCTAACTGGCATCAGCTTCCTCTCAAATGCCATTTTTGTGATTGGCAGACAGAACATCTTTTATTCAACATTACAGCATTAAAAAAGAAAAAAGTTACAGATAACTTTAGTCATCTTGAGTTCAGGGCAACAAGTCTGTATCATGATATAACAAATACATTGATACCAATAAAAACCAAAATGAAAAGTTCTTCTTTTAGGATCTTGATTGTGAGATGTCTGATTCTTTGGTCATGCATGGTTTCCAGAGGTTTGGTGAAGGTCATCTCAGCCCAACATCAAGTATGGATCAGGACATCTGGAGTAGAGGCATCGAGGATGTGGACCACCAGGAGAGGATTGTGCTGCTTGTCTATTTTCAATAAGCCAAAACAGCAAATGCGGTGTCCCAAAGGAGGAAAATCAGCTGATTCCTGGTTCATGAAGTTTGATGGATGCTGGTGGCTTCTGGTTCATTGCATTTAAAATAATAATTGGTGTTTCTTTTAAGGCCACAAAAATACTCATGTATACAAAAAGTAAAATAAAAAAACCTAGTAGGTACGGATCTGAAATAAAAGCCAGCAATTCGATAAAATGAATTCCTAGATATGTGTATAGCAACAAAGTAAAGTAACTGCTTCAATGGGGCGGAGGGGAATATAAACTAAACATTCCATAAAAAATGGTTTACAAAAAATCTAACATCTATCATCATCCTTTGATGCACTAGTTGTTCAGATTCTTCCTAATGACATCTAATAAGCCATTTGTCCGTGTTCAATGAATGAAGATCTGGGAATGGCTGTTAGAAACCAATGACTTGATCTTCATTTGTATCGGATCATATGCAAATCAGACATCAACACTGTCAAATAAAGATAAACAGAAAGATACAACTTGCATCCTTGTAACATTTTGGCGTAAAAAACTAAATATATTTTGAGCACATTAGAATCATGTAATAAACAATTGCTCCAAAAAGGTAGACGTTGCAAACATATTTTTTTTCTTCAAAATGATAAACAGCTCATTAGGCTTCTTTCAAACACTTAAAAAATAATAGTTTCAAATAATATTGAAAATATTTCACACAAGAAAATCTACTCTTCAGCAATTCCCAATTAAGTAAAAACAAATGGGACAATTTAAATTGATATCCAACAACAAAGAACTTTAGATATTGAAATAAACGATGGACAATTTCATTGACAAAAGAAGAGAGAGAACATAGTAGTCTTCCACTCACCTTAATATCAGTACAAGTTGTGTTACATAGAGAACAGGTATGTGGAAAGACCCATGGCGAGGCTGCAGCATAGTCATGCATCAGGACTGGACGTGGCAGGCCGCTGGAGACTGCCACCTTTGCTGGATGCTGCTTTTCGGTTGTCAAAATCACTTTCCCCAAATTCCCTTTCCGTCGAGTCATCAGGCTCGGGATTGGCTGTGGCGGAACTACTGGAGCGATGACGGGTTGAAGACTACTGCTCATCAACGGACGCCGTATGCCACGCAAGGCCTCATTGATACCAGGGATGAGAGGAGGAGGGGGAACCGATTTTGCCGTAGGAAAACCTGGAGGCCACATCACTTTCTCTGTCTGGGATACAGGCTGTTTCTGCTGTTGTTGTTGCTCTATTGGCTTCTTTTGTTGTTGCTGTAATGCCTGTGTCTGCTGCTTCTGCAATGGTGGCGTCTGCTGCTTTTTCATTTGTTCAGTAACTTTGGACCCTGGATCATTACTCCGATACGTGCTGCCACTGTCAAAGACCACAAGGCCAGGTCGGTTGGGATGCACACCACGGTACAGAGTGGAGATTGGCTGGCTTTGTGATGATGATGTAGGCTGACGATTTGCCTCTGGTTCTTTAGTGGGTTTGGAGGCTTCGGTCTTCCGAATTCTGAGGTCTGTGTCTTTCTTTGGCAGAGAGAAAGATCCGCCGATTGTTTGGAAAGTCTGGTTTGGATTGGTCTGCAATTGTTTGGCCGGATTATTGCTTGGGGGAGCCACAGAGCTCAGTCCTGAAATGTACGAAGAGCTGACATTGGTAAAAGAGCTTGCCTTTTCAATGCTTTTTACCTCTGTTGTGTTTTTTTGCAGTGGATCTAGATTCTGTCTGCTGCTATCGAAAGAGTCCATCAGTGACACACTTCCACTCCCACCACTGCCAATGGTCCTTCCAGCCTCAAGCCCAAACCCTCCAGTATATTTGCCAGTGTGTCCATAGTCAATGACTTTACTCGCCTGGGGAAGAGCCGAAGACTTATCTCCATGGTGCATCGCCGCCAATCCAGAAGCTGTTGAACTGTGACTGCTCATTCCACTAGCGCTTCTGGTGGGTTGGGGTTCGTGGTGGGGTTTTGGTTGATCTGCAGGTGTAGTTCCCTTGGTCTTCTTCATCCGGATTTCGCGTAAGATGAATGGCAGGTTAGCAGGAGTGATCTGGTCCTCAGGGTAGCCGATAAGATGTTCCAAGTCATCTTTTTCAAGTCCAAAGTGCAGAAGGATGTTTGCACCTGATTCGGAGGTGTACTTGGGTCGACTGGGCTCTGTGGAGGCTGTTGGTTTGCCTTGCACTGGGTGGTCATAATCACCTAACCCTGGAATCGACTGTTTATCATGTCGTCTTTCACTGGGTGCATTAAACGTACCTTGACCACTGCTTAAATAGTTAGAGGAAACAGGTGATGAATACAATCTAGGGGAGTCATCAGCAGTGGGCCTTCTGTAGTTTGATAACCAGTCCAAGGAGCTACTGCCACTTTCAATGCCTGACTGTCTATATCCTAAAGAGGCAGAGGTCGAGGGCAGTGGGTAAGAAACCATAGCTGTGCCTGAGGATCGAAAGTCCTCCCTTTGGGATCCAGTAAAGCGAGTGTCCTGGTCTGTGGGCTGATGCATGGGTTGGCTGAGCAGCCTCACCTCCTCTCTGGCTCTGCTAATTTGCATGTCTATGCTCCGTTCCATTTCCTGATCCATTACGGCCCTACTCTGTTCAGGCCTGTAGCTCGACTGAGTCGTCATCGATGGGAGCATTCCCCCGGAGTGGTCAGGAGTCGCAGAAGGAGTTCCAGGAGAGCTGAAGCTGGGACCAGGTCCAAGATGAGAAGATGCCCTCTGGGGGTCCCTCTCGGTCTGTATATGAGGGAGTCCATACTGCCCCGGGGTGGAACTTTGGTTGCAGGAAGCATAGGGGTTATATTGTGGATAGGACATAGTGTTGCGATCTTCAGAAAAGTACACAAAAGTACTTTGGGATTTGGGGGACAGAAGTGTTGTGTCAACGCAGTGTGGGTTTTCTTTTCAGCCTGTCGCAAGGAGACGTTCACTGGCCAATCAGGAGTGAGCCCCCTGGGAGCCCTCCAAATAGGGGGGCCGCTCAGGGCCTCGTACCAGGAAGATGGGCGCAACGTTCCTATAACAATGGACAGCTGAAAAGTTAAAAAACAAAACAAAGGAAGGGGTTACTGAGTGGGACAGCGGCTTCTTGGTGGGGTGAGATCCATCATCTGGAAGGTCCTCTGGAGTTGTCCACTCTGGTGCTTCCTGTGGACACAATTCTTCAGTCTATTTCACTTTCTGTTCCTTACTAGCAAGAAAGAACAGAGGAGGCAGAATCAACAAAGTACATTTCAGAGAAATACAAGATCACATTTATTTAATTTCCATGCTGATGTCTGGCGGAGATGGTTGACACTGGCTCCAGTAGACAGACAAAGTGCAATACTTTAGTTTATTTAAAAACTGCATTTCCATTTCAGAATGTCACATCTGCCTTACTAGAAGATTCAGACCAGGCTGAAAACATGGTGCTGAATGCTGGCAGTCATTGAATCAAATACAATCACAATGTTTGGAGGTTAATTGGTGTTTGATATTGATGAGATGACCTTAAAATGATTTGATGAAATTGTCATAAAAAAAAAAAAAAAAAAAAAAAAAAAAACTTGATTCATGATATTATGTAAGTTGACCAGATGAAAGTATAACATCTTCAACACATCTCAAACAGTGCAGAACAACCATTAAAACTACAATGAACACTGAATTCAAGTGTTATATTTCTTGCCACTGTATTGTCAAGTAATTATCTTACTGACTGTACTACTGACAACTCAAAAGAATCACACAAAAGGAACTCTGACATCATTTTGGCAGGTTGACTCACTGTAAAAACCAACCACCCCCACCCCTCCCCCCCCCCCACAGGAAAATATGCAGTCCCATCCTTAATTTCTACAATGCAGCAGAGATGCTACACAGGAGGCTCAAGTGAAAAGAAATAAAATAAAAAGTCTTGATTCCAGCTCAACTTTTGCCAAACCTCAAGGTCCTGGTAGATTTTTCTGAAAAAAGGCCAAAAATATTTAACGCAATCTTCAGGAATAGTTGACATGTTGATACCATTCCAGAGTTGTAATATTTCCTCAGGAGAATCAAACTGCTGTGTGTGTGGACCTGTGGCATTTGACGCGTTTTCTTCCTCAGCAATCTGTAACTGGACTTCACGGATCATATATTGCATGTCTGGTCTGATATCTGATGTCCCCATCAAAGCAGCAAGTGCAGTGTTGAAAAATAAATGTAAAGTGATGCTAACACAGTAGCGTCATAAAAAAAAAGGTTTTTAGGATGAAATACAAGTTAGATTAGTAATGGTTTGACAGGCAGATAATGACTCATTATCAGTAAGTCACCTCTCACCATTAAAAAAAAAAAAAAAAAAAAAAAAAAAAAAAAATATGGTTTTGAAGATCCATGTAGAGGCTTTGATTCAGGTGTTGCACCCTCCTTTGAGTGTGTATCTTTAAGAAAGACACCTGCAATGTATATCTTGAGGTGAATACTGTATGGAGTATCAGGGTGCCAATATTGTTTTGCTGGTTCAACAAGGCAGTTGAATAGGAAAAAAGCTAATGTTGTAAGCAGCACCTGTGCTTTTCGAACAATTACAGATCAAAATGTCACAAGACCTACACTGTGTTCCATATCAGATACTTTTTTGTTGTACTAAACACTACCATTGGCCTTAAAAACATATATTTTATATGCCTGCAATGTGCATACGATTGGGAAAATACTATTTCATCATAACATTGTGCCTTGGACGGGACCCTCTTGCTTGCATTTCCATTGTAGTCCATGGTTCTCAATCAGCAGCCGAGACGATGTGACTTATCTTCTGATGCGAAGGAGTGTGGGTCAGGAAATCTCCCCCAAAAAAGCAGGCTCGCCCACTGACAGATGTGACCAGATGTAGTAGGCTAGAGCATCCGAGCATTTTTGGCACCCTACATTTGACACGCTTGTATTGGGGGACAGCCTGAATATTTTTCTGGCGTTGCTAAGTAACACGGAAGTAGAGTATTTTAATGCCCCTGCTAACACAATAAATACAATATGACACATACTTCGGAGAACATCTCTTAACTTACCACATATTTAAGTCAACTTTTCTATTAGGCAACCTGAACAACAGCTACAGAGAAGTACTATTTATTGATGGCTTACTGTAACGGACCGCATTAAATCAATAGGCTAACGATCGTGTTTAAAGTCTAACTGCTAGTTAGATACGAGCCACTGGCATGGGGCAAAACAGACCTCTACTTGGAAGGTTGATTAGATAATAATTTTACAACAAAAACACAAGGTCAAAACATTCAACTGTCGCTGTCAAACAGTTTACTTACCAACGTTAAAACACTGTTAACGACACAAAAAGGCCCAACGAGTATCGCGTGCTCTTGCTAGCTAACAGTCGTGTTTGTGTTTGAACGCTAAACGCGGTTTTCAGTTACCAAACATCAAATACATCAGCAAATATAAGCACGTAGGGCTTTTCTACATGTTTTTTGTTCCATACCTTTCCGTTATTTGTTGATATCGTGTAGCTTTCATCAGTTCAAAATGATCTTCGGCGAGTTAGTAACAGCTGCTATCCCGATGATGTCCGGAAATCGACTGGTGGAGTAAACGTCCGGGTTAAGTCCAGCCTTCAGGATAAAAGCGCCGTAAAAACGTGTCGGTTTCATTTTCAAATTAAAATATTTAATAAACAACTTTATAATATGAAAAATAATAAAAATGCTCAATATCATCGTCTCTGATCGTTACTGAAACGTAATTGTTTTATTTTATATTGAATTTTCAATGTTGTGCATTTACGCAGTTCTATTTTGAAGGAACGGAGAGGAATTTTCTCGTAACCCTCTGATGTTCAGTCAACGCATATTAAAACATATATACAACATTGTTATAATCGCGCCCCCTTTTCTTTTTTAGGAGATTCAAGATATTTTGTTTGAAAATATAAGTATACACCTTTTCTGTTCTGTTCTCTTAAGGGAAAAATCCGAAATAAAGTATTTCAAAAAATAAATATATGTATATTTATGACAATATTTTTTAAACCCCATCCTTATTTTCCATGTGCACAAACCCGTTTGTCTCGGAAGATAATATTTTTAATAAGGTAATATTTGGAAACCAAAGCCTCATAAAAAATCTGAATGTCTCCACAAGTAGGCTACACACTAAAACTAAATTAAATAAATATAAATAATTCAGAGAATTAGTCCAAACTCTTAGCCAACAACTACACACATCAAAACAGACCATGGTTTATGTCATCAACATTTCATTTTCAAAAGGTCAACAGTATCATTTTCTGATACAAATATTCATAATAATCTATATGTTGACGTCACACAATCTCACACTGTGGAAGTTTTCTGATCTTATCTTAAAATGCCCCTACAATTATCTAGTCAATGAGCTTCCATCTTCAAAAATGTGTTATATGTTTTGTGAGAAATACCTGCCATTGAATCACTGCAGTAGAAGAGGATCATCAAAGGAGCCATGGCCAAATTCACATTTACCAGGATTTATTTTGTCCATGAATTGAAAAGAAACATCGAAACCCATTTACAGGTGTATATTCTACATTCGCTTGTACAGGGTGACAAAACAAAACTTTTCAAAAGATACTGTGATTAATTATTGATGAGTAAAATAGGTCATGTGTCATTTCATGAAGCTCAACATCTCTGCATATTGTTATTGATATCATAATGAAACTTGAAATGTTTTCCACGCTTCTCCAGAATAGAATTGTAAAAAATGTAACTGTACAGCTGTAGGCACACAAACTGTAGAGTTGAAGCGGATTTGAATCCCAATTCCGCAAAATATTCTAATATTGAAAAATATTTATTATGGCAGATACCGGTTCATATCATGTACATAAAAAAGGTGCCAACAGCAAAGCCGATGATTTAGATTTCATTGGTCCAGCTCAATCTTTTAAATTTTTAACAAAAACAAAAACAAAAACAAGCTCATTAAGCTGGAATCAATCAGAAAAAGAGCCTTGACATCTTTCTGTTGAACTTTTCGATGTCTTCTGTTCAGGCTTCTGGTAATGTTTCTGAAAAAAAGGAAGGAGGAGAGCACAAACGGTGTTAGAGCAAGTGTGTGTTTCTTTGTGTGTTTGATTTTGTGCGAGTGTGCGTGAGAACACTCCGGTTGTGGTGAAGGAAATAAGCAGAGGTCACTATCTTGGAGAAAGGGTGCACTTTTGACCATATCCCAGAGGAGGCCTTGGTTACAAAGGTCCTTAAGGACCAGCTGTTGAAAGGTGCCAAAGACCAAAGGAAAGGGTCTGGCTCGATTCTGTTTATTTCTCTATGATTTTGGCACATCTGGAGGAGGCGCTGGGTCCTCTATCCATATATGGAATATATGCCTCATTGCTTGTTTTCAAACCATTGCATCTATCAGCAGGTCTGTTAAAGTATTTTGTTGTTAACACAAATACAAATATTAAAAATGTGTGTGTGTGTGTGTGTGTGTGTGTGTGTGTGTGTGTGTGTGTGTGTGTGTGTGTGTGTGTACCTGCAGGTTCTTGTAGTGTCTCTGGCTGCTGCAGTGTAGATCTTTGGCTGTGCTCTCGTTCGCGTAGAACACAGAGCAGAGATAACAGAAATATCCTGATTTGGGAACGACAAACTCCTGACCTGTAGAGGGCGACAGTGAAACAGTAGGTACAATTGTGACAAAACATTATTGCATCTCTATTTTAAAAATGGCGGTGTGTGTGTGTGTGTGTTACCGAGGGGATTGTTTGGTTTGAATGGCGGCAGGTCATAGTCGGCAGTGACACAAGGAGACCGAGAACGAGATCGCTTTGCTTCCGGTCCGACAGCCTCCCTCCTCAGTTTACTCACAACTGTGGAAGAGAAGGAAGGAAATCTCAGTCATTTAAATGGTAAATGGACTTGACTTATATAGCGATGTTTAGCTGATTTTCTCAGCCCCAAAGCGCTTTACATTTCTTATCACATTCACCCATTCACACACACACTCATACACCGATGGCAGTAGCTGCCATGCAAGGCGCTCTCTGAACCATCGGGAGAAAGATCCAGCTTCTTCTTCTTAATAATAATAATAATAATTGATAAGTTTTACATAGCGCTTTATTGCCTAGGCACTCAAAGACGCTTTACAGGGTTCCTGTTTCAATTCGTTCACACACAGTCATACTGGTGGTGGTAAACTACCATAGTAGCCACAGCTGCCCTGGGGCAGACTGACGGAAGCGTGGCTGCCATTCAGCGCCTACGGCCCCTCAGACCACCATCTCAAACATACAGCAGTCATACACATTCACACAAGGCAAGGTGGGTGAAGTGTCTTGCCCAAGGACACAACAACCATGACACAGGTGGCCGGGCTGGGATCGAACCGCCAACCCTTGGATCACTGGCCGACCCGCTTAACTACCTGAGCCACAGTCGCCCCATAAAATCTTGCTTCCTATGATACGAAAAATACTTTTTCGGGGAATCAGAACGGAATTACACTTTCAATAGAAGAAAGAATTAATCAATAATCAAAATGAGCCCTATTTTCCGCCCTCAATGTAGTCCCAGAATTGACACTTTAATCCACTTGGGAGAATTCTCAGGAACATTCCCTTTGTCATTCCAAAAGGTTTGTACAGCACGGTTGCTGTACCTTTACTGTCCCTGCTACATTCTTCCTTCTCTCCTTCCTCCAGTGTCTGGTCCTCAGGGCGCTCCGGTTCAGGCTCCTGTCCAGCAGAGGCAG
Source organism: Hyperoplus immaculatus (assembly GCA_949357725.1). Lineage (NCBI taxonomy): Eukaryota > Metazoa > Chordata > Actinopteri > Uranoscopiformes > Ammodytidae > Hyperoplus > Hyperoplus immaculatus. Next base: position 1,968,285 of record OX442371.1, read on the forward strand.
CGTCGATGTCGGCTTGGCCCGGTGCTTCCACCTCTGCCTTCTGGATCTCCTCTTGGCACTCGGAAGGAACTTTGTCCAATGGTGACGAGGCATCTAGAGAAGTGGGAGGTTCTACGTCGGCTACAGCTGGTTCCTTTTCTTCTTCTCTGTCCACTTCCGTGCTCACTTGTTTTCCTCTGGCAGATCTTCTCACTGTAGTTGATAGAATGGATTTGTTAGTTTTTTAAACTTTTATTAAGAAGGTTAATAAACGCTGTTACAGTAACTACACACACTCGTCCTTTTTGGCCACGTCAAGCAATCACTGGCTTTACAGGGTCTTTGTAGTTGAAGAAAAACTCAAAAGATAGGCACATAGAGAAGCCTTCCTTTATACTTCATTATTGTCTGAAAGATATAAATGTGTTTTTGTTACCAGGGGTCTGTCTGGTTTTCTTCTTGGGTCGGCCTCTTGTCCTGGTCAACTTTTCCTTGATCTCCTCTTCAACCTCTCCCACCTCGTCTACCTTCACAAAGTTCATTGTTTCCTCTAAAACAAGGAAATATGAAAAATTAGAAAGTAAAGTTTCACAAAATTATCAACTTAAAGTAGACTATACATTTTTACTTTAAAAGGTCACCTATATTGCCAAAAGCACTTTTTCGTAGTTTTTGGCATCAATATAATTCACGAGTATGTCCACAGATGACATGAGAAGACTCCCCCCCCCCCAAACCTAACTTATCACTACCTCCACCTGTGATAATTAGTAACATGAACACAAATGCTTTCTTGTGAGCAAAATACAAATATATATGATGAAGTAGTATACTGTAATATGCATTAACACACCTGTGTCCTCAGCATGTTTACGTTTAGCATTCCTCAAGGTTTTCTCAGCGTTCTCTTGGTCCGGATTCTCTTCCTCATTACAGACGGCTTCATCTAGAGTCACCAAAGTCTAACAACAGACAGCAGATCTTAAGCATGAGTGTTTCTGAATTTGTAGAACTTATTTGTGTGTTCTAAATGTTTGTTTAAATGTACCTCTCGGTTTATGGAGTCCAATGATTTGTGATCTGGTGCAGCTTGTCTCTTCCTTAGTTCTTCCTTTTCGTTGTCAAGGTTATCCCTTTCCTTTAGCTTGCTCTCCTTTTCAAGTATGGTAGTGTCACTCTGGGACTTAGATGTTGATTTCTCCCCTTTCTCAATGTCTGTTTTGGGTGTACTTTGCTCATCAGACTGTTCTGCAGCAGGGTTCTCATCCACTATCTCATGAAGAGTTTCCTCCTTGACAATTGTTTTTTCCAACACTTCCATAACTGTGGTACCACTTGTTGGTGTGTCCTCTTCTTCAGCTGAGGCCTCTTGTTTTGTTGGAGTTGCATCTTTCTCTCTGCCTTCATCAGAAACCTCTGTGGCTGATACCTCTTTTGGTACTTGATTGTCCTCCAGAGAATCTACAATCTGATGCAATGTTACACTTTCCTTGTTTGTTGTTTCCAACTCTTTGTTTGTTTTTCCCCTTCTTCTTTTCGCCATTTGAGCAGGCTGATCATCCTGAACAACCGTGTCTTCAACAGAGTCGATTATTTCATCTTCTTTTGTTGTTATTTCGCTTTTAGCTCTAGGAGATCTTGTTGAGATGGTCGGTTTATCTTCAGCAGTCTCGTCCTCCACAGAGTCTAAAATCTTGAATGTGATCTCTGGGTTCTTAGATGATTCTAGGAGATTCAATGTAATTTTATCATCTTTCTTTCCTCTTGCACTCCTCCTTCTTCCAGACTTTTCTGTGATCGTGGCCTCTTCAACATGTTCGTCTACAGAATCTACCATTTCATTTACCATTTCCACAATGACCCCTTCTTTTTTAGAAACTTTTGCAGAGATGTCGATCTTCGATCGTGTCGGATATTTTTTAACTGTCCTGACCTGTTCCTTTGGAGATTCCTCCTCTTCACTTTTGGATAGAGAGGCTGTTTCTGACGGTGTGATATATTTTCCAACATTCTTGTCCCCTCTCTTGGACCTGTTTTCCTTTTTGTCAATCGCTGATCCTGTCTCTAGAGTTGTTGACTGATCTTCCACAGAATCAGCTACCCGATGTAGGTCTTCCTTTGCCTCTATTGGCCGAATGTCTTCTTTAGGCATGTGCCCACTGGAGGTTTCATGTTTCTGGCCATCTTCTGTTGCAGTCTTAATAATTGAATCCAATATCTCATCTGTGTCGTGCTTAGTTACAGCTATGTCAGGGTCGATAAAAGTGTCCTTGTTTTCAGGTTCTTGAAGAGGTTGGTCTTCTTTTGGGATTCGGCTATCAGGATTTTCTACATCTTTGATGGCTTTACAGGATTCAACTGAAATCTTGTTGCCTTTGACCTCATCCTCCATATTTTTAATGTTCATCCCATCTCCCTTGTCCCTTGGAGGTTGCACTTGGATATTATCTTCATTATTTGCCTCCTGGCCTTGACTTAACGATCCTTTAATTGCATCATCAGAATGACAGACTACTTGATTAGCATCTTCTTCCGAGAGTTTCTGAACTGTGGAACCATCCTCCTGGACCAGGTGACCGTCCTTATCACCTTTAGCTGTTTGGTCTTTGGTTACACTATCTAGCACTTGGAAAGGACCAGCTATTTCCATTCCACTGAAATCCTCTGGTTGAGCTTCGTCTTCATTGTCGACACTATCCAAGACTTGGTCGTCTTCCTCGAGCAAAGTCTTACCTTCCTCAGATCCGGTCAGCTGGGTTTTGTAGACACCATCTTGGTCCATATCATCCGTTTGTTCATCTGTTTGATTATCAAGTGAATCGAGGATTTGGTCATCCTCCTCCAGCTCTGTTTGTTTTTCAACATTATCTGCTTTTCGTTTCCGTTGGCCTTTCTCCACACTCTGGGCTTGGCTCAACTCTACTCCATGTCCATGAGGTGGTAGATGCAGCTCTGTTGTTTCTATATCCGTCTCTGACCTAACAGTTTTTGAAGTAAAGCCCTCTGCAGACACTTTGTGCTCCAGATGAGTCTCTATTAGTGCCTCAGCAGTTACCTTTTCCATTTTACCTGCAGTGGAGGACAAGCGGGTCTTACAGCTGGAGGATGCAGTATTTGATGTTTTGGATGGAGATTTATACTTGCTCGGTTGCGTTTTTTGATCAAGGGAGGAAGGGAATTCGGTAGAACGTCGAGAAGAAGAGGAGGACTTACTGACACTACCAGAGGACCGGGGTTTGGATGGCGATTTAGTGGTCGAGTGTGAAGATTGTGAGTCTTTAGTCGACTTGGATGAGGAAGAGACTGAGGTCCGTTTAGCAGAAGATGAACTATGTGAACTCCTTGTTCTTGACCTGGAGTTCTGCTTAGAGGAGGACGAGCTTCGAGGATCGGGGCGTCTGTCTCTCTGGTCATCACCAACTTCATCAAGACTGACAAAGTCATCCATGTTGAAGTCTGGCTCATCAAAAAGATAGGCGTCTGGAGGTAAACTGTCATCTGTAAATGTGTCCTCAACCTGCATTGTGTTCCCTGAGCTCAAAACAGTTTGTGACTCCATTTTATCACTTAGATCCTGAACATCTGCATTTGTCCCAAGACCAGGGTCAGATTGGGACCCATTACCCAGGAGTTCATTAGGAGCCGGCTGGGAATGAAATGTTGTTTTCAACTTTTTCTTCGATCGTGTCGCATATATTTTAAGAGCCGGCTGGGTGTGAAGTGTCACATCTTGGGTCTTGGTTTTGTCTTGCAGATGCTGATTTAGGTCCTTCAAACTAAAACAGAAAATTATTGTCAAATGAAAGCAGGGTTCTCACACAATGGTCCAACACTATTCTCCCTAAGCATTAATACGATTGCCTTCGAACCAATTCTGCCAAACTCACCCTTATTCAAACGCCCATTTTACCGATGCTGGATTATGGCGAGACAACATACAGGGTTGCTTGCAATAGCAGTCCATCAAAACATGACACACTTTACCACTTCTCTATTCGGTTTGCCACAAATGCCCCCTTCAGCACACACTACTGCAACGTTGATTCACTAGTCAACAGGCCCTAGTTATGAGACTCATTGGATCACCTTCACTTACAAGATCCTTTTTGGCCGATCACCTCACTTGGTCCTCACTTTACATTCAGTCAAGTAAACCCAAAACTAACTGAGCCTTTGGTCTATCATCTCCTCTATCTGCCGCTGCCTACGACTTGAATGCACCTAAACATTGGCCCTTGGGTCATACCAGTCATCACAATGGTGCGCTGGTTATAAAACATGTTATGTCTTTCTCTTAACCTGACAAGAATAACCTACAATGTGATTTACTTACCTCACAAGATGACTAACTCTCCTGGGGAGAGAAAAAGGAGTTTGTCAGTATCAGTGCAACAGTAAGGGATAAAAAGCAGATTTGAGTTATTGTGAAAGTAATTCACCCCAAATTCAAACTGTAACTTATAAAAGAAGACATGCATACCAGCATCTGAATCTTTTATTGTCCGTGTAGTTATCTACGACACCTTCGTAGTTCTCCAACACCTGTGTTACACCGCTGGGGTCAGCCATCTCGATGTATATCTGAAGAAAACAGACAGTCATGGAAAAAGAGAAAAGACGAAGAAGACGAGATTTAAAAAGTATCAAGACAAAAGCAACAGACAGGATGAGGCCAGCAGCAAGACATCAAAATATTTAAGAAAAAGCTTAAGATTCTAAAAATAAATTATGATATTCAACAGTAAAATTCTGGTTAACTTGACAACGTAAGGGTTGCTAGACTACCTCCAGCGCTGAACATTTAGTTATAGTCCAGAAGTTCTGGTTTAGGTTTACGATTTTCTCAGAGAAGCAAACCAGGGGCCTCATTTAAAAAGGTGGGCTACCCACAGAAGACGGAGTACACCACATGCTTGAATATTTCTGTTCTAGCTGCTAAAATTGTATCTTGTCCTGATGTATAAAGATTCTTGGGGTTGAAGCCCTGGTAACCACTTCCTCTCTAGTCTCTGACCGATTGTTATCGATCCTTAAGTACAAAGGCTATTTCTGCATTGAACTTTAGAAGACAACTTTTTGTCAGTTTCCCTTGTTTAATTAAAATCACAGCTCTAACGTTGATTTGGCATTGAACGCAAGGATGATGTCATCAAACTACATGTTTCTCGTCGCCACCTCTCGAACTGGATTTTCAACTTCAAACTGTGTGAGATCTACTTCAATTACAATCAAGCAGTCACTTTAAATTAATATTAATTTGGGGCCGTTTCATTGACCATATATGGGTAACTATGTGCGTTATATGAAGTCTACAAAGGCTGCACCACATTTCGAGATGATTATGATGTCAGTTTGCACTGTTTTATAAATACGAACATATTTCAGAACGCCACCCTTTGATGATAATCCCAAAGTTCCATTAGCTTTGGTGTTGTTCTCTTAACACTTAAATGTTGGGGCGACCGTGGCTCAGGTGGTTAAGCGGGTTGGCCAATGATCCAAGGGTTGGCGGTTTGATCCCCGCTCTGCCACCTGTGTCATGGTTGTTGTGTCCCTGGGCAAGACACTTCACCCACCTTGCCTGGTGTGAATGTGTATGACTGCTGTATGTTTGAGGTGGTGGTCGGAGGGGCCGTAGGCGCTGAATGGCAGCCACGCTTCCGTCAGTCTGCCCCAGGGCAGCTGTAGCTACTATGGTAGTTTACCACCACCAGTATGACTGTGTGTGAATGAATGGAACCTGGAACCCTGTAAAGCGTCTTTGAGTGCCTTGAAAAGCGCTATATAAATCCAATCCATTATTATTATTATTATTATTATTATTATTAAAAGTTCAGGTGTTTGTGTTCTTGTACCCAATTGGCCAGCGGCAGCACGTTTGCATAGGTCGCGATTGACCCGACCACTTCCATGACCGTCTTGATGATCGCCAAAGACGTCGCCGTCGTATTCACACAGAGTAATCGGTCCTCAAGGTCCTTCAGGTCTGGAAATCCCTGAAGAACAAAAAAGTATTGTTTTTAAGGACCAAAGATTCAGAGATGAGGAGCTTTTAATTGATTAAAAATGTACTTACAGCATTGCTCCACCTCATCAGATTTATGTACATCATCATCTGCAAAAAGATTACAAGTCACTGATTACCCTAGATGCAGTCAAAACCAATTTGCTTTTTTTTTTTTTTTAAACAGCCCAGAGTGAACCCAGTGTTTCCATACCTTATCAGATCCAGGATTCATTTTATCCAACACGATGTGAACACAGAGCTTTTGGCCTTTGAAATTTGGATTTCTGAGGAAACCTTTGACAAAGTTACAGCATGTAGTCCAATTGGGGAAGAACACAAAGGCCTGGAGGTAAAGAGAGGAAAGGGAGAATATCTAAGGCTGCAAATTATGATTATTTTTTCCATTACCTATCTGCCCACTGGCATCTCATTGAAAATGTTTATCAGGCGCATCAATCGCATCCCGTCTGTAGACCGTACATAAAATCTCCCGCCCTTGTGATGCATCGCAAATGGACATATTCACGTTATCGATAACGTAAAATATATTAAATATGCACAGAAAACAGCTCCATTAAAATAATTTTTAATTTGTGTGCCTGTAGCAGTCTGAGGTTTCTACTCCTTACCCTTTTCTGCAATGGCAGGACTATCACGTTGTCGTCCAAGAAGGGAAGGTACTGTTGGGGGACATAACCCCGGACCAGGTTGACCACATCCTCGTGCTTATAGGCGTCTTTTTCTCGCAGACCGGTCAACATGATTGTAGAGTACTTAGAACCACGATTGCTGGCATTCTAGAAGACATAATGTTCAAAACCCAAAGTTTAATTTATTTAATGAGGCTTATTCAATTAGTAGGTTTGGAATATGATATATAAAACAAGATGTATTGGGTGCAGCTATGTAAAAGGGCTTACCAAAAAGTCTACTTCTCTTCTGACTGTCAGGTAATCTTGCAATTAAAGATTAAACATGTGCAAAACAGTTACATCACTGAATATGTTTATGTGATATATTTGGCAATACTGTATCAAACTTGGTAATGTGAGACTTAACAACTGTCTCTCTTACCTGGGACATTGAACCAAGGAGCCACAGTTGGGAAAAGGAAGGGGCTCCTTTTCAAAGGGATCCAAAATGGTGAAAGGCTACCCATGGGAACACCTTTATTTGGTGGGCTGAAGTGCCCAGAGGGTCTTGGTGCTGCACATACCAAAAACCAGTGTACATTTCAATACATTTGATTACATTTGCCTCTCACCTTTAAAAAGACACAAAGAGAGAATATTCACATACGCAGATTCAATTACCGATTTCATTTTTAATTTAACCCTTAAACAAATGCAAATACATAACTGATAAAGAGAAACAATAAACATTTAGACAGAGATTTAGAATGTCTGGAATTAAAATTAAACTGCTTAAAGCTGGGGTATGTGATTTCTGATTGGTCAAAGTTAACATGAGCTGTACACTTTGACCAATCAGAGTGAGACTCCGATTCTCTGTTCTGTTGGGACTATCCATTCACTTTGGCACGACGTTGTTGGTGTAGAGCGTGTCAGGGAGGGACTATAGGTGAGGGACCAAAGAGAACAAGTGGAGCGGTTGAGGTATTTGGATTCGAATCTCTATCCCAACTGCCATTTTCTCCCCAAATCCTCCACCCCAGCTTTAAATACAATATAACCTAATTGAAACAGTTAAAGGTAGAGTTTGGCAGATTTAAAGGTGCGGCCATACTACACGCTTTACGCGAGTAACGCAGCTAAAATGTTGCTTGATCATTTTGTGTCAAAAATGGTTCTACGTGCATAACGTCCCTAGTCTCCCTCCCGATAATCTATTTCCCCTAATCAACCACGGCTGCGATCAGACCCGACTGGACAGAACAGTGTGCATGTCCGCAGAAAAACAACAACAACACGGCCAACAACTGTGCTAAAAGACAAATAAACAGCAACTGAACAGCACAAATAGCCTAGCATTAAAACAACATTGTATATTCACGCCGCTCGGAAAATTCACACAAACAGCAAGGCAGCTATAACAAACACAGCTACAGCAGCATCTACGCGCCATCTACGCGCGCAAACCAATGGTTGGAAAAATTGACGATTTTATACGCGTCTGTACGTGTGTAACGCGTGTAGTGTGGCCGCTTCTTAAGATAGTTTGTTTTAATTGGTTAAAGTATATGATGGTATTCACTTTAATTTGTTGCTGTAAATTGTTCTAGGAGTCAGGGGCACTGAAGCTAAAAGCTGTCTTTCCCAGCTCAGACCGGGAATATAAAGCATAAGTATGTCATTGCAGCGGGTCTGATAAAGCCCTTCTGAAATTTGCAGCATCTCTGTTAAATAATGCGGAAGCTTCCCGGTTAAGGCTTTATAAAATAAAATGTGCCAATGTGTGTCACGTCTATCTTTAATAGAGAACCACACAACCTTTGCATATAAAAACACAGGGTGTTTAAATAACTCTGTGGGTTCTGAATAGATTGGGCCACCAAAACCAGAAATGCAATACAGTACTGTGTCGTCAGCGTACAGATAGACGTGACAGTTTTAGTTTTAGCGATGAAACAATGTTATTTATATACATTTTGAAAAGAACTGGACCCAAAATTGAGCCCTGTGGGACACCGTTTGTAACCGTTAAAAACTCAGTTACTGACAGTGCCTATCAGACAGATAATCCCTAAACCAGCTACATGCAGAATGATCAAAACCAATGTCATGCAGCTTCTGTAAGAGCAAATGGTGATCAACTTGTCAAAGGCCTTTGAAAGATCAATAAAAAGTATTGTAAAGTGCTTTTTTTGTGTAATGCTGTAACAATGTTGTTTACAACCAAAGTGACAGCGGAGACAGTACTGTGGCCTGCCCATTGAGATCCCTCTCCTGGGAGAATGCGATTAAAGCATAAGCTATGAGTGACTATTCTTTTGTCAGCACATTTTTGACCACATCATACCTCTGCATTGGTATCAAAACTGAACAACAGTGATACAATAAGACTGAATGATCATTTTGATCAAAAAGTTCATGTAAACGCACTGACTGAGCTACAAATCAAACCCTTTTATTTGCATCAACTAAATCAACATTCTGTGTGTACATTATTTTAATTTTATTTAACAAGCTTACCTAATGCTGTAGAGGGTTCAGTTCCGATTCTGTGGACTTCGTAGCCAGGGGCTTGTTTCAGGAGACTGTACCAAACTCCCATTCGATCAGCCGCGTGAAAATCCTCTAATTCTACAAATATCTAAATCAGACAAGCACACATACGTAGCAGGTTATACTATAAGGAAGTGTTTTTAAAGCCCCGTATTTAGGCGTACTTCTATATGTTTGTCAATACCTTGTTGAGGAGAGGCAGGAAGATCCTGACAGGACAGATTTTTCTCAGAGTTTCTCTGAGGTCCTTGGCCTCACTTGGTGAAATGTTATTGATAAAGACTGTGGTGTTTCCATCATTATAAACAGGCTACATCAGGAAAACAGGAAGTGAAGATACAAAACAAAAAATGTTAAGATGACAAAGACACACAAGGGACAGCAATGCATTGTTGCAATTAATTCATTTAGCCATTTTACAATTTAAGTGAATATCATTGTTCTTACAGACAAAGCCAGGAATGAACTTAAAATGAAACCTCTATTTTTAATCAGACCAGAGGGGTTGTTTTACATTACAGTGCTGCTTAAACGTATGTGAACACTTTGAGCATTTTGGAATTTTATCTAGTGTAAACTTTTTTTAAATTAATTTATAGCTGTCCCCAGACAAATGTGCAACATCACAACTTTATTCCTGAGGTCCTCTGAGATTTTCTTTCCTCTTGGCATGTCTGGCCTATATGGGTTCACTTTGGTGGGCCTAAACTGACCTGGTTTTATCTCTGTTTTATCTAGTGCCGCCCAATTTCTTCCCTAAAGATCTCTCATTACATTGGTCCATTTCTTCACTCAATTTGGCCAACCTGATTTTGTTTACCTGCTCGATTCAAGCAATTAGGCTCAGGATTCACAAACTTCTTCACATACAAAAGTTAGCAAATCATTTGATTTATTTGTTTTAACAATTGATTTCTAGAAAAGAAAAATGTGGAATTGATAAACAGACATCTGTTATTTCATATAAAAAAATTGTAAAATAAAAATTAATTAATAATGGTTAAACTCAATAAAATTCCAAACGACTCAAGGGGTTCACATACTTTCAAGCAGCACTGTATATAAACAACTCTCTTTTCAAAGTCAATTTTGAATTGGGGGATGGGGACAGTTCAATTAGGTAAACTTAGCCTTAATCGTACTTACATAACCCATCAGCTTCATCAGTGATTTGTAAAACCCAAACTAAAACAGAAACATCAGAGAAGCCAGTGTTAGATTGCAAATATATTTTTCCACTCCGCACCATGCTCAACTTATATCAATACACTTATGGCATATTTTGTAAACATGTGACTATAAATGGCCTATTTTGTAGCTTTATTTTCTACATTTTAAATAGTTAAAATTGGGTGAACTGAAAAAAAGTTTTAAATCCAGATCAGATTACAACTTAAATTAAATAACATCAATTCACTCCAGTTTCCCCTACTTATTCTTTATCCTATTGCCCTCAACACCAGTAGACCCCAACGTAGTTTAAAGGGACAAGTGGTACAATTCTAGATCACAACAGTTTGTGTCTATGGCTCCCGTTAAGAGAAGCAACTGAAAGTCATTCAAAAACATTCCAGCTAGAAGTTCTGATTTCCCCTACTTATTCTTTATCCTATTGCCCTCAACACCAGTAGACCCCAACGTAGTTTAAAGGGACAAGTGGTACAATTCTAGATCACAACAGTTTGTGTCTATGGCTCCCGTTAAGAGAAGCAACTGAAAGTCATTCAAAAACATTCCAGCTAGAAGTTCTGATGGACACAGTGTGGCCAACTGTTCCATTCTGTGCTTCTGTAGAACTGATGACATTCCAATTATGAAGCGTCCAACATGGATGCCTCCATAAGACTAACCTTCTCAATGTACAAAATGTAATATTAATATTTGTAATTCTCCGCTCAGGAGGATCATTCAGATTATTGGCAGAGGTGATTTTACACCAATGAGGACATATCTATGAATGAGGATATTGATTTTAGCTAATAAATGACTTACAATGTTATACAGTGTACCTTTAAATTATACAGATCAGTGTCTCTTGGCAGGAGAAACAGAACAATATTTTGCTATGTGTGGGGGACGGATCTAGTCAAATCTATCCATAATAAGTAGATGTTGCGTAGGTGCTTACCGAAGTCATTGGAAATATAGATCCTACTGCACGGACGCAGAGTTTAGACCCTTTGAAGAAAATGCCCTCACTTGAGGACACTTTCAGCATGTCGTTCATAATATTGAATGTCGGCATGACGATGAAAGCCTGAGAGGAAGACAATAAACATATTAATATCTTTATTTACTTGCTGGAAGTGTTTATTCTAGGGGTGATTTTGTGAATATATTTTACATGAAAATTGAAAAAAGCAGATATGTGATGTGGGATTCATAAACCTGGTCAATTCAGAATTATATCATGGTGCCTACCATGCACGCCTGAGGAACGATGTAGATATGGTGAGGTGAACGATAATGAAACCCAAATGGCTCGAGCAGTGCGACAAGGTCGGCCTCTGTGTAGCAGCCATCGTCAAACGGCGGCAGTCCAGTTATTAGTAACGTCCTATTTCCTCCTTGAGGATTCTTAAAAAATTAAGGAAAACATAGAGAGGGAAAAATGCAAATAGTATATTATTATTAACACTATTATAACAACTGTATACAACAGACCTGCAAACTCATAGGAGGTGAAAAAGGTGACAAACACCCGTCCCTTCAAGGGAGGGTCGGGTGTTTTTCGCTGTCCAAATGATTGACTATTGTTAAATATCATTCACACAACCAGAGTTTTCCACTATTGTCTCCAATGTCCAGCTGGGTGAAAACAATAGCCATCTAAGATCCTAAGAGATTTTTTTTTAACTTTTTTAAGTGAAATGCATGAATCTGGTGCACTTTGATAGGAAAATTAAGAGGCTAAAACTGAGGAATTTTGTGTGAACAAATAATTTGGAGACACTGGGTCGGATGAATTAGAAGCTTCTTGGATTTTCCATAAAAATGTTAATTTAAAGTAAAATATTATGCAGGGTCCTCTGGGTTGGGCTTGGTGCTCTTTTTCTTTTATGGGACATATTTCTCTGTAATATAATAAATACATTTAAATGCAGTGAGAGGAACAAAGCAGAAGAACACTGTTGTCCAGCTATCTTTTTTTCCACAGACGAGGCTGACATTGTATTAATTTTTTTGTATGACATAATAATATGATGTTAATATCAAACACACAAACTAAAAAGAAAAAAAAAAATTTGGGGGGCCCCTGTCGGTCGGGGGCCCTAAGCAACCCCTAAGTTCGCTTATGCCTCGGGTCCGGCTCTGATTGTGAGCGCACTGCAGGCGCTTCATTTCTGCAATGTGCGCTCATTAAAATGTCAGCTTCACTTAAGAGTCCTGTGTGGGTCAACAGTGCAGTGCAAAATATGCAGCATAAAAATATAACATTCGTCTACGACCGTGATGTTAAATCACCTTCACACAAAACCTCCGCCCGAGCAAAGCAGCGAGTCGATCGCTGTGACGGTTAAAATCACAGCGAGTGAGCGAGTGAGACGCCGCTCAGAAAAAACTGTGGTTTGATGGATGAAATCATAGTCGGGGATATCCTGCCCGTTAACGTTGTCTACGGGAAAGGCTTCCGCGATCTGTTTCTATGTCTCGAGTCTAAATCATGGTCTAAATACACACTAAATAAATGGACTGTACAGTGAGCTGCGTCCCTCCGTAGTTTCTGTTTTCAGCCGAGTAGGCTAAGTTGCATTCACCTCTGAAGCATTGACAGTGTTTAATCAATCCTCTCGTTTTTTATTTTTTATTATCAAAACGGTGCCCGATCTTAACGCTGATTGGACAATACTCTTGACGTCTAACAAAAATGTTTTATTGCCAAGATAACGATATTCCCTTGTCTCACACTACGGTAACTCGGCCACACAGTCCAGTCTGGGAAGCGCTGGCTGGCAGCTGCCATTTTGGTGCATTAATGAAGGTAGGTCTCTTTCTATTGAGATACCTCAGTTTAAATATTTAGGAAAACCACATGTGTAAACAGTGTAGTACTTTAAAAAAGGAATTTGACTCACCGGCTTTGGTAAATTTTGCACGAAGAACTCTGAAAAAGAAATTAATAATATGTAAAGTCAAAAAAAGTCAAGAAAATTAATAATTACATGCAGACATTTGTGATATTCAGAATGGATTTCTTACCTAATCCTTTCAGAATGTTATCCTGGTGCTTTTCTACCATCTCCCCAATAGCCAGAGGGTTATCTGCAGTCGTAGACGACGTGGATGCTGCTGCAGCCGTTGGTTCAGTTGTGAGAGATGCAGCCACTTCAGTCGGTTCAGCCGAGACATTGCAGACAGATTCAGGGGCTGAAGGTGCATCTGTTTGTGTCTTCACTGCAGTCACAGGATCTTTAAAAAAATCAACATTTAAGTGATTATCATTATTATTTTCTGCTGCCATTGAAACACAAGATCATTATTTCCACACTTCAGGATCTGGATGTCTCAGGTTCTGCACTCTCCCTGCTCTCATCTTAACTCAAAGGCTGCACCTACAGGGTAACTTGCAGATGATCCGTGTCAGAACCGTGTCAACTCACAACTGGGGTCCCTCAAGGTTCAGTCATGGTTCCCCTACTCTTTTTCTCTGTACACCAACTCCCTCGGTTCTGTTATTCGCTCACTCGTTTTTTCGTACCAAAACTGCAGAGTTAACAGTCAGTCTGAGACACAAGTCTCTGACTGACATCCTTCAATGTATATCCACACACCACTTGAAACTCAACCTTGACCAAACCAAGCTGCTTTCTTCTTCCAGGGAAGCGATCTCCAACCCATGAACTTACTATCACTATATCTGTAATATATAACGCATTGACACCTCTGTAATATTTCCCATCAACTGCTAGGAACCTGGGTGTGACACTTTATGACAAACTCTCCCTCAATGCCAACATTGCTGCAACAACCCGATCGTGTAGATACATTCTGCACAACATCAGAAGGATACGTCCCCTTTGAACCCAAAAGCCTGCAGATGTTCTGGTCCAGAATATTGTCATCTCACTTCTAGACTGCTGCAGCCTCCTCCTGGCTGTTTGCCTGCAAGTGGCATCTGTCCTTTGCAGCTCATCCAGAATGTATAAACTAAACTGGTCTTCAACCGATCCAAGAGCTTTCACACTACACAGCTCCTCCACTCCCTTCACTGGTTACCAATAGCTGCCCACATCTCCTTCTAGTTATTAGTACTTGTGCTGCCAACGGATCAGGTCCAGCTTACATACAGGACAAGGTCAAACCTTACACCCCAGCTTGTTCACTCAACTCTGCATCGGCCAATCTGCTTGCTGCTACTTTACTGCAAGGGACACTTATGGCGCTTTTCCACCGCATGGTATCAGCTCGACTCGACTCGCATTTTTGGCTTTTCCACCGCAATTTCATGGTACCTGGTACCACGTAGCGGCTGCTTTTTTGGTATCGCCTCGCTCTAGGGTCCAAGCGAGCTGAGCCGATGCTAAAAGGTGACGTCGGCAGACGGCCGGCCACTGATTGGCCAGAGACTATTGTCTGGCCAATCAGTGGCCAGAGACTACCGGCTTCATTCTGTTGTTTATTCTCCCCAACTCTCCGGGACTTTTGAGTGTATTTACGCCGCGTGCAGCCTTCTCTGGCTCTCTTTCATTTGATTTGCATCACAGATCCGAATTTATTTTCCATATATTCGCTAAGCTCACCCAGTGTTGGTTGTTGGGGAAGTTACTTATATACAAGAGGAGACATAGGGCAGCTAGCAGCTAGGCTAAATAGTAGCCAGCTGGGACAGACATGATAGCGAGCGATTACATTACAAGCCTCGGACTGAACTGATTACCTCAATAAAATATTCAGGCTGAGACACGGCTTGCATTTGAAAACACGTATCCTGAAACAAGCACCAAACAGTCAACTTTATCATGCCCGTGTTTACGTGCATAGGGATGTATGTGACGCATCCCTACAGCTGACTGTGTGGCAGAGTCACACATCGGGACAACAACCATCCCTCTTAATGGCCCGTAGCAATATTCTTCTACTTCTTTTAGCAAACAGATACAAGGGGGTATTTCTTTAAAAAATTTCATCCGTGTTTTTGGCGGTTGGTTCAGTTAATAGTGCAACAACTGCTCGTAATTTCTGCTTTGCTACTTTGCTCCGGAGTAGGCTTTCAGCCCCTTACGACGACCCCGCCCACGTTCAGCAGGTACTATTTGCGGTGGAAAACGACCCGTGCTGCTACCAAACCAAGTTGAGTCGAGTCGAGTCGAGCTACATGTGCGGTGGAAAAGCGCCACTAGTCACTCGACAATATCCAGACTGTTTGCTGTCCTGACTCCCAAAGGGTGAAACGGGTTCCCCTTTGACAAATAGCACTTATTCGTGGCACGTTGTAGTTTGAATTATTTGAATCTTATGTACTTGTTCTTGATGTTCTGACTTTGTACCTTCATTGTTGTATGCAGTTGGAACACCTCAATTAAATTAAGTCACCAATGCTACTTGAGGCAGATATCAGAGAAGCAAGAAGGACCGATCGAAGTATAATTTGGGTTTTCATGAGAGTTGTTGAGAACAAAAATATTTGGTAAAAACCATAGGGCAAATTTGAACTCTATGTCATGTAAAGTAACTTTATTTAAACAGGGAAAATGTACAAAATAAACGTTAAACTTGTTTAATGAATCCATTACAGAAGGTCTCCAACATACCTTTTAGCATTGTTGTTGTCTTCAGCCCTCCACCTAGAAGCTTTTCCTCCACAGTCACTTCAGTTGGGCTTCCTGCAGCCTGCTGGAGCATCTGTGAAGCTTCTGTCTCTGGTCCTTGTGCAGTGGACTCTGGTTCTGACAGAGTGCTGAGCTGGACGGTTGGTAAAGCATTGACGGTGGGGATCTTGTTTATTGCTTTCTCCCCATCATTCTCCATTGCTATGTCACTTGCAGCGGTAGCACTTGGTCCTGCTGTCATGGGCTCAGAAATGGTGGATGCACCAAGGCCAGATTGGGACCCATTACCCAGGAGTTCATTAGGAGCCGACTGGGTGTGATATGTCACAGCTTGGGGCTTGGTGTTGGCTTGTAGTTGCTGATTTAGGTCCTTCAAACTTAAACAGAAAATGATTGTCAAATGAAAGCAGCCTTCTCACACAATGGCTGAATACGGTGCTCGGTTAAAGGCAGATTATGTAGACATCTTAATTTATTGATTGTTTAAACTGTTAAGTTATCTTGTAAACAGCAGGCTATTGTAGGCCTAAAAGCTTTATTTTTTTTGTATTTTCAATTCTACTTTATTTTTATGTTTTAAATTTAGAAATAGGCTAGATGAAATATAATGGTCGGAATAGGGAATTTGCCGTATGAAGCACACATGTTGATAGGCTAATCATGGTGTGTAGCCTATGTTAATTCATTTATTTTCAACAAGGCTATTTGCATAAAAAAAATAAAGAAAATGTTTCAATAGGCTAGCTTCAAGGTGAGGTGATTCAGATTATTCCAGAAATGAGTATATGACAGGACCTGTCTATATTAGATCTTAGTGTTTATTGTTTCTTAT
Source organism: Hyperoplus immaculatus (assembly GCA_949357725.1). Classification (NCBI taxonomy): domain Eukaryota; kingdom Metazoa; phylum Chordata; class Actinopteri; order Uranoscopiformes; family Ammodytidae; genus Hyperoplus; species Hyperoplus immaculatus. The sequence goes on from OX442371.1 coordinate 1,985,058, forward strand.
TGAAATCCACGTGTCTTTCTTCAATAGTTTACATGGCTTGTGTTGACAAATTATTACAGAAAATAGTTATAGGCAGGACATATGACAATTGTTTACAGAGCACAGGATTAATCAGATTTCGCCTCAAAGTGCACCATATTGATGCATTTAACTTTAAAAGGATAAGGTTTTCTTCTGCAGGGGCATGCCCCCAGACCCCCCTAGAAGGTCCATTCTCACCCAGCAGGATCTAAAAATCCTGTGAGAAACACCACATGTACAAAAGTACTGAATGCGAAAGCATAACCCTATGCCCTCATTTTTAACGGGCAGTCAAAAAAGGCTCATGCCAAATGGGGTTCGTTTTGGTCAATTTCTTCTAAATGTGGTACACACGTGGCGCGCATACTCTTTATCAGCTCTTACAACCGGGCCTAAACAAAAATCTAGGGGAAACACTGCATACAATACATGGTACTCACTTCATACTTCAGTCAAGTAAACCCAAAACTATCCGAGCCTCTGGTCTATCATCTTCTCTATCTGCCGCTGCCTACGACTTGAATGCACTGGATATTAAAACATGTTATGTATTTCTCTTAACCTGACAAGAATAATCTACAATGGGATAATACTCACCTCACAAGATGAGTAGCTCTCCTGGGGAGACAAAAAAAGAATGAGTGCAAGAGTAGGGGATAAAAAGCAGATTTGAGTTATTGTGAAAGTAATTCACCCCAAATTCAAACTGTAACTTATGAAAGAAGACATGAATACCAGAATGCAAATCTTTTCCTTTCCTCGTAGTACTTTACGATAGTTTCGTAGTTCTCCAACACCTGTGTTACTCCGCTGGGGTCAGCCATCTCGATGTACATCTGAAGAAAACAGACAGTCATGGAAAAAGAGAAAAGACGAAGAAGACAAGATGTAAAAAGTATCAAGACAAAAGCAACAGACAGGATGAGGCCAGCAGCAAGACATCAGAATCTTAAAAAAATAAAATAAGATTCTAAAAATAAATTATGATATTCAACAGTAAAATTCTGGTTAACTTGACAACTTAAGGGTTGCTAGACTACCTCCAGCGCTGAACATTTAGTTATGGTCCAGAAGTTCTGGTTTAGGTTTACGATTTTCTCACAAAAGCAAACCAGGGGCCTCATTTAAAAAGGTGGGATACCCACAGAAGACGGAGTACACCACATGCTTGAGTGGTTCTGTTCGAGCTGCTAAACTTGTATCTGTATAAAGATTCTTGGGGGTTAAAGCCCTGGTAACCACTTCCTCTCTAGACTCTGACCGATTGTTATCGATCCTTAAAGGTGCAGTGTGTAATATGACATCATCAAGAAAGTTCTACAAAGTTCTAGAATGCAACGCTCCCTGGGTAACCCCAACCCTTTCGAATAATAACAGAAGCTACAGTGGCCTTCAAGGACAAGAACAATTCTGAATTTTAAACAATGCACCTGATGACATTCCAACTATGACACTTTCAAGATGGCAGCACTAGGACTTGGTCCAAAATATGCAGAAATATGGACATATATGAGACACTTTCTAAGGGAAAAAATAATAATTCAAAACATTTTTTTCAGCTATTATGCACTAAGTTAAATGTACTTATGGATATTATAATTACTTTCTACAAAATCTGCTAGGAAATAAAACCCAAAATTCTACACACTGCAGGTTTAAGTACAAAGACTATTTCTGCATTGAACTTTAGAAGACAACTTTTTGTCAGTTTCCCTTGTTTAATTAAAACCACAGCTCTAACGTTGATTTGGCATTGAACGCAAGGATGATGTCATCAAACTACATGTTCTATTTCGTTCCTACTGACCGCCAGAGGCGGTGCTTACAGCACTGGATGTTCCATTGCGCGCATGCGCAGGTCGAGATCTTTATACCAACAAAGTCACCTGTGACACCTGGGTGACTCCGGGAATGTCTATATATTCCGGAAGTCACCAGAGGATCTGTTCCTTCTATCTTCTCGCGGACTAGCAGGTCGCACACATTGTTGTGTGATAATATGCCATTAGCTTGTCGCAAGTAGCTCGTACCTAAGGGTTGGTGCTTCGATTTGACTTCGACCACCAAGGGCTGCGACTTGCAATTCGTTCGACTTGGCTGCGGCCGGTAAGGGGTGAGTAAAGTGTGAAGGCTACGCGTAGCCCGGCTACCGCGGAAGCTAATATCACCTTTCCACCTTGCTTTGATTAGATCAGGCGGCGGCTGGGTTCACAGTCGCCGTGTTATTCTTCATTCGCACCGTTGCTTGTGTGTTTTCTCTAAGCCCGGTTGCTAATTGTATGCTCGAATGTATTGTCTTCTAGCATTGTGCACTGTTGATCGGGTGCTAAGTTCGCCTAGACCGGTTGCTTACTTTGATTTAATAGAGCGACAGCGAGTGGCTTGGGGACCAAGCCGCCGCCACAGTATTTGTAGCATTGTCGCACCATGGCTCGGGTGCTGAGTTCGCCTAGAGCGGTTGCATAGGCTACTAATTTGCTCGTCAAGTGGGCGGCTTCGGGTCAGAAGTCGCTTTCACTGTTGTATTGAGCTGTCCCACCAGTCGTGGGCTCTCACCTAAGCCTTGCGTTGCATAGCTGACTTTATTGCTTGCCAGTGTGTAGGTTGCTGTAGTGTGTCGCCAGTTGGCAGCTTAGTTCACGCCGCTGTATTATTATGGCCGTGTCGCACCGTTGCACGGTAGCTCACGCCTTGGCCTGACTGCATAGGCTACTTAATTTGCTCGCCAGTGAACGTCGTTGCCGTCACTGTGTTATTAAGGCGCATTATTGCTTGGGTGTGCTCGCCTAAGGCTCAATTGCCTATAGCCTTCGTTGATTTGCTCTCCAGTGGGCGGCTGGGGTTACCAAGAGCCGCTGACACTGCCAGGGGACTACAGATAGAGAATAGCATTTTGGCAAATTCTAGCATTTTTAACCCATGTATGATCATGTGGTTTATTGATTTGCACTGTCCCCTTCTTAAGTAAACTGAATTCAATTGAACTGTGTTATTTAGGGGGTCGTGGGTGCGCTCTCGTAAAGCTCGATTGCCTAGCCTACTGTAACTTTCGCATAGTTTACACCGCCACTGTGTTATTCTAGCGGTGTCGCACCGTGGTTCGGTTGCTCTCGCTTGAAGCCCGGTTGCATACCTTATTCGGATTACATATTTTAATTGGCTCGACAGGTCGCGTTGTTGCTTGGGTGTGCTCTCGCCTAGAGCTCGATTGCCTAGCCTATTGTAACTTGCTCGCCAGTGGGCGGCATGGTTTTACACTGCCAATGTACTATTCTAGTCGCACCGTGGCTCGGTTGCTCTCGCCTGAGGCCCGGTTGCATGCCTTAGTCGGATGCATATTTTAGCTGGCTCGACTTTTGGCTAATTCTAGCATGTTTTACTGTAACTGGCTCACCAGTGGGCGTAGTTTTATGCCGCCACTGTATTATTCTAGTGGTGTCGCCCTTCTTACATGTCATGGGTGTCGCACCGAGGCTCGGTTGCTCTCGCCTAAAGCCCGGTTGCATACGTTGGTTGCTCGCCAGGGAGCGTCTTGGGTTTCCAAGAGTCGCCTTCACTGTGTTATTTTAGCTGTCACACCATTGTCGTGTCTGTGCAGGCTAGTGTAATTTGCTCGCCAGTGAGCGCTATAGTTTTGCACCACCACTGTATTATTCTGGCGGTGTCGCGCCGTGGCTCGGTTGCTCTCGCCTGAAGCCCGGTTGCATACCTTAGTCAGATGCATATTTAGTTGGCTCGACAGTGGGCAGCTTAGGCCTTCCTAAAGTCGCCGTCACTGTTACTTTTAGTGCGCCTGAAGCCAGGATGAGTAGGCTACTAATGCATTTAGCCTAGCCTGCTAAATTGCTGACAGGTTAAAACAACCATATTGTGACGCCTTCATGACCTCCATGTGGGGAATGGCCATGACAAGTGCCCTGCAGGTCTCAGGGTTGAGCACCTGAGGGAAGCGCTGTCAGATAAACCCATGCATGAACTGTAGTTTCATGTCTCAGGCACTGAGGTTGCCAGGTAGAGGCTCTCCTACTAGCCTCCAACCAGCTCATGGTACCAGTGGCAGTGAGAAACCTTGCGGCTGGGCATCCTTCCTACTACAGGGGATGTGTCCTGTAACCTCTTAGAGGTGGGCAGCTCGGCTAAAGAGTCAGTGCCCGTCCGTGACTCGCCAAGTATGGGGTTAGATGAAGCTCTGGTTTCATCTGCAACCAATGTTCGCCTTCTTTCGGCAGGCCCTCAATCCTCCGTTCTGTGTGCCTCCCTCTGAGCCTTACTCCGCAGAGCTCCGTAGATGCTGGCCAGATTTAAGGGCTCTCTCCCATCACACTAGTGGCAGCAGAGCTCTGGCAGCCATGCACAATGCTGATAGTTAGGGCTTGGACTGGTTAGCTCCGATTGAGCCTGCTATAGCATCCCTGGTTATCTCCCCAGACGAGGCTCTGAGAGCCGATGTGCGCTGCCCTCGGCCCCAGTGCCGGATTTCAGCGACCTCCTTACTAGGAATGGCGACATTGCTGCCTGTGTGGGCCATCTGGGAATTTGCTTTCTTTGTCCTGGCTCGGTCGCAAACCAGACAGGGTCGGGTGCTGGTCACTCAGCATGGACCCTCAGTGATGCTTCACTGCAGACTTTGCATTATGACTTAGGGAGCTAGGCAGGTTGATGTCAGCTGTGACGTGGCGCGCCGCCAGGGTTGGCTGGCGCAGTCGTCCCAGTCGGAGGTGTGTTGACAGACCCTCCGTTCTCTTCCAGTGATCCCAGGCCAGACGTTTGGCCAGCTGCTCTTCAGGCCGGTGCAAAGTGTTCAGGCAGACCGGGCTAGACAGTAGTTGCACGCTGCGACGTGCACCTCTGCCTGATTCCAGGCCGGGAACCTCTGTGGTACCCCGTGACAATAGCTTCGACCACGTTCAGGTGGACAATCAAGGGGCCAGTGCTTCTCAGCACATTCTGAACAGCGCCGTAACACTGCGCTACAGCTGCATTTCAGGCGCCAGGAGGTTGGCGTCCAGCCTCCGCCCTCCCCCAGAGTCCTTGGGGGTGCTACTCGATGCTCGGTAGGTTCTACTCAACCGAAGTTCAGGTACCAGGAGGTGGGGCGGGTTCGCCCCGTTCTGGACTAAGACGGCGGAATCAGTGCCTCACGATTCTTCTTTTCCCCATGCTGCGTGTTGCAGGGGTCCTCCAGTCTTCGCTCAGGCGGACTGGGTTGTGTCATAGCCCTGAAAGATGCTACTTTCAAGTCCCTACTGACCAATGTCACAGGTGGTCCTCCCCTTTGCATTTCTGGGCAAGGTGTCCAGTTCAGGGTTCTTCCGTTTGGGCCGTCCCTGGCTCTGCGTATATTAAACAGTGTGTGGCAGCGTCCCTGCCACCATTACAGCTCAGCTGGTGCTCGACTCGGCGGCCATGTGAGCCTGCCTTTCTCCGGAGCGCGTAGCTACCATTCAGCAGCTACTACAGCACTTCATGCAATGGAGGCTGCTGGAATACAGCCTCTTCCTTCGACTGATAAGTATGCTGACCTCAGCATTATCTAATTATCATTATCTAAGCTGTCCAAGTTCCAGGTGTCCGGAACACGGCGATAGAAAAGGGCCACCCCCGGAGAGTGGAGACTCAATCCGGAGGTGGTGGGCATGATTGGGACAAGTATGGCAGGGCAGTGGCATATCTCTTTGCTTCCGAAGAGATGACCCACTGTCCCCCTGGGTTCTCCTAGATGGAGAGGACCAGTCCCCTAAGGCAGGATGCTCTGGCTAATGCTTGGCCAGTCAGCCTGCTTTATGCATTTCCTGCAATTCTTTTGTTACTGACAACACTGGATGGGGTCCAGCATTGCGGTTACAGCCTACGTTTGGTGGCTCCACATTGGCCAGGAAGGCCATGGATCCCAGCGTTACTAAACTCCTCAAGGAGAGCCTTGGTGCCTTCCAGGGAGACAGGACCTTCTGTCTCAGGTAGGCGGACACATGTGGCACCCGAACTCGGGGCGCCTACAGCTGTGCGTGGGGCTCCTGATAGCCAGGACCCACTGTTGACGTATTGCGACCAGTCGGAGGTCCATACCTTTTAACTTCAAGGGCACTCTCCACTACATGGCTCTATGCAAACAGGTGGAAGTCGCTTTCACAGTGGTGCATGGCGAAATCCCAGGGACTTGCTCAGTGATAGTGATACTACACTTTCTGCAGTCTGTGTTGGGCAACAGGAGAGCTGCTTCCACCCTGTGCGTTTATGTGGCTGCGATATCGGCCGCACATGCAGGGGTGGATAACCAGACGGTAGGGTCCCACTACCTAGTCAGGCAGTTTCTGAAGGGAGGCCGAAGTCTTCATTCAGCCACCTTTGAGCCGCTGAGTCAGGCAGATCTGACGCGGCTGTCTATGAAGACGGCATTCCTCCTTGCCATTGCAACTGCAATCGGTCGGTGAACTCCATGCCTTGTCAGTGAGCCGGGCGTGCTTGCTCTGGCATGCAGAGGGGTCAGGAGTGGTGCTCTCGCCAAATCCATCCTTCCTATCCAAACGATTGTCTCCCCACTATGTAAACCAATCGATCCAGTTGGCTGCTTTCAATCCCCTAGGCTCACCAGGGGGTGCAGAAAGAATGTCAGACCCACTGTGCCCGGTACGGGCGCTTAGGGCATAGGTTGTGGCAACAACCAGCTTGCGTAAGACAAATAACCTCTTTGTCTGCTATGGGAGCTGCAGGAAGGGGGCTGCCCTGTCCAAACAGAGACACTCCCACTGGCTTGTGGATGTGGTCTTGAATGCATATAGAGCACAGGGGCTCCCCATGCCTTGGTCGTTGAGTGCCACTCTACCAGGAGTATGGCTACATCATGGGCTGCCTTGAAGCAGATTCACGGCAGGACATTTGCGCCACGGCTACATGGTCTTCATCATGTACGTTGCGCGGCTCTACAGAGTAATGTTGCTGCACCTCATCCTGTGGGATGACAGCTGTCTTGTTGATGGCTGCAAGCCCTTAAGTGGTAAGTACTCTTCGTGACCTTTTTGGTATAAGTCATCCAGTGCTGTAAGCACCGCCTCTGGCGGTCAGTAGGAACGAAATAGAACGATAGCTACGTATGTAACTACGGTTCTATGAGTTCCGGATGACCGCCAGAGTTCTCTGTCACTCAGACTTTTCAGATACCGCGAGAAGATCCAGTTGGAACAGATCCTCTGGTGACTTCCGGAATATATAGACATTCCCGGAGTCACCCAGGTGTCACAGGTGACTTTGTTGGTATAAAGATCTCGACCTGCGCATGCGCGCAATGGAACATCCAGTGCTGTAAGCACCGCCTCTGGCGGTCATCCGGAACTCATAGAACCGTAGTTACATACGTAACTATCGTTTCTCGTCGCCACCTCTCAAACTGGATTTTCAACTTCAAACTGTGTGAGATCTACTTCAATTACAATCAAGCAGTCACGTTAAATTAATATTAATTTGGGGCCGTTTCATTGACCATATATGGGTAACTATGTGCGTTATATGAAGTCTACAAAGGCTGCACCACATTTCGAGAAGATTATGATGTCAGTTTGCACTGTTTTATAAATACGAAAATATTTCAGTACGCCACCCTTTGACGTTAATCCCACAGTTTTATAAATTGGCTTTAGTGTTGTTCTCTCAACACTTAAATGTGAAAAGTTCAGGTGTTTGTGTTCTTGTACCCAATTGGCCAGCGGCAGCACGTTGACAAAGGTTGTGATCGACCCCACCAATTCCATGACCATCCTGATGATCTCCAAAGAAGTCTCCCTCGTCTTCACACATAGCAACCGGTCCTCAAGGTCCTTCTGGTCTGGAACTCCCTGAAGAACAAAAAAATATTGTTTTTAAGGACCAAAGATTCAGAGATGAGGAGCTTTTAATTGATTAAAATGTACTTACAGCATTGCTCCACTTCATCAGATTTATGTACCTCATCATCTGCAAAAAGATTACAAGTCACTTATCGCCCTAAATGCAGTCAAAACCAATTATATTTTTTAAATTTAACACCCCAGTGTTTTCCCAGAGTCCATACCTTATCAGATCCAGGATTCATTTGTTCCAACACGATGTGAACACAGAGCTTTCGGCCTTTGAGATTTGAGTCCTTTGGATTTCTGAGGAAACCTTTGACAAAACTACAGCACGTAGTCCAATTGGGGAAGAACACAAAGGCCTGGAGGCGAAGAGAGGAAAGGGAGAATATTTAAAGGCTGCACCACATGATTATTTTTTCCATTACCCATCTGCCCACTCGCATCTCATTGAAAATGTTTATCAGGCGCATCAATCGCCTCCCGCTGTATATAACATCTTCCGCCATTGTGATGCATCGCAAATGGACATATTCACGTTATCGATAACGTTGACGCACCAGCCCAAAAAATATTAAATATGCACAGAAAACAGCTCCATTAAAAGCACTTTTGTGCCTGTAGCAGTCTGAGGTTTTTACTCCTTACCCTTTTCTGCAACGGCAGGACTATCACGTTGTCGTCCAAGAAGGGAAGGTACTGTTGTGGGACATAGCCCCGGACCAGGTTGTACACATCCCCATGCCTGTAGCTGGTTTGTTCTTGCAGACCGGTCAACATGATTGTGGAGCACTTGGAACCACGATTACTGGCCTTCTAGAAGACATAATGTTCAAAACCAAAAGTTTAATTTATTTAATGATGCTGATTCAATTCGTAGGTTTGGAATATCATACATAAACATTTTTTTATTGGGTGTAGCTATGCAAAAGGGCTTACCAAAATATCCATTTCTTTTGTGACTGTCAGGTAATCTTTCAATTAAAAACATGTGCAAAACAGTTACAGCACTGAATATGTTAATGTGGTATATTCGGCAATACTGTATCAAACTTGGTAATGTGAGACTTAACAACTGTCTCTCTTACCTGGGACATTGAACCAAGGACAAGCGGTTGGGAAAAGGAAAGGGCTCTTTTTCAAAATGATCCAAAAGGGTGAAAGGCTACCCATTGGAACGCCCATTGGTGGGAGAATGAGCTCAGGGGGTCTTGGTGCTGCACATACCAAAAACAAGTGTACATTTCAATACATTTGATTATATTTGCCTCTCTCACCTCTCAAAGACACAAGGAGAAAATACTCACATACCCAGACTGAATTACACCCCCCCCCCCCGCCCCTCCATTGAGATCACTCTCCTGGGAGAATGCAAAAGCTATGAGTGACCATTCCTTTGTCAGCACATCTGAATTACATTAAATTTTTGACAACATCATACCTCGGCATTGGTATCAAAACTGAACAGCAGTGATACAATATGGCTGAATGATACATTTGATCAACAATTGCATGTAAACGCACTGACTGAGCTACACATCAAACCCTTTTATTTGCATCAACTAAATCAACATCCGGTGCGTACATAATTTTCATCCTTAAAAAAAACGTACGTAATGCTGGAGAAGGGTGCGGTAGGATTCTGTGGACTTCATGGCCAGGGTCTTGTTTCAGGAGACTGTACCGAATTCCCATCCGATCAGCCTCGAGAATATCCCCAAATTCTACAAATACCTACAACACATGAGCACACAAACGTAACAGGTTATACTATCAGGAAGTGTTTTTGAAGCCCTACTTTATGTGTTTCTTTATACCTTGTTGAGGAGAGGCAGGAAGTTCATGACGGGACTGATTTTTCTCAGAGTTTCTCTGAGGTCCTTGGCCTCACTAGGTGAAATGTTATTGATACAAACTGTGGTGCTTCCATCATTATTCACAGGCTACATAAGGAAAACAGGAAGTGAATATACAAAACAAAACATGTTAACAAGATGACAAAGACACATAAGGGACAACAATGCATTGTTGCAATTAATTCATTTAGCCACTTTAAAAAATTTAGCGAATATCACTGTTCATAGAGACAAAGACAGGAATTACCGTAAAATGAACCCTCGATTTTTAACCAGACAGAGGGGTTATTTTACAGTTATATTGACATGTTTTTTAAAAGGTCAAGTTTGAATTGGGGGATAGATTACTCCAATGAATTTAAGTTAAATTAGTACAATTTAGCCTATGTCATACTTACATAACGCATCAGCTTCATCAGTGACTTGTAAAACCCAAACTAAAACAGAAATATCAGAGAAGCCAGTGTTAGAATGCCAATATACTTTTGCAGCATAAACAGAACAATGTTTTGCTATGTGTGGGAGACGAATCCATTCAAATCTATCAATAATAAGTACATGTTGCCTGAGTGCTTACCAAACCAGATTTAAATTTAGTGCATACTGCACGGATACAAAGTCTAGACCCTTTGAAGAAAATGCCCTTATTTAAGGAGACTTTCAGCATGTGCTTCATACTGTCGAATGTCGCCATGACGATGAAAGCCTGAGGAAGACAATAAACATATTAATATTTTTTATCACTTGTTGGAAGTATTTATTCTAGGGGTGATTTTGTGAATATATTTTACATGAAAAATTAAATATGGCATAACAAATTCAGAAAAAATAAATCTTAAAAAATCTTATACATCTTAAAAAATATATATATCAGTTTCTCTGATCCAAGACTAAAAAGCAGATATGTGATGTGGGATTAATAAACCTGGTCAATTCAAAATTATATTACGGTGCCTACCATGCACGCCTGAGGAATAATGAAGATGCAGCAAGGTGAATAACAACGAAACCCAAATCGCCCGAGCAGTGCGACTAGGTCCGCCTCTGTGTAGCAGCCATCGTCAAACGGGGGCAGTCCAGTTATAAGTAACCTCTTCTTAAAAAGAGCCTTAAAAAATTAAGGAAAACATAGAGAGGGAATAATGCAAATGGTGTATCATTATTGACACTATTAGAACACAATTGTTGATCATGAAAATAAGTATAAAAGGTTTATTTTGTTTGGGGTGGCTTTTTATTGCATACATACATACATTCATACAGTTGTGTTCAAAATAATAGCAGTGTGTTTAAAAAAGTGAGGCAAGATCAAAATCCCTATCATAGCTTTTATTTCCAAACACGCAAATGCATCGGGGACATTGCACATTCTATTCTAAATCCAAATATGAAGAAACTTTTGTCAAATGTTTCTTAATCTTTACAGAAAGTGAAGAAAAGGGAATATTAGACTGTTCAAAAAAATAGCAGTGTCTGCATTTTTCTTTACAACTCAAACATTTACTGGATCAACTGAAAAATGCATGAAGATTTAGCTTTCCTATGAATCACTGAACTAATATTTAGTTGTATAACCTCTGTTTCTGAGAACTGCTTCACATCTGTGTTGCAGGGAGCCGACCAACTTATGGCACCTGTGAAGAGGTGTTTCAGCCCAGGACGATTGGACTACATTCTACAATTCCTCTGCATTTCTTTTGCCTCAAAAACAGCATTTTTGATGTCACCACATATGTTTTCTATTGGATTAAAGTCCAGGGATTGGGCTGGCCACTCCATAACGTTATTCTTGTTGGTCTGGAACCAAGATCTTGTTTGCTTACTGGTGTGTTTGGGGTCGTTGACTTGTTGGAACACCCATTTCAAGGGCATTTCCTCTTCAGCATAAGGCAACATGACCTCTTCAAGTATTCTAATGTAACCAAACTGATCCATGATCCATGGTATGCGATAAATAGACCCGACACCATAGTATGAGAAACATCCCCATACCATGATGTCTGTGCCACCATGCTACACTGTCTTCAAAGTGTACCGTGGCTTGAATTCAGTGTTTGGGGGTCGTCTGACAAACTGTCTGCGGCCCCTATTCAAGCCAGAGCACTAAAATATATATATATGTGTGTGTGTGTGTGTGTCAGTTTAATGTGTTATTAACGGCGTTAACGCAAACCCATTTTAACTGCGTCAATTTTTTTATCGCGCGATTAACGCTCGTCATGGCCTATGAAACGTTGTGTTTTTTTCACATGCTGTTGTATCAACTAGTAATGTTAGAACAACTGAAACACCACAAACTATACATATGGCTCGCATTTAAGTTACTGTCAATTCAAACGGAACATGTCCTATAGCGTAATTTCACATTAAAATCATTTACTGGCAAAACGGCGAAATGTCAAGTCAATTCTGACTTTTATTTTGAAGCAGAAACCGGAACCTAGCACTTCCTAGCTCAGCTGCGCGACCTTCACTAGTATCGTCTTCCGTGTGTGACTCTGAGACTACGTGGAAAAGAACAGAAAAGAAAGCCTGTCATTTGCAAAAGTCCTACTTATAACCCTGTGCGCACACCAAAACCTCCATGAATGTTAGTGGTATCCACCAGTCATTCATTTTCACTTTAATTTTCGCTACGAATGGCGACTTGAGCCCCGGCTGCAGCAGCACCATGGCAACCACCTGCACGCAGGCATTGTGTGTCCACTCCATACACAGTCTGAAATAAGCCGTGGCTGAAAGACTCCCAAAACATGTAGGCCTACAACAACCAGTTTAATTTAGCCTTAATACTAATTTGTTTTATATAGGCTACCCTATGTTGTTTTATGGTTTGGTTTTTAAATAAAAAAAGAAGTTCCAATATGTTTGTGAATGCTGTTCTAGGGGTGGGGGGATGGGGGGGGTCTATATTGTTATTTACACAGAATTGCAAATTATGATATTTTAGAAGAAATACACTGAATTGCAATGGTGTATACATCATTGTAATTCAGTGTATTTCTTCTTGAATATCATAATTAGAATCGGTGTGATAAGAGCATTAAAATGAGAAAAATAATGGGACAAAAAGAAATCAAGGGACATTCAGGCTAGAATATTAAAAAATGTGATTAACTGTGACATTAATGCGATTAAATATTTTAATCGTTGACAACACTAATATATATATATATATATATATATATATATATATATATATATATATATATATATATATATATATATATATATATATATATATATATATCTCTCTCTCTATCTGAGTCATTTATATTTTATAATATCATTTATAAAGTTATTTTGACCTAGACTCAATTAACAGTAACTTAAATGCGAGCCATATGTATAGTTTGTGGTGTTTCAGTTGTTCTAACATTACTAGTTGATACAACACCATGTGAAAAAAACATAACGTTTGCTAGGCCATGACGAGCGTTAATTGCGCGATAAAATTTACGTCGTTAAATTGGATTTGCGTTAACGCCGTTAATAACGCTTTAAACTGACAGCACTAGCATAAATATATGATTCCCAGAAGTATATAATAATTATTTATAATAATATCATTTATAAAGTTATTTTGACCTAGACTCAGATGAGCTTCATGAAAGGAATAGATACATTGTTCAATTTCAAATCCATTGAAACTGAATTTAAGATGTGAGGATAGCCTGTCCAATGTTACATTCTATAATCAATGTATGGAAAATTCAATGGTTTTCATTTCAGGGCATTAATGAAGGTAGGTCTCGTTCAATTATGATAGATTAGTTTAAATCTTTAGGAAAACCACATGTGTAAACAGTGTAGTACTTTAGAAAAGGAATTTAACTCACCGTTACTGGTAAATTTAAGTTGTAGAACACTGAAAAAGAGACAGATAATATGTATAGTGAAAAAAAGTTAAGGAAATTAATGATTACATGCAGACATTTGTGATAAAAAACAGAATGGAATTCTTACCCAATCGATTCAGAATGTTATCCTGGTGCTTTTCTACCATCTCCCCGATAGTCAGAGGGTTATCTGCAGTCGAAGACGACATGGATGCTGCTGCAGCTGTTGGTTCAGTTGTGAGAGATGCAGCCACTTCAGTTGGGACAGCTGAGACATTGCAGACAGCTTCAGGGGCTGAGGGTGCATCTGTTTGTGTCTTCACTTCAGTCACAGGATCTTCAAGAGATCAGAAAGTAAGTAAAAATGTCAGTAATTTCCATCATAAACATAAACATCATACCCTTTTCCTCCTATTTGCATATCTGTTTAATACCAAAAAGCTGTTCCAACAGATGAATATATTTTCTTTTGCATTAAAGCATCCATTTTATAATATTGGTCACACTGCCCTCCTCAGCAAAAAAAAGAGAAGACAACTCCCAACAATTCAAGACAAACAAAGTGCCCCAAGTCTCATGTAGTAAAAATCCTGTGGACCTTTCTGCTGCCTTTGAAACAGGGAATCACCTGATCCTTATTTCCATACTTCGGGATCTAGACGTCTCGGGTTCTGGCTTTTCATGAGAGATGTTGACAACAATATTTTCATCCTTGTCCTATAAAAAAAATAGCATAGACCACTGGGCACATTTGAACTTTATGAATCCATTACAGAAGGTCTCCAACATACCTTTTAGCATTGTTATTGTCTCCAGTCCTCCACCTAGAAGCTTTTCCTCCACAGCCACTTCAGTTGGGCTTCCTGCAGCCTGCTGGAGCATCTGTGAAGCTTCTGTCTCTGGTCCTTGTGCAGTGGACTCTGGTTCTGACAGAGTGCTGAGCTGGACGGTTGGTAAAGCTTTGACGCTGGTTTCTGTTTTCTGCGTCTCTAACAAACTGGTTGGTATTTGACTCTCACTGGGTTTGTTTGGAGAAGGTTTAGGCTCGGTTGTTGTCGGTTTCTCCCCTTTCCCCTCAGGACAAGATTCCACTTCCATGGGCTCTGCCACCTCAACTCCTGTCTCCCTAACCTCTATTGGTTCAGCATCTTCAGCTTTTTCAAGTTTAGCATTTGCTGTTTCAACAATCCTGTCTGTCTCCTTTAGCACCATTCCAAATTCCTTAACACAGGTTTCAGATGCCTCAGTTACAGGTTTCTGTTTGGCATCACCTGCGTCAGGCTGAATTTCTGGAGCAGTGGCGCTGGATTCTGAGGACCTTAAACTTTTTTGTTCCAAAACAACCACCACTTCCTCCAGAGGCAACTTTGTTTTCAATGTTTTAGCTACCTGCTCGGTTGAGACATTTTTGACTTTGGAAACCAAGACTTTTGCTTTAGTGACTGTAGTCAGGCCTTTAACTGAGTCCGTAGGTGCAATTTTCTGATTGGTTTGAGGTTTGGAAACAACTGATGTGTCAGGTTTTCTGTGAACAAAAGAGGGTTAAATGGGTCAAGAAGAAGATGGAGAAATGGAAAATCAATGTCATGCTTTCAATGGTCTTTTAAATTGTTTTGATTATGACAAATTATATTTCATTGTGTTTAATTGACAATATGAATTCCAATAAACATATATGATGTACATGTTACCTGTACAGTTTAAAATGTCACCTTGTGTAAGCAGTTGATTGATCAAAGTAATTATAGCAAAGAATTCTGAATATATTCCTGTTAATTGAATGTAAGATTTTCCATCCTGAGGTCTGTGTGAATATCTTACTTTTGAGGAGGCTTCTCTTCCTCCTTAGAAACAGTCTCCTGTAAATTCAAACATTGAGATTTGTTAATTTAGATAAATCTGCTTACACAAACGTTGTTTTTGACCATCACATATGGACAACTGAACTGGTTACATTCTAAAAATGGTAAGGAAGACAAAATGCCTAGCAATAAAGACACATTTTCAGTTTCACTTTGATCAATTAAAGGAATGAGAGGTAGAAAAAAATGTGAGTGTTGCCCAATATCCCTTGTACATACACAGAAACAACAACCTTAGTATTTGGGGAAGGACTTGCCTTGCTGTTATGCAGGCTGGGCTTTGTAATCAACTCTTTCTTTTCTGCTATAGAAGAGAAGGATGAGAAAGATGCAGCCGGAACTGATTTCTTCTTTCCAGAAGAAGTGGAAGGTTTTCCTCGTTTGGAAGTGGAGGATGATGATGATGTGGACTTCATTTTGGCTAGCTCGGCCAGTAGGGCTGGAGCAAGAGTTTTAACCAAGGTTGCAAGGTCAGACTCGCTGGAAAGAGACTTGACAGCTGGAAGGATGAAGAATAAGAAAAAAATCTGAAACAACTGCAACATTTAAGTGTTTACAAACAGTCTCAATTTTTAAGAAAAGTTGGATAATCATATTGCAAAGTGATCTCCGCTTTCTTGCTTGCTACTTTATAGGCTTTTCCTTCTCCTGGAAATGTGTTCTACTTGAACTTTCTCTAGTAGGCAGGCAGAGACGATATACTTAAAAATGAAAAGAAAGTAGTGACTGACATGGTGTTTTTATTAAATGGTGAAAACACCCGGTAACTCTGCGTCTGTTGGTAGCTTTGATTAAAGAGAAATGGAGTTCAAAACACCTTTATATTCTGCGAAGTAGGTCTTAATTTTAGAGAGGTGTTAGATTTGCAATTTCTCAAACCTGTTGTTTCCAGTAGTTTCTTAGCCAGTCTCTCTGCACTGCTTGACTTTCGTTGTGGTGATGACTCTTCTGTGGATGAACTCGACTCGCGGCTTCTCCGAGGAGATGATCGTCTCTCATTTCTCCTGTGCAAGGACCGCTTTGCATATCTTTCTCGCAAATCTCTCTCTGTGCTTCTTGACCTTCGTTGAGGTGATGACTCTTCTGTGGATGAACGCCACTCACAGCGTCTCCTAGGAGAGGAACGCTTCGCATCTCTCCTCCTTGGCGACAATCGTCTCTCTGAGCTGCTTGAACTTGACCGATAGCGTGAGGAGGTTGGGCGGCCATACCGTGGGGAGCGAGAACGAGACCTGATGAAAGTATGCATAAATTAACTTTATCACTCAATTGATCTAAATTATCATTAATCAAACTAATCAAGGTCTGAAAGCAAAATCTGATCAGGCTAAAATGAAGGTAATGTTGATGAAGAACTTTGAATGTTCTACAGGAATGTTATGGTGACTTTGCAATCTGGAGGAATCTCTTCTGTTCAATTATGTTATTGGTCATAAAGGAATACATTTCTTACCGACTGCGGTTGTATCTAGAACTGTACGGTGAAATCGAACGGCTTCTGCGTGTTCCCCTTCTACCATCCGGACTACGGCGGCCTCGGAGGCTGGGTGAGCGGGAACGGGAGCGGTTTCTATGCCTGGTTTTCGGTTGACGATAGTGGTTAGTCTTTGCAGACGTTGAGGGCGAGGGCTTGGCTTCTTTATTTGCAATACTGAATAAAACAATAGGTTAGAAAAGAATGTGTGAACAACAGGAAAGACACATGTATAGAGATCAGCTGGGTGACAACTCTAATGTGTTTCCTACATGTCTGGCAGACAGAAGAGACTGTACTGTTCGGACTGAATAAGGCAATCAATTGGTTACCCCAAACTAATTTTAGAATTGGCCACAATCTCACTCATCGGGTACAGCTTATCGAGGATCAGGTCGTGGGGGCAGCAGCTCTAGCAGAGGACCCCAAACATCCCTTTCCCGAGCCACATTAACCAGCTCTTAATGGGAGATCCTGAGGCATTCCAAGGCCAGCATGGAGATATAATCTCTCCGCCTACCACTGGGTCTTCCCTGAGGCCTCTTACCATCTCTTACCAGCTTACTGTGCCATAAAGGTGGGGTATGTGATTTCTGATTGGTCAAAATTAACATGAGCGGTACACTTTGACCAATCATCAGATTCTAAAAAAAAATATATATATTATTATTATTATTATTGGCTGTTAGGACTGTCAACTGTTCGAATCTCTATCCCAACTGCTATATTCTCCCCAAATTCTTCACCCCAGCTTTAAATACCTCCTCTAGGCAGGACCCCAGGGGGCATCCTTACCAGATGCCAGAACCACTTAAATTTCTAAAGAAAGAGCAGTGGCTTTAATGTGAGTTCCTCACAAATGACTGAGCTTCTCACCCTATCTCTAATGGAGACGCCAGCCACCATTCCACAAAAATGCTTGTACCCGCATCTAGTTATTTCGGTAAATTTTTCGACAGTTATTTTGGTTATTTTCGGACAGATTATGAAATTTACCTGGGCTTCTGAACTATCTCACCATCCCACTTTGGGTATCTATGGAGAAAAATCAATAAGAACAAACACACCAGTTAAAAACAGCAAAGAGTCACACATAACGACAACAAAAGCCAAACGGTTTCTGCGTAGAGGTACATGGTCATACATCAGGTCGGCAATCTGACCACGCCCCCTTTGGGGGGGAACACAAAGCGATCGTGCCATTGACTATAATGCAAAATTACGGTCCAAAACAGCACAAAAAGAAAACGATCAGAGGTAAATAAGTTAAAATTTGACCGACCGACACAATGTCAAGATCCTTTACAAAAACTCTGCCGACTGGATAACGTTAAAGACACTTACAAATGATTAATTTGGTCAATCTAAAACCATGTCTTTTTAGTCTCTCAGCATCAAGCTGGCGCAATGATCCGACCCATTGGCCAGAGATATCATGCCCTGATATATATCTTCGCCTCACTGAGTCTCTATGTAAGCTGATTACATGTGAAATAATTGTTATTTTAAGTTTTGTTGTCTGTAATAATGCTTACTATGTTAATATTATAGCGCTATGCCTTGACTAGACTGTACCAACGGTCCTAACGGCTCTTTACGATGGCAAACTTCCACTGGATGCAGAGCACAGGGGAAGCCAGGAGCTTCCTGCTGTCATACAGCCCTTCTTTAGGGGAATTGTTGGGGGCATGGAGAAGGAATAAAACCATGACGTTTGTTTTTTACTTAGTAAACCACACAACAGCTCAGGACATTGCAGATTTGAGCTATAACGGCTTATTTTGAATGATCGCGCTGTCTGTGTCAATGGAGTAAGCCGTATTGTTTTCCCCCCAAAGGGAGCGTGGTCACAAGAGTTCCGTCTAGGTGATGTATTGCCGACCTGATGTATAAAGCTGTTGTATTTAAGTGAAGCAGCTTCCGAATTAAATGGAAATCAAAGAACTGTATGTATGGGTTGTGAACACTATAGAACAGCCCTAAAAAAGGGGCTTTGAAGAATCCATTCATACAATAATTGATGGGCCCGACACAAGTTCCACTGACATCTTTAAAATGTGGATTCAGGAGAGACCCTTCAAGGTATACACTCACCTGCCACTTTATTAGGAATAGTATATCACAAAAGTGAGTACACCCCTCACATTTCTTCAAATACTTAATTATATCTTTTTATGGGGCAACAATGAAGAAATGACACTTTGACACAATGTAAAGTAGTCAGTGTACAGCTTGTATAACAGTGTGAATTTACTGTCCCCTCAAAATAACTCGACACACAGCCATTAATGTCTAAACTGATGGCAACAAAAGTGAGTACACCCCTAAGTGAAAATGTCCAAATTGGGCCCAAAATGTCAATATTTTGTGTGGCCACCATTATTTTCCAGCACTGCCTTAAGGCAGTTTAGACATTAATGACTGTCTGTCGAGTAATTTTGAGGGGACGGTACAGTTTTTTGAGGGGACAGTAAATTCACACTGTTATACAAGCTGTACACTGACTACTTTACATTGTATCCAAGTGTCATTTTTTCAGTGTTGTCCCATGAAAAGATATAATGAAATATTTGAAGAAATGTGAGGGGTGTACTCACTTTTTGTGAGATACTGTATACCTGTTCAATTGCTTGTAAAAACCAATAGCTAATCAGCCAATCATATGGCAGCAACTCAATGCATTCATGCATGTTAACGTGGTCAAGACAAGGTGTTGAAGTTCAAACCGAGCATCAGAATGGGGAAGAAAGGGGGTTTAAGTGACTTTGAATGTGGCATGGTTGATGGTGCACAGCAGGATGGATCCATACTTTCATGTTGTTTACGCCAAATTCTGACCATACCATCTGAACAACTGAAAATCGAGACTCATCTGACCAGGCACAATTTTTCCAATCTTCTATTGGAATTTGGTGAGCCTTTGTGAATTGTAGCCTCAGTTTCATGTTCATAGCTGACAGGAGTGGCACCCGGTGGGGTCTTCTGCTGCTGTAGCCCATCTGCTTCAAGGTTGGTCGTGTTGTGCGTTCAGAAATGGTATTCTGCTCACCCTGGTTGTACCGAGTGGTTATTTGAGTTACTGTTGCCTTTCTATCATCTTCAACCAGTCTGCCCATCCTCCTCTGACATCAACCAGGCGTTTTCGTCCACACAACTGCCACTCACTGGATATTTTTTCTTTTTTAACCCTAGAGAGGGTTTTGCATGAAAATCCATCGTAGATCAGTATTTTCTGAAATACTCAGACCCGCCCGTCATCAACATTGCCACGTTCAAAGTCACTTAAACCCCCTTCCTTCTAAAAGTTGTCCTGTCTTGGTCTACATGCATAAATGCATTGAGTTGGTGCCATGTGATTGGCTGATAAGTTATATGTGTTAAGAAGAAATTGAACCGCTGTACCTAATAAAGTGGCTGGTGAATGTTTTAAATACTGAAAGACAACAACATGGTGTAAGGACACTAAGCAAATAGATGTGTTGGCTTTGTCACTATGCAGCAGATGTAATAGTAAAATGCAAGTTAAACGTTCTAAAAGGAATTTTAACATTGTAATATAATATAATTAAACCGTAATTTTTCCTTTGATGATCATGAATGACCTGTAACCGAAACGAGACAACCAGCAAAAACAAAACTATTTTTATACTTACTGATTTTTCCTGGGAATGATTTACGACAGGAAGACCAGAACAGCCTGTGTTTTGTGAACGGTACTAAATCAAAGTTTGATGCGCTTCACCGTCGTCATAACAATTATTAATCTTACAAAGTTACATATAAATGCATGACTTCATCGCAACACATTTGCGATCTCTCTTCATTGACATATTTACTCGCTTCCTAATCAAATGTCGACACTGCCAGCATGCATTTGGACACAAGTGTGGACTCTAGCGCTTTTAGGTGCCGCTAGAATCAATAGAAACTTCAAGTTCGTTGTAGCCACTTTAACAAGAAAAAGAAAAAAATTAATTAAGACTACTGACCGTCTTCGGAGGAGACTGCAGTTCTCAAGGTGAAGGCTGGTGTTCTGATGGGAGATCCAATCCTATTTTTTAAGAACAGACACACAGTATTTAGATCTCATTATCTTCTAACTGCTATCAGCATTAAAAAAGAAAAGTAGGTGGTTCTTTGCTGGTCCCTTGAGTTTGTTAAGTCAAAGTGTCTTATTCCACAAGTCTTCAAAATTATTATTTTTTTAAAAATGTTGTTTCTTTGAATATTCTGCCAACAGCATTCTTCCAGAACACAGGAACAATGTTGAACCAAGTAAGGAGATAATATATTAGCAAACTATAAAGCAAAATTTCTGTCCAAATCATTGTTTATAAGCCAAAGAGTAAAGAGAAAATAAACGGGAACACAGGTTTCACATGGACAAAATGATGAGGCACATTACACAGATTATTCTTAACAGACATCTTTAGTCATCTTGAGTTCAGGGACAACAAGTCTGTATCATGAAATAAAACAAATACACTGAATCCAGTTACAACCAAAAGTAATATGTTATGTTAGGCTCTTGATTGTGCGATGTCTGGTTCTTCAGTAGTTTCAAAGTTTCCAGACGTTTGGGGAAGGTCATCCCAGCAGGGGTGACTATCCCTGTTGTGGTAAGCTTCTTACAAACATTTCAGATATTACTAATCCATTAAAATCCAAAATATAATTTTAAATCCATTCAAATAAGGTTCAAAATATTTAACATTATAAAAAGAAATTGACAGCTTAAAGAGTACCTATTATGCTATTTTTCAGTCTCACTGTACACAGGGACATGTCTGAGCATGTACCGGGCAGCATGACAATACGTGGAGAATCCACTTGGTGTGATGTAACGCAATTCAGGAAACTAGACAATAGGGTGCCGTAATCTCGGAGTGTTGAGGCTGTGCACAGCCACCTGCAGCCACCCCAGACAGTAAGCAGGGAATTTGCCTAAAATGCATGTACGTCATTATTTGACACTTTGGTATCATTTAGCATGACTGTATAGCATTATAACAGCAATTATAGGTCAGAAAAGATGAACAAGCATAATAGGTGCTCTTTAAGTTTAGGCAGGTGTGAAAAGTGCTGTGAACTATCAATGCTTTCAAAAACAGAAGTTTTAATAGTTTATTTTCATGAATTAACTAAATGCAGTGAATGAACAGAAGAGAAATCTAAATCCAGCTGTGCCATCAGCTCAGATCTGGCAGAAACCAGTAGGACCCACCCAGGTACATCCATCTACTGTTCTCCGCATTGAGGACACCGTTATTCCTGACCAAATCTTCAACTCCATTTGCAGAAACTTGCAAGGAACCGTGTTTCACTGTTGCTTGCAGACACTGATTATTGTACCGCTCTTGAGCCCTTCCGCCAACAACTGCCTTCTGCTACTGTCAAATATTTAAAATGTTGACTCATCAGTCCAGAGCACTTGCTGCCATTTTTCCGAGCCCCAGTTCGTATGATTTCATGCATATTTGAGTTGCTTGACCTTATTTCCATTTCCAAGTTTTGGCTGCAACCCTCCATGGAAACCACTTCTGGCCAGACTTGTCCAGACAGTAGATGGGTGAACTTTGGCCCCACTGGTTTCTGCCTGAACTGATGGCACTGTTGGACTTTTCTTTGTGCTTCTTCAAAAGAGCAGCACATTTTGAAACCCCAGTCTGCTTTGAAGTCTTTGTCTGGGAGAGACCAATTCAAAAAAATGTAATAGTTGAAGTTGGTATCCAATGATCGAAATGTTTAGATATTCAAATTAAAAATAAACAATTTCCTAAACAATAAAAGAGAACAGAATGAAGTTGTCTACTCACCTTCATATTAGTAGATTCTTTGTCACAGAGAGAACAGGTATGTGGGAAGTCTTTCGGCGAGGATGCCGCGTAGTCATGTACCATGGCCAGTGTTGGCAGGTCCTTGGAGGCTGCCATTGTTGCTGGATGCTGTTTGATAGGTGGCAAAGTCACGTTCATTAAATTCTTCTGGTCCAGGATTGGCTGAGGCAAGAAAGGAGGAGGGACGACGGCTTTACTGGTCAATAAGACCGGATTCCGCACGTCACTAGGGGTCTTATTTTTACCAGGGATGAGAGGAGCAGGGGGAACCGATTTTGCTGTAGGAAAAACTTGAGGCCGCATCACTTTTTCTGTCTGGGAAACAGGCTGCTTCTGTTGCTGCTGTATCGCCTGTGTCTGCTGCTTTTGCACCGGCTGCATCTGCTGTTCCTGCTTCTTTTTGATTTGTTCAGTAACATCTGATCCTGGATCATTACTCTGATACTTGCTGCCACTGTTAATGACCACAAGGCCAGGTCGTTTGGGACCCCGGTACAGAGTGGACTGTTGTTGGATTTGGGATGATGATGATGGCGACTGACGATTTGCCTCTGGCTCTTTCAAAGTAGTGGGTTTGGAGGCTTCTGACTTCAGAACTCTGAGGTCTGTGTCTTTCTTTGGCAGAGAGAAAGAGCTGCCGATTGTTTGGAAAGTCGGGTTTGGATGGGTCTGTACATTTTCTGGTGGATTATTGCTTGGGGGAGCCAAAGAGCTCAGTGCTGAAATGTACGAAGAGCTGACATTGGTAACAGAACTTGCATTTTTCAATACCCCTCTTAGAGCTGTTTTTTTTTGCAGTGGATCTTGATTCTGTCTGCTACTATCCAAAGCGGGCTTCAATTCCACACTTCCACTCCCACCACTTCCACTGGTCTTTCCAGTCTCACCACCAAACCCTCCAGTATATTTGCCAGTATGTCCATAGTCAATCACTTTACTATCCTGGGAAGCAGCCAAAGACTCTCCATGGTTAATCGCTGCCACTCCAGAAGCAGTTGAACTGTAACTGCTCATTCCACTAGCGCTTCTGGTGGGTTGGGGTTCGTGGTGGGGTTTTGGTTGATCTGCAGGTGTAGTTCCCTTGGTCTTGTTCATCCGGATGTCGCGCAAAATCAATGGCAGGTTAGCAGGAGTGATCTGGTCTTCAGGGTAGGCGATAAGATGTTCCAAGTCATCTTTATCGAGTCCAAAGTGCAGAAAGACGTTTGTAGCTGATTCGGAGGTGAATTTTGGTCGACTGGGCTCTGTGGAGGCTGTTGGTTTGTCTTTAACTCTGTGGTCATAATCACCTAACCCTGGAATGGACCGTTTATCATGTTGTCTTTCGCTGGGGGCATTAAACCTACCTTCACCACTGCTTAAATAGTTAGAGGAAACAGGTGATGAATACAATCTAGAGGACTCATCAGCAGTGGGCCTTTTGTAGTTTGATGACCAGTCCAAAGAGAAAGTGCCACTTTCATGGTCTGATTGCGTGTATCCTAAAGAGGCAGAGGTCGAGGGCATTGAGTAGGAGCTCCTGCCTGTTTGTGAGTAGAGAAAGTCCTCCCTTTGGGATCCAGTAAAGCGAGTGTCCTGGTCTGTGGGCTGATGCATGGGGTTGCCCTGAAACCTCACCTCCTCTCTGGCTCTGCTAATTTGCATGTCCACGCTCCGTTCCATTTCCTGATCCATTACGGCCCTACTCTGTTCAGGCCTGTAGCTCGACTGAGTAGAGCTGAAGCTGGAACCAGGTCCAAGATGAGAAGATGCCCTCTGGGGGTCCTTCTCCGTCTGTATATTAGGGAGTCCATACTGCCCCGGGGTGGAACTTTGGTTCCCGGAGGCATAGGGGTTATATTGGGGATAGGACATAGGGTCGCAAACTTCAGGAAATAAAGGAGGTTGATGGCTGCAGTACTTGTGTAATTGGGAGGCAGATGTGTTGGAGTTGACGGCTGCAAACAGATAGCCATTTATCTGTGTCAACTGTTAGGGAAATCCATTTTGAATGATTAACTTTGTTATATTAACTTTGTAATATTAACCTTTAACTTTTATATAATAAGAAATAATCGTTATAATTAACTTGTAAGCAAATATATAATCTGTTACTTCAATTTCTGACGGTCACAGCTTACATGATAGACGTGAGAAAATTGCAGCCTTGGGAAAAGAAAACTTTTTCAGCACAGGCAGTAAAGTAACTAGTTTACATGGAAGGTCAGATAAACTCCTGATGCTAGCTGCAGGCAAACACATCAGAGGCATGTCAGATAGGATACTTTTTTTCCTTCCGCATTGTCAGCTCTTGCTCATTTTATTGGACCAAGAACATGAGCCACTTTAAATGAAAATATAAACTCGAAATAGATCAAATTCTCTTGTTTATTTTTCCTTTACAACTTTGGATCAAAAGAACACGTTTTTATCACAACACAATGCAGAGTGTTTTTTTCTGTTGAGCCTGTCGCAAGGATACAGTCTGCTGGCCAATCAGGAGCAGGCCCCCCTGGGAGCCCTCCGAGTATGCCTCGTTAAGGTCCCAGGAGCAGGAAGAAAAAAAATGCTCCTATTGCAATGGAAAGCTGAAAAGTTAAAAACAGAGGGAGCTTTTACCGAGTTGGACTGAAAAGTAGGGTTGGGCGTTATCCATTTTTTCATAATTTAAATCTTCCCCAACAATATTATACGATATAACCTTCCGGTATTAGGCTTTTGCTATATTTTACAAGATAACATTGAACTAGTCACTATGACGTTACCTCCGCCAAAAACAATTTTTTACTGACAACACTTAAACACATCACAATCTACGTTCCAAACGAGGGAATAGAAGGCATGTCTTTAACTTGTAAGGTTTTAAAGCTGTCACGTTAGGCGCAAGTGTGAGCGTGGCAGGTCTAAAAAAGCACATCAACACAGAAAATGTATTATGGTGTTTGGAAAGATTCAATACCAGCGCAAATGAAATATTTGGGGAAAGTTTGAAAAGCACTATGTAGGCTAATGGCGTATTTTCATTCCATGGTACTGGCTCTACTCTATGTATTCACCTTTGGTATCAGGTCATTTCCTTGCAGTTAATGCAAGTCTACAGTCTTCATCGGGGCTATTTCTTGGACATTTTTTATAATAACGTTGCTGTTAACAAAATTTATAAGATTGAGACAAAGAATGAACAGAATATCAGAAGCTTTATAGGACCAAGATGTGTGTGCATATACATTTGTGGGTTAGTAACCCCAAGACATGCTCTTACAGGATGTAATAATTCATGAACAACAGAAGGCAAAGACCTCTGCCTATCTCCCTTAATTGCTCCTTTTCCGATGTTGGGTCAAGAGTTCACTGAGACAAGGTCCACACAGTGTTCCTGATATTACACACAATGGTGTCATCCTTCATGCTTTCAAAGTGATGTACCATGATGATGCCTTCACAGCCGGTGGTGTTCAAAGTTCCGTGAGGTGAGCTGAATGTCTAAGCATTACAATCTTATACAATCATAGGGAAATACATTTCGTTAACAGTTACGTCCTTTAGCACTCATGCCATTTTAAAGCAGGCTGTCATATTGTTTTATTTCCTCTTTGACGTGCCTATGTGCATCACCGTCTCATCTGCCACCAAGGACAGGAACAGCTGAACCTCGTCAAGCCAACAGGGCGTGGTTGTCTGTGATGCCAGTTTTGAAAAACGGCAGAACAAATAAAACAGAAAGACAGCAAGCTCAAAATCTGACCGCAATAGAAGTGTGGCTTTTAGTCGAGCAGGATACGGTGCCTCCAACTGTTGACACGCAGTCTACAGTGTCACACAGTATCACACAGTATCACAATACTATTTACAACCTGGTCCCTGGAATGTCGACTGAGTACCAGCTACTTTTAAACAGTGGAAATCCAAAAAGGGCAAGTGGAGTCTGTACCATGTATTGGAAAGTGCCATATGTGTATGTGTTGCGTACCCCTATGAGTGTGGCGTTTTAAAGAAAATAGAGTATGCATTAAGGAATGCACCCCTATTAACAGATAACAACAATATGAACTGAACTAAGAACATCTCAACTCTCGTATGCAACCTAAATAACAACTTGAATAAAAGTACTATGTATGGTTGGCATACTGCTGTACAATGGACTGCATTCATATTGATGTCATGTGTCCACCCAATACAAACAACATGACACGCCTTTACACAATGTAGAAGAAATGTGAAATTAGCTGCGTCAGATCAACACAATTATATTCAAGAGTGCAGACATTAGCTGACACTGATTCACCCAAAAGTTGGATCAATAATTACCAGGTTTGAAAGTGTAAATATCAGAGTAGTCTTTTGACACGAGACAGGCATGGGACAAAACCCCCCACTTCAAGGTTGATTAGATTCAAACTTTACAATAAAAACACGAGCGCAGCACTTCAACACATTGCTGTCTATCTGTTTTCTTTTCAACGTTATTTTATAAATAAACTGTCAATGAGGCAAACGGCCAAAGGAGTCTCGCGTGGTCCTACTAGCAAGTGCGAAGAGTCATGTTTAAAGGCTAAATGCGGTTTTAAATGAAGGAACATCAAGTACAATAGCAGCAGTAAGTACAGTAGGGTTTCTCTGCCTGTGTTCTTGCAAAGTTTTTTGTTCCATACCTTTCCGTTGTTTGTTGATATACCACTTTTCATCAGCTCAAAAGTTTCTTCCGAGATTGTGGCGAGGCATCCTTCAGATATGTTGAATTCGACTGGAGGATACTTCCGGTCTGTATCCAGCCTTCAGGATAAAAGCGCCGTAGAAACTTGGTTCCGTTTTTCAAATTAAATGGTTAAATTAAGAAGTAAAAAATATGATCAAATGAGCAAATAATAGTTTCAGTAGTAAATTACGCATACAGCTTAATATTTGATGTAGAATTAAAATTGTGTGCAAACATGACCTTTTATTCTGAAGAAACGGACCAGAAGTTATTCTTGTAACTCTTTGACGTCAAGTGAATAGATTAGTATAGGACTATATTTGAAAAATACAGGCTATGATAATTAAGGGTAATGTTTAAAAAATAAATAAAAAAACACAGGAAGTAATGCACAAAAGGGTTAGGGGTTTCGCTGGACTCCTGGAAAATTCTAAAATCTTATTCCAAAAACAGACAATTGCTAATGTACCTATTACATTGATAGTATAGTAGTTGTTATACAAATATGTGTTCATTATTTCATACCAAACTACTCTTCTTTCCCTTTCATCTTACCTGTCTGAACTTAATTGTCGTTTAAGTCCCAGACCCTCAGAATCCAGTTTTAGAGTTATCTGCAGGTTGCAGGGCTCTCTCTTACTGTCCCTCTTTCCTTTGGAATAGTCTCCCTGTTGACATCACACAATCTGACACTGAAGTTCTTCTGACCAAATCTTGAAACTCATCTAAAAGATGTTAGTCAGTAAGCTTCCATCTTCAAAAAGGTGCTACAAAGTGTGTCAGAAATACTTGAATGATTCTCTGTCCATCAGTGTGAAGCAGAGGGAGTTGGTTTCTGGAGATGAACAGCTGATGGGGCCAGCTCTCCAGTCAGGTGCCACTAAATCACTGCAGTAGCAGAGGATCGTCAAAGGAGCACCAGCCATATTACAATTTTACCAGGTTTTTATTATTGCAAAAATTAAAAATTAAAACTGAGAGAAACATTTACAGGTGTAAGAAATACATTCAAACTTATATGTTACTTAAACACTTTCTCTTTATTCTAAACACACACATTCACTTCACATTCCTAAGCTGAGGCCCCCACATATAAGTGCATGTAAAAATACTAAACAAACAGAAGGAAGGCAGTTTCGACCTGTGCCTACCTCTTTTTCACCTCTTCATGCCGTACAAGACACAAGTGTAGCTGCCTAACTTTGTTTTATCATTCCAGGCCCCAAGGTTAGAGATAACTATTGTGGGAGCTTTGCCGCACATGACAACCAGCGTAGCAACGGCCCTGCACCCATCCTTCACTCCCTTTTTCAGTCTCTAATGAATAGGGTAGTGTAGAATTCTTTCTGTAAACTTTGTCCCAGTAAACTTAAGAGACCCAAGATTTTGGCTTTACACAGATCTATGACATGTTCATGTTCACGTGGTTAAAGGTTCATGAGAAACAATTGGAGGAAAACTCCCTAAAACTCACAATGCATTAGATTAGACAATCTATGAATTATTACCTGTATCCTGTAGATCTTCTACTTGTTTTCCTTCCTCAACTCTGGACAAAAGAACACGTCCTAACACAGGCTTTGCTTGTACAGGGTGACTAAACGCAACTTTTTGGTGAGTAATGAGGTCATGTGGCATATTTAAAAGTTAAAATCTGCATATATCATTTTTACTAATTCCATAATGAAACTGAAAGGTTCTCCATAACAGAAAGTATGCAACTTAACACTGCAGCTGTAGGCAGAGCAAGGCACCAAAACTGTAAAGTTGAAGCGGGTTTGAATCCCAGATTGTTTGAGCAGGTTTGATGTTTGATTCATATCATGTACATATAAAGAGGTGCCAAACAGCAAAGTAGATGAATCAGATTCCACTTGTCCAGCTCAATATTATACTACATTCATATATTTTAAAGATATTTAAATTATTTTTTATTAGACAGTTTTGTACAGACAGAGGTGAAATGGGGCAGAGGGGGAAAGACATGCAGAGAGCTGAACCCGGGCGGGATTTGAGCCCGAGTCTGCAGCGGGGCCTGGGCCCAGGGGGGGGGGTACGCCCTACCCACTGGCCCACAGGCGTCCCCCAATCTTCTACATTCTTAACAAAAACAGGTTCATTAAGCCAGAATCAATCAGAAACGGAGCCTTGACAACATTCCGTTGAACTTTTCAATATTTTCTGTTCAGGCTTCTGTAAATGTTTCTGAAAAAAAGGAAGCAGGAGAGAACAAACAATGTCAGGGAAAGTGTGTGTTTTTGTGTGTTTGATTTTGTGCATGAGAGTGAGTGTGAGTGTAAGTGTGTGTGTGTGTGTGTGTGTGTCTTTACCTGCAGGTTGTTGTAGTGTCTTTGGCTGCTGCAGTGTAGATCTTTGGCTTTGCTCTCGTTCGCGTAGAACACAGAGCAGAGATAACAGAAATATCCTGATTTGGGGAGAACAAACTCCTGACCTGTAGAGGGCGACAGTGATAGTGAAACTCTGTGTGTTTGCAAGTGTTTCAGTATGTGTGTGTGTGTGTGTGTGTGTGTGTGTGTGTGTGTGTGTGTGTGTGTGTGTGTGTGTGTGTTTGTCTCACCAAGGGGATTGTCAGCTTTGAATGGTGGCAGTTCCAAGTCGGCAGGGACACAAGAAGACTGAGAACGAGATCGCTTTACTTCAGGTCCGACAGCCTCCCTCCTCAGTTTACTCAGAACTGTGAACGAGAAGGAACAAAGCTGCCTGAGTCAATACTTTGTAGAACCACCTATCGCTGCAATTACAGCTACAAATCTATCGGGTATGTCTCTACCAGCTTTGAACATCTACAGACTGACATTTTTGCAAAAGAAATATTTTGAAAAGCAGCTAGAGCTTCATATTCAACATCAGATGGATGGAGAGCGTCTGTCAACAGCAATTTTCAAGTATTTCCAGAGATTCTCAATTGTATTGAGGTCTGGACTTTGACTGGGCCATTCTAACACATGAGTCATGACTGTCGAAAATATCAAGGGGTATGAATACTTTTGCAAGGCACTGTATATCCAGAATTGAAACTTTCATCCACTTTGGAGATAAGCAATCTCAGGAACATTCACTTTGTCATTCCAAAAGGTTTGTACAGCACGGTTGCTGTACCTTTACTGTCCGCCCTGCTACATTCTTCCTTCTCTCCTTCCTCCAGTGTCTGGTTCTCAGGGCGCTCCGGTTCAGGCTCCTGTCCAGCAGAGGCAGCGTCGATGTCGGCTTGGCCCGGTGCTTCCACCTCTGCCTTCTGGATCTCCTCTTGGCACTCGGAAGGAACTTTGTCCAATGGGGACGAGGCATCTAGAGAAGTGGGAGGTTCTACGTCGGCTACAGCTGGTTCCTTTTCTTCTTCTCTGTCCACTTCCGTGCTCACTTGTTTTCCTCTGGCAGATCTTCTCACTGTAGTTGATAGAATGGCTTTGTTAGTTTTTTAAATCTTTATTAAGAAGGTTAATAAACGCTGTTACAGTAACTACACACTCTCGTCCTTTTTGGCCACTTCAAGCAATCACTGGCTTTACAGGGTCTTTGTAGTTGAAGAAAAACTCAAAAGATAGGCACCCGCATAGAGAAGTCTTCCTTTATACTTCATTACTGTCTGAGAGATATAAATGTGTTTTTGTTACCAGGGGTCTTTCTGGGTGACTTCTTGGGTCGGCCTCTTGTCCTGGTCGACTCTTCCTTGATCTCCTCTTCAACCTCTCCCACCTCGTCTGCCGTCACAAAGTTCATTGTTTCCTCTAAAACAGGAAAATATGAAAAATTAGAAAGTAAATTTTCACAAAAATATCAACTTAAAGTAGACTATACATTTTTACTTAAAAAGGTCACCTATAATGCCAAAACCACTTTTTCCCAGTTTTTTGGCATCAATATAGTTCCCGAGTCTGTCCACAGATGACATGAGAAGACTCCCCCCCCAACCTAAGTTAACACTACCTCCACCTGTGATAATAAGTAACATAAACACAAATGCTCTCTTGTGAGCAAAATACAAATATATATGATGAAGTAGTATACTGTAATAAGCATTAACACACCTGTGTCCTCAGCATGTTTGCGTTTAGCAGATCTCTGGGTTTTCGCAGAGTTTTCATCCTGAACAACCGTGTCTTCAACAGAGTCGATTATTTCATCTTTCTTTGTTGTTCTTTTGCTTTTAGCTCTAGTTGATCTTGTTGAGACGGTCGGTTTATCTTCAGCAGTCTCGTCCTCCACAGTGTCTAAAATCTTGAATGTAGTCTCTGGGTTCTTAGATGATTCTAGGAGATTCAATGTAATTTTATCATCTTTCTTTCCTCTTGCACTCCTCCTTCTTCCAGACTTTTCTGTGATCGTAGCCTCTTCAACATGTTCGTCAACAGAATCTACAATATCATTTACCATTTCCACAATGACCCCTTCTTTTTTAGAAACTTTTGCAGAGATGTCAATCTTTGATCGTGTCGGATATTTTTTAACTGTCCTGACCTGTTCCTTTGGAGATTCCTCCTCTTCACTTTTGGATAGAGAGGCTGTTTCTGACGGTGTGATATATTTTCCAACAGTCTTGTCCCCTCTCTTGGACCTGTTTTCCTTTTTGTCAATCGCTGATCCTGTCTCTAGAGTTGTTGACTGATCTTCCATAGAATCAATGACCTGATATACTTCTTCCTCTGCCTCTATTGGCCGAATGTCTTCTTTAGGCATGTGCCCACTGGAGGTTTCATGTTTCTGGCTGTCATCTTCTGTTGCAGTCTTAATAATTGAATCCAATATCTCATCTGTGTCGTGCTTAGTTACAGCTATGTCAGGGTCGATAAAAGTGTCCTTGTTTTCAGGTTCTTGAAGAGGTTGGTCTTCTTTTGGGATTCGGCTATCAGGATTTTCTACATCTTTGATGGTTTTACAGGATTCAACTGAAATCTTGTTGCCTTTGACCTCATCCTCCATATTTTTAATGTTCATCCCATCTCCCTTGTCCCTTGGAGGTTGCACTTGGATATTATCTTCATTATTTGCCTCCTGGCCTTGACTTAACGATCCTTTAATTGCATCATCAGAATGACAGACTACTTGATTAGCATCTTCTTCCGAGAGTTTCTGAACTGTGGAACCATCCTCCTGGACCAGGTGACCGTCCTTATCACCTTTAGCCGTTTGCTCTTTGGTTACACTATCTAGCACTTGGAAAGGACCAGCTATTTCCATTCCACTGAAATCCTCTGGTTGAGCTTCGTCTTCATTGTCGACACTATCCAAGACTTGATAGTCTTCCTCGAGCAAAGTCTTACCTTCCTCAGATCCGGTTGGCTGGGTTTTGGAGACACCATCTTGGTCCATATCATCCATTTGTTCGGCTGTTTGATTATCAAGTGAATCAAGGATTTGGTCATTTTCAAACTTATTCTCCTCCAGCTCTGTTTGTTTTTCAACATAATCTGCTTTTCGTTTCCGTTGGCTTTTCTCCACACTCTGGGCTTGGCTCAACTCTAATGCATGTCCATGAGGTGGTAGATGCATCTCTGTTGTTTCTATATCCGTCTCTGACCTAACAGATTTTGAAGTAAAGCCCTCTGTGGACACGTTGTGCTCCGGATGAGTCTCTATTAATGTCTCAGCAGTTACCTTTTCCATTTTACCTGCAGTGGAGGACAAGCGGGTCTTACAGCAGGAGGATGCAGTATTTGATGTTTTGGATGGAGATTTATACTTGTTCGGTTGCGTTTTTTGATCAAGGGAGGAAGGGGTTTCGGTAGAACGTCGAGAAGAAGAGGAGGACTTACTGACACTGGCAGAGGACCGGGGTTTGGATGGCGATTTAGTGGTCGAGTGTGAAGATTGTGAGTCTTTAGTCGACTTGGATGAGGAAGAGACTGAGGTCCGTTTAGCAGAAGATGAACTATGTGAACTCCTTGTTCTTGACCTGGAGTTCTGCTTAGAAGAGGACGAGCTTCGAGGATCGGGGTGTTTGTCTCTCTGGTCATCACCAACTTCATCAAGAGTGACAAAGTCATCCATGTTGAAGTCTGGCAGATTGGCGTCTGAAGGTAAACTGTCATCTGCAAATTTCTCCTCAACCTGCATTGAGGAAGAAGACAGAATTACAGAAATATCTGTATGTTTGTCAACATCATCTTCTTTTTGCTCCTTTTGGCTTTTCTCCTGGTCTTTGAGTGTGTTGTGATTAAAATTGTTCTCCAGACTCTGGGCTTGGCTCAACTCTAACCCATGTCCATGTGGAGGCGGTTGCAACTCTGAAGATATATCTGGGGGGGCAAGACTGGAAGACGCTGGGTCTGTGTTCCCTGAGCTCAAAACAGTTTGTGACTCCATTTTATCACTTAGATCCTGAACATCTGCATTTGTCCCAAGACCAACGGCGCACTCCGTCGGGATCTTGTTTATTGCATCCTCCCCATCATTCTCCATTGTTATGTCACTTGCAGCGGTAGCACTTGGTCCTGCTGTCATGGGCTCAGAAATTGCACCAGGGTCAGATGGGGACCCATTAACCAGGAGTTCATCAGGAACCGGCTGGGTGTGAAGTGTCACATCTTGGGTCTTGGTTTTGTCTTGCAGATGCTGATTTAGGTCTTTCAAACTAAAACAGAAAATGATTGTCAAATGAAAGCAGGGTTCTCACACAATGGTCCTACACTATTCTCCCTAAGCATCAATACGATTGCCTCAGAGAGCGCTCGTGTTGAAGTGGTTAGAACCAATTCTGCCAAACTCACACTTATTCAAACGCTCATTTTCCCGATGCTGGATAATGGCGAGACAACATACAGGTTTGCTTGCAACAGCAGTCCATCAAAACATGACACACTTTATCACTTCTCTATTTGGTTTGCCACAAATGCCCCCTTCAGCACACACTACTGCAATGATGATTCACTAGTCAACAGGCCCTAGTTATGAGACTCATTGGATCACCTTCAGTTAAAAGATCCTTTTTGGACGATCATCTCCTTACTTATGTCGCCTGTTGCAGCCAATGTCCGTCACATACAATAAATGGTCCTCACTTTATATTCAGTCAAGTAAACCCAAAAGTAACTGAGCCTCTGGTCTAGCATCTTTTCTATATGTGACTTGAATGCACCTAACCATTGGCCCTTGGGTCATACCAGTCATCACAATGGTGCGCTGGTTATAAAAACATGTTATGTCTTTCTCTCAACCTGACAAGAATAACCTACAATGTGATATACTTACCTCTCAAGATGAACAAATCCATCCCACCAACGTCGCTTTTTGCCAGACAATTTTGCTAATGTAGCTTCGTAGTTCTCCAACACCTTTGTTATACCGCTGGGATCAGCCATCTCAATGTATATCTGAGGAAAAACAACAGTCATGGACAAGGAGAAAAGACGAAGAAGACAAAATGTAAAAAGCATCAAGACAAAAGAAACAGACAGGACGAGGCCAGCAGCAAGACATCAGAATATTTAAGAAAAAGTGTCTGGGAAAACACTGTAAAGAAAGATTGATGAAGATAATACAAGAGAACAGTCAACTTTACTTCCAGTTCTGAGGCATCTTTTCACCCTTTTATTGCCTGGACCATTCTGTTCAGCTACATGTCACTGGGTGTAGAGCCACACATGCATGGGACAGATTTTTATAGATTTGTTGTTGCAGACCTAATCACTGCTCTAACGTCGTTTTGAACAGTGTCATCAAACTACATGTTTCTCGTCGCCACTTCTCGAACAGGATTTTCAACTTCAAACTGTGTGAGATCTTCTTCAATCACAATCCAATTCATGCAGTCAAAATAAATTAATATTAATTTGGGGCCGTTTCATTGACCATATATGGGTAACTATGGGCGTTATATGAAGACTATAAAGGCTGCAACACATTTCGAGTTGATTGTGACGGGCATATGATGTCAGTTTATAAATACAAAAATATTTCTGTGTTTCGTCAGTACGCCTTCCTTTGACGTTAATCCTACACAGTTTTATAAATGAGGCCCCAGGACTCCATTGGCTTTTGTGTTGTTCTCTCAACACTTAAATGTGAAAAGTTAAGGTGTTCTTGTACCCAATTGGCCAGCGGCAGTACGTTGACAAAGGTCGTGATCAACCCCACCAATTCCATGACCGTACTGATGATCGCCAAAGACGTCGCCGTCGTATTCACACAGAGTAACCGGTCCTCAAGCTCCTTCATGTCTGGAACTCCCTGAAGAACAAAAAAATATTGTTTTTAAGGACCAAAGATTAAGAGATGAGGAGCTTTTAATTGATTAAAAATGTACTTACAGCATTGCTCCACCTCATCAGATTTATGTACATCATCTGCAAAAAGATTACAAGTCACTGATTACCCTAGATGCAGTCAAAACCAATTTGCTTTTTTAAATTTAACAGTCCAGAGTGAACCCAGTGTCCATACCTTATCAGATCCAGGATTAATTTGTTCCAACACGATGTGAACACAGAGCTTTTGGCCTTTGGAGTTTCGGAGATTTGAGTCCTTTGGATTTCTGAGGAAACCTTTGACAAAGTTACAGCACGTAGTCCAATTGGGAAAGCACACAAAGGCCTGGAGGTGAAGAAAGGAAAGGAAAAATATTTAAAGGTTGCACCTAATGATTATATGTTCATGTCCCTATCTGCCTGCTTGCCTCTCATTGAAAATCAGGCGCATCAATCGCCTCCCGTCCGTAGACTGTACAAAAAATCTCCCGCCCTTACGATGCAAAACGGCATATTCACGTTAAAGATAACGTTGTCGCACTGCACCAGCCCAAAGATATTAAAAATGCACAGAAAACAGCTCCATTAAAATAAGGTTATATTTATATATAAGGTCATTTGTATTCTAATCATTTGTGTGCCTGTAGCAGTCTGAGGTTTCTACTCCTTACCCTTTTCTGCAACGGTAGGACTATCACGTTGTCGTCCAAGAAGGGAAGGTACTGTTGAGGGACATAACCCCGGACCAGGTTGACCACATCCTCGTGTTTGTAGAGTTTTTTTTCTTGCAGACCGGTCAACATGATTGTGGAGTACTTAGAACCACGATCACTGGCCTTCTAGAAGACATAATGTTCAAAACCCAAAGATCAATTTATTTAAAGACGCTGATTCAAAAATTGGGTTTGGAACGTCATATATGCGTTTTTGTTTTTTTTTAATTGGGTGTAGCTATGTACAAGGGCTTACCAAAATGTCCTTTTCTCTTGTGACAGTCAGGTAATCTTGCAATTAAAAATGTGCAAAACAGTTACATCACTGAATATGTTAATGTGTATAGTTTGCGTTATCAAAATTCGATAATGTTAGAATAAATAACTGTCCATCTTACCTGGGATTATGAACGAAGGAGACGCGGTTGGGAAAAGGAAGGGGCTCTTTTTCAAAGTGATCCAAAAGGGTGAAAAGCTGCCCTTTGGAACCCCACCTCGTGCTGCACATACCAAAAACAAGTGTATATTTATTACTCACATACGCAGGCTAAATTACAGATGGACCCCCATTGAGATCACTCTCCCAGGAAAATGCAATTAACGCATAAGCTTTGATTGATTCTTGTGTCAGCACAGCTCAATATAATAACACATTTTTGACCACATCATACCTCTGCATTGGTATCAAAACTGAAGATACAATATGGTTTAATGATACATTTGATCAAAATGTACATGTAAACGCACTGACTGAGCTACAAATCAAACTAAATCAAAATCCGGTGTGTACATTATTTTCATTACCTATAACAAACTTACGTTTTGCTGGAGAGGGGTCCGGTTGGATTTTGTGGACTTCGTAGCCAGGGGCTTGTTTCAGGTGACTGTACCAAACTCCCATTCGATCAGCCGCGTGAATATCCTCAAATTCTACAAATACCTACAACACACAGGCACAGATTCGTAGCAGGTTACACAATAAGGAAGTGTTTTTAAAGCCCTGTATTTAGGCGTATTTGTATGTATTTCTTTATACCTTGTTGAGAAGAGGCAGGAAGTTCCTGACAGGACAGATTGTTCTCAGAGTTTCTCTGAGGTCCTTGGTCTCACTTGGTGAAATGTTATTGATAAAGACTGTGGTGCTTCCATCATTATACACAGGCTACATCAGGAAAACAGGAAGTGAAGATACAAAACAAAAAATGTTAACAAGATGACAAAGACACACAAGGGACAGCAATGCATTGTTGCAATTATTTCATTTAGCCACTTTAAAGTTTAAGCGAATATTACTGTTCTTTGAGACAAAGGCAGGAATTACAGTAAAATCAACCCTCAATTTTTAACCAGAAAAGAGGGGTTGTTTTACAGTTTTATGAACAACTTTCTTTTGAAGTCAATTTTGAATTGATAGAGGGATAATTCCAATCAATTTAAGCAGTTCAATTAGATATACTTAGCCTATGTCTTACTTACATAACCCATCAGCTGCATCAGTGATTTGTAAAACCCAAACTAAAAAAGAAACATCAGAGAAGCCAGTGTTAGAATGCAAATATACTTTTGCAGCAAAAACAGAACAATGTTTTGCTATTTGTAGGGGACAAATCGAATCAAATCTATCAATAACAATTACATGTTGCACACTTGCTTACCGAAGTCATTGGAAATTTAGATCCCACTGCACAGACACAAAGTTTAGACCCTTTGAAGAAAATGCCCTCATTTAAGGAGGCTTTCAGCATGTCGTCCATACTCTCGAATGTCGCCATGAGGACGAAAGCCTGTGAGGAAGACAATAAACATATTAATATATAAAATCTTTAATTTATTCTAGGAGGTGATTTCGTGAATATATTTGAAATGAAAATTAAATATTGCATAACAAATTAAGAAAAAGACACGTTATAGAAACAGGAAAGAAGAAAAAAGAAAAAAAAAAGAATGTGATGTGGGATTCATACACCTGGTCAATCAGAATTATATCATGGTGCCTACCATGCACGCCTGAGGAACAATATAGATGTGGTAAGGTGAATAACAACGAAACCCAAATCGCCCGAGCAGTGCGACAAGGTCCGCCTCTGTGTAGCAGCCATCGTCAAATGGCGGCAGTCCAGTTATTAGAAATGTCTTCTTATCTTTTGAACGATTCTTGAAATGTTTAAGGAAAACATAGAGAGGGAAAAATGCAAATGGTATATTATTATTGACACTATTATAACACAACTGTTGATCATGAAAATAAGTATACAAGGTTTATGTTGTTTGGGGTGGCTTTTTAAATTATCTTTAAAGTGTAAACAAATTCGATTTGCTATCTGTTTTATACCAGCCAAGTATGAAAGTAATATGGAAAACCAGCAGATTCACTCTTCACTGTTATACTCTATACATACACTCACCAGCCACTTTATTAGGGACACCTGTTCAATTGCTTGGAAAAAACAAATAGCTAATCAGCCAATCACATGGCAGCAACTCAATGAATATTTAGGCATGTAGACGTGGTCAAGACAACATGCTAAAGTTCAAACCGGGCATCAGAATGGGGTAGAAAGGGGGATTAAGTTACTTTGAACGTGGCATGGTTGATGGTGCATGGCAGGATGGATCCATGCTTTCATGCTGTTTACGCCAAATTCTGACCCTTCCATCTGAACTTCGCGGCTGAAATCGAGAATCATCAGACCAGGCAAGATTTTCTCCATCATCTATTGTCCAATTTTGGTGAGCCTGTGCGAAATGTAGCCTCAGTTTCCTGTTCTTAGCTGACAGGAGTGGCACCCAGTGGGGTCTTTTGCTGCTGTAGCCCATCTGCTTCAAGGTTGGACGTATTGTGCATTCAGAGATGGTATACTGCATACCCTGGTTGTAACGAGTGGTTATTTGAGTTACTGTTGCCTTTCTATCATCTCCAACCAGTACGCCCATCCTCCACTGACTTTAAAGATCTCCTATTATACTACTTTTCTGGTCTAAATTTCTTGTTAAAAACTGCTATAGAGCAACCTGACACGAATCACATCACAAAAAACTATGTAGATTTTCGGGACACTCTTCCTCTTACCCTAGGGAGCACAGCAGTCTCTCTCTACACACTGCTTTGAGCTTCTCCGCCCCTCCCCCCCTCCTGCAAACCCCACTCCGTTGTGATTGGTTACCTTCCTTCCG
The DNA here is from genome assembly GCA_949357725.1 of Hyperoplus immaculatus. NCBI lineage: Eukaryota > Metazoa > Chordata > Actinopteri > Uranoscopiformes > Ammodytidae > Hyperoplus > Hyperoplus immaculatus. The sequence goes on from OX442371.1 coordinate 2,024,536, forward strand.
GAACATTTTCAGCAGCGCGTGGGGAGATTTCGGAGAAGGAAGGTGGGGGCATGGCCGGAGCTTGCCTGAGCAGCATTACCATACATGGAAACATCCGCTATTCGTGACGACACGAATATCAGGAAATTCTGACCGGTTTGATCACGTGATTTCTCGACCGGCTGTCCTAGTGTTTAGTGCTCTGCACAGCCACCCCAGACGGTCAGCAGGGAATACGTCTAAATGCATGTACGTCATTATTTGATAAGCTAATATGGTTAAACATGACTATAAATCATTATAACAACGTTAATAGGTCATAAAGTCAAAAAGTATCATAGGTCCTCTTTAACAAGGCATTTTACGTCCGCACAACTGCCAACTCACTGGATATTTTTCCTTTGTCGGACCATTCTATGTTAACCCTAGAGATGGTTATGACTGAAAATCCCAGTAGATCAGCATTTCCTGAAATACTCACACCAGCCCGTCTGGCACCATCAATATTGCTATGTTCAAATTCACTTAAACCCCTTTCTTCCTCTTTCTGTTGCTCGGTTTTAATAAGTTGTCCCGTCCAGGTCTACATGCCTAAATGCATTGAGTTGCTGCAATGTGATTGGCTGATAAGTGTTATGTGTTAACAAGAAATTGAACCGCTGTAACTTATAAAGTTTTTGCGGCGGTTGATCCCACCCAAGTTTTAAGTAGAGCTTCAAAATACCATCAGGAACAAGAGATAAAAAAAAGTTAAGCAATTTATTGAAAACTGACATGACGGATTTTGAGTTTTTAAGGCTATGGTCTTTGACTTTTGATCAGATGATGAACAGCCTGTTTGAGTTTAAATTCAGTTTAAATATAATTTTCAATTAATTACTTAATTTGCAGGGGTTGACACTAACGGTTGCCCGCTTGCCCGGGGCAACTGAAAATAATGTTTGGGCAAGTTGAGAATTCATTTTTTGTCTCTTGCTCTTGATGTTGTTTTGAAGCTCTCCTTAAAAGTAGGTTACAATCAAACACAGAGAAAGGCAAATACTTTGTAATTTTTCCCCGGCCTTTAGATTTTGTTCACGAGTGTATATGTGCATACATACAGTGGAGGAAATAAGTATTTGATCCCCCACTGATTTTGTAAGTTTGCCCACTTACAATGAAATGAGTGGTCTATAATTTTAATGCTAGGTTTATTTTAACAGTGCAAGACAGAATATCAAAAAGAAAATCCAGAAAATCACGCTAAATAAAATATATTAATTTTTTTCTGTTTCATTGAGGGAAATAAGTATTTGATCCCCTATCAAAACATTGCTTAGTACTTGGTGGAAAAACCCTTGTTGGCAAGTACAGAGGTCAGATGTTTCTTGTAGTTGATGACCAGGTTTGCACACATCTCAGGAGGATATTTGGACCACTCCTCTTTGCAGATCCTCTCCAAATCTTTTAGGTTTTGAGTCTGTCACTTGGCGACTCGAAGCTTCAGTTCCCTCCACAGATTTTCGATGGGATTTAGGTCTGGAGACTGGCTAGGCCACTCCATGACCTTAATGTGCTTCTTCTTGAGCCACTCCTTTGTTGCCTTTGCTGTATGTTTTGGGTCATTGTCATGCTGGAAGACCCATCCACGACCCATTTTTCGTGACCTGGCTGAGGGAAGGAGGTTGTTTCACGGTACATGGCCCCATCCATCTTTCCCTCGATGCGGTGAAGTCAACCTGTCCCCTTAGCACAGAAACACCCCCAAAGCATAATGCTTCCTCCTCCATGCTTGACGGTGGGGATGGTGTTCTTGGGGTTATACTCAGCATTCCTCTTCCTCCAAACACAGCGTGTTGAATTAATACCAAATCGCTCAATCTTTGTTTCATCTGACCACATCACCTTCTCCCAAGCATTCTCTGAGTCGTTCAGGTGTTCATTGGCAAACTTCAGACGGGCCTGGACATGTGCCTTCTTGAGCAGGGGGACCTTACGGGCGCTGCAGGATCTTAAGCCATTACGGCATAGTGTGTTACCAATGGTTTTCTTGGTGACTGTGGTCCCAGCTGCCTTGAGATCATTAACAAGCTCCTGCCGTGTAGATCTGGGCTGATCCCTCACCTTTCTCATGATCATTGAGACCCCACGAGGTGAGATCTTGCATGGAACCCCAGACCGAGGGACATTGATGGTCATTTTGTGTTTCTTCCATTTTCTAATAATCGCACCAACAGTTGTCTCCTTCTCACCCAGCTTCTCGCCAATGGTCTTGTAGCCCATTCCGGCCTTGTGCAGGTCTACAATCTTGTCCCTGATGTCCTTAGACAGCTCTTTGGTCTTGCCCATGATTGAGAGGTTGTAGTCTGATTTATTCTGTGGACATGTGTCTTTTATAGAGTTAACGACAGGTGTCTTTTATACAGGTAAAGAGTTGAGATTAGGAGAACTTTCTTAAAGTGAAAGGACTGTTCTGTGGGAGCCAGCATCCTTTATTGTTGGTAGGGGATCAAATACTTATTTCCCTCAATGAAATGCAAAATAATTTATATATTTTTTTTTATGTGATTTTCTGGATTTTCTTTTTGATATTCTGTCTTTCACTGTTAAAATAAACCCACCATTAAAGTTATAGACCGCTCATTTCATTGTAAGTGGGCAAACTTACAAAATCAGTGGGGGATCAAATACTTATTTCCTCCACTGTATATGATTCCCAGAAGGAATAAATAAGAGGAATGGACACTTTGATCAATTTAAAATCCATTGAAACTGCATTTAAGATGTGAAGATATCCTGTCCAATATTAGATTCTATAATTAGTTTATCGATAATCCAATGGTTTTCATTTTAAGGCATTAATGAAGGAAGGTCTTGTTCTATTGTGATAGTTTAGTTTAAATATTTAGGAAAAGACCACATGTGTAAACAGTGTAGTACTTTAGAAAAGGGATTTGACTTACCGTTACTGGTAAGTTGAACTCTAAGAACTCTGAAAATTAAATAAATAATATGTAAAGTAGAAAAAAGTTAAGAAAACTAATGATTACATGCAGACATTTGTGATAATACAGAATCGATTTCTTACCTAATTCTTTCAGAATTTTATCCTGGTGCTTTTCTACCATCTCCCCGATAGTCAGAGGGTTATCTGCAGTTGAAGACGACATGGATGCTGCTGCAGCTGTTGGTTCAGTTGTGAGAGATGCAGCCACTTCAGTCGGTTCAGCCGAGACATTGCAGACAGCTTCAGGGGCTGATGGTGCATCTGTTTGTGTCTTCACTGCAGTCACAGGATCTTCAAGAGATTAAAATTTAAGTAAGATGAATGTCAGTAATTTCATCATAATCATGATCATATCCTATATACACTCAACAAAAATATAAACGCAACACTTTTGTTTTTGCTCCCATTTTTCATGAGATGGACTTAAAGATCTAAAATTCATTCCAGATACACAATTGTACCATTTCTCTCAAACATTGTTCACAAATCCGTCTAAATGTGTGATAGTGAGCACTTCTGCTTTGCTGAGATAATCCATCCCACCTCACAGGTGTGCCACATCAAGATGCTGATCTGACATCATGATTAGTGCACAGGTGTGACTTAGACTGTATACAATAAAAGGCCACTCTGAAATGTGCAGACATGTACATGTGTATGTACATGTACCTCCCGGCTGGTTTGCCTGCAAATGGCATCTGTCCTTTGCAGCTCATCCAGAATGTATCAGCTAGACTGGTCTTCAACCTATCCAAGCTCTCTCACACTACACAGCTCCCCCGCTCCCTTCACTGGTTACCAATAGCTGCCCACATCTCCATCTAGTTATTAGTACATGTGCTGCCAACGGATCAGGTCCAGCTTACAAACAGGACATGGTCAAACCTTACACCCCAGCTCGTTCACTCAGCTTTGCATCGGCCAACCTGCTTGCTGCTACTTTACTGCGAGGGACACCTAGTCAGTCGACAATAATGATAATAATAATAGATTGGATTTATATAGCGCTTTTCAAGGCACTCAAAGACGCTTTACAGGGTTCCAGGTTCCATTCATTCACAAACAGTCATACCCGTGGTGGTAAACTACGATAGTAGCCACAGCTGTCCTGGTGCAGACTGACGGAAGTGTGGCTGCCATTCAGCGCCTACGGACCCTCCGACCACCACCTCAAACATACAGCAGACATACACATTCACTGGACAAAATCCAGACTGCTTGCTGCGTTCACTCAACTCTGCATCGGCCAATCTGCTTGCTGCTACTTTACTGCAAGGGACACCTAGTCACTCGACAATATCCAGACTGTTTGCTGTCCTGACTCCCAAAGGGTGAAACGGGTTCCCCTTTGACAAATAGCACTTATTCGTGGCACGTTGTAGTTTGAATTATTTGAATCTTATACTTATACTTGTTCTTGCTGTTCTGAGTTTGTATCTTCATTGTTGAATGCAGTTATTAGAACAACTCAATTAAATTAAGTCACCAATGCTACTTGAGACAGATATCAGAGAAGCAAGAAGGACCGACCGAAGTGTACTTATAATTTGGCTTTTCATGAGAGTTGTTGAGAACAAACATATTTGAGCCAAATATGAACTCTATGTAATGTAAAGTAACTTTATTCAAACAGGGAAAATGTACAAAAGAATCATTAATCGTGTTTAATGAATCCATTACAGAAGGTCTCTAACATACCTTTTAGCCTTGTTGTTGTCTCCAGTCCTCCACCTGGAAGCTTTTCCTCCACAGTCACTTCAGTTGGGCTTCCTGCAGCCTGCTGGTGCATCTGTGAAGCTTCTGTCTCTGGTCCTTGTGCAGTGGACTCTGGTTCTGACAGAGAGCTGAGCTGGACGGTTGGTAAAGCTTTGATGGTGGGGATCTTGTTTATTGCTTTCTCCCCATCATTCTTCATTGTTATGTCACTTAAGGCGTTAGCACTTGGTCCTGCTGTCATCAGCTCAGAAAGTGCACCAGGGTTAGATTGGGACCCATTACCCTGGAGTTCATTAGGAGACGGCTGGGTGTGAAATGTCACAGCTTGGGGCTTGGTGTTGTCTTGTAGATGCTGATTTAGGTCCTTCAAACTAAAACAGAAAATTATTGTCTGAATACAGTGCTTTGTTAAAGGCAGACTATGTAGAACTTATAGTCATACAGTAAAAATCCCTCTCAGTAATCATTTATTCCCCAATAGAATGAGTGTTATTGTGTTTATCTGCATAAGAAGCGGTTGTGCTTCCCTCTGTTCAAGGGCTTTGATTAGGCTGACCCAAACAACTACAGGACAATTTCCATATTTCAAAACAAACACCTAACCAAATCTCTTGATGCGCATGATATAGTCTTTGGGACACATTCTGGTTTTTGTTCTGGGTACGGTTGTATTACATCTACTACAAAGGAGCTCTATGACATTACTTCAGCTTTAGATGCAAAACAACATTGCGCTAGTATATTCATAGACACTACTAAGGCTTACGACGCCTTTGACCATAAGATACTCATACAGAGATAGAAGCATAAAGGATGTCTCCAGAATAACCTACAATGTGATTTACTTACCTCTCAAGATGACTAACTCTCCTGGGGAGAGAAAAAGGAGTTTTTCAGTATCAGTGCAACAGTAAGGGATAAAAAGCAGATTTGAGTTATTATGAAAGTAATTCACCCCAATCATCTTTGTGTACTTTTAAAAGAACAGATGCATACCATAATCTGCTCTTATTTTGAGAGATGTTTGCTAATGTAGTTTCGTAGTTCTCCAACACCTGTGTTACACCGCTGGGGTCAGCCATCTCGATGTACATCTGAGGAAAAACAACAGTCACGGAAAAAGAGAAAAGACGAAGAAGACAAGATATAAAAAGTATCAAGACAAAGCAACAGACAGGATGAGAACAGCAATAGAAAGATTTTAAGATTTTGAAAATAAATTATGATATTCTACAATAAAATTTGGGATAACTTCACATCTTAACCCATTGATGACGGCTGATGCGCGATGCCACATTGGCTCTCCTGCCTGATGCTGCGTCGCGCAGCATTATTACTTTATCTAATTTTCATGGCATTCCCAGCATAGAATGCACTGTCATTGGTTCAAATACACATGAGGTGGGTTTTGTTGATTTTTTTAAGACCACGTGACCACCCAAAAGTTGTGTGGTTTGCCAAAAATCATGTCAATCAAAAAAAAAAAAAATAAAAAAATAAAACAAAATAATTAAAAAAATACGCCAGCTATGTCGGCGACAGAACAGTTAGTGGCGTTTGGTGCGCAGAATCAAGGTCTACTATAGACTACTGACGAAAATCACACAACACATTGCATCTATTTATTAACAATATTTAATAATTTTCTAATTCATCTCATTTTGACGATTTTTAGAAATATTTGTTGGTTTGTAAGCGCTAAGGGAGCATGTTTAAATAAAACCTGTGAACCTTAACTTTTAAATGTATTTTATTTCATGTTTCTATGTGCTACACAGGCTTAGATATTAAGGTTTTGGTAGACTTGACAATTCCTACTATTTTTTCAGAAAACCCTCAGGCATTAAGGACATGCATCCTAGATTGCCATAGTCATCAATGGGTTAAGGGTTGCTAGACTACCACAAGCCCAGAACATTCAGTTATGGTCCAGAAGTTCTGGTTTAGGGTCACATGTTCTCACGAAAGCCAACCAGGGGCCTCATTTATAAATGTTGGGTACCCACAGAAGACCGTGTACACCACATGATTGAGTTGTTCTGTTTGAGCTGCTACAATTGTATCTTGTCCTGATGTATAACGATTCTTGGGGGTTGAAGACCTGGTTATCTATTCCTCTCCAGTCTCCACCAATATCGATCTTTTTGGACAAAAGCTATATCTGCATTAAAAGGGGCGGCAGTGGCGAAGTAGGTAGGGTGTTCGCCTCTGGTGTGCAGGGTCGGAGGTTCGATCCCCCGTCTCCCCGCCACATGTCGAAGTGTCCCTGGGCAAGACACTGAACCCCGAATTGCTCCCGATAGTTAGCTTAGTTAGCTTAGCACCCTAGTGCTAAGCCTACCCTGCGTGGTAGCTGCTGCTATCGGTGTATGAATGTGTGTGTGACTGGGTGAATGTGTACAAAAACAATGTAAAGCGCTTTGGGTCTGTGATAAACGGAGATATAGCGCTATACAAGTCCATTTACCATTACCATTTACCATAAAAGTCTCAAAGACAACTTTTAATCTTCAACCGCTTATCCTAGTCGGGTCGCTGGGGCAGCAGCTTGAGTAAGAAACCCCAAACTTCTCTTTCCCAGGCCACATCATCAACCAGCTCTGACTGGGGGATTCCGAGGCGTTCCCAGGCCAGTGTGGAGATATAATCTCTCCATCTAGTCCTGGGTCTTCCCCGAGGCCTCCTTCCAGCTGGACGATCCTGAAACACATCCCTAGCGAGGCGCCCCGGAGGCATCCTTACCAGATGCCCGAACCACATCAAAAGGCTCCTTAAGACGCAAATGAGTAGCGGCTCTGCCCCAAGTTCCTCACGAATGACTGAGGTTTTCACCCTATGTCTAAACGAGACGCCAGCCACCCTCCTGAGAAAACCCGAGAAACCCAAGATCCCAAGGTACTTGAACTCCTTCACTTGGGGTAAGGACTCATTCCCTACCTGTAGTAGGCAATCCATTGGTTTCCTTCTGAGCACCATGGCCTAGAGGTGCTGATCCTCATCCCAACCGCTTCACACTCGGCTGCGAACCGATCCAGTGAGAGCTGAAGGTCACAGACCGATGATACCATCAGAACCACATCATCCGCAAACTGAAGAGATGAGATCCTCAGCCCACTGAACTGCAACCCCTCCCCACCACGACTACGCCTTGATATACTGTCCATGAATATCAGAAACAGGATTGGTCATAAAGCACAGCCCTGGCGGAGGCCAACCTCCAACGAAAGCAAGTTTGATTTACTACCGAGAACCCGGACACAGCTCTCGCTTTGAGCGTACAGAGATTGGATGGCCCTGAGAAGGGACCCCCTCACCCCATACTCCCGCAGCACCCCCCACAGCATCTCCCGGGGAACCCGGAGATACACCTTCTCCAGATCCACAAAACACATGTAGACTGGATGAGCATACACCCAAGCCCCCTTTAGGATCCTTACAAGAGTGACAAGCTAGTCCGTTGTTCCACAGCCAGGACAGAATCGGCATTGTTCCTCTTCAATCCGAGGTACGACTATCGAACGAACCCTCCTGTCGAGCACCTTGGAGTAGACTTTGCCGGGGAGACTGAGAAGTGTGATACCCCGGTAGTTGGCACACACTCTCTGGTCCCCCTTTTTGAGAAGAGGAACCACCACACCAGTCTGCCACTCCTTCCGCATTGTACCCGACTTCCACGCAATGTTGAAGACACGTGTCATCCAAGACAGCCCATCCACACCCATTGCTTTCAGCATTTCTTGACAGATCTCATCAACCCCCGGGGCTTTGTTACTGTGGAGTTGTTTGACTACCTCAGTGACTTCCACCAGGGAAATTGACTTTTTGTCAGTTTCCCTTGTTTGATAAAAATCACAGTCACATCATCGCTTTAACATCGTTTTGGAATTGAACGCCAGGACGATGTCATCAAACTACATGTTTTTCGTCACCACCTCTCGAAAAACAGTATTTTCAACTTCAAACTGGGTCAGATCGTCTTCAATTACAATCAAATTCATGCATTCACTATAAATTAATATTCATTTGGGGCAGTTTCATTGACCATATATGGGTAACTATGGGCGTTATATGAAGTCTACATAGGCTGCACAACATTTCGAGTTGATTGTGACTAATAAAAGGGAAAGGGCATATGACGTCAGTGTGCACTGTTTTATAAATCCGAAAATATTTCAGTGTTTCGTCAGTACGCCTCCCTTTGACGTTAATCCCACAGTTTTATAAATGAGGCCCCAGGACTCCATTGGCTTTTGTGTTGTTCTCTCAACACTTGAATGTGAAAAGTTCAGGTGTTTGTGAACTTTACCCAATTGGCCAGAGGCAGAACGTTGACATAGGTCGCAATCGACGCCACCAATTCAATGACCGTCCTGATGATCGCCAAAGACGTCTCCTTCATGTTCACACACAGTAACCGGTCCTCAAGCTCCTTCAGGTCTGGAACTCCCTGAAGAACAAAAACATATTGTTTTTAAGGACCAAAGATTCAGAGATGAGGAGCTTTTAATTGATTAAAATGTACTTACAGCATTGCTCCTCCTCATCAGATTTATGTACCTCATCATCTGCAAAAAGATTAGTCACTGATTAGGGGAGACCCAGGCTAGTAGGCACACTTTTTATTCTAGTGAGAATTGCTCATCACCTAAACATCTTTCAATAGTCATTCCTACATTAAATTGAAGCTTAAGGTGTTGGCTTGAAATGTGTACCCCTCACTTTTTCTAACTTATTGTAACAAAGAAGAAATGTACCATCAAAGACACTCTAACACATCGTGACAACCAACCCCATCAAGGGGTCGGTTGTCACACACTATGGGATTGTTTGTCACAATGCAAGGAATAAATAAACAGGAAATACATATTAAGACCGGCCTACTGTGTAACAACATAAAGAATAAAACAAATAGGTCTAACAATAATAGCCTACTCAACTGGGCTAAACACATCTTCTGTTACTTCTTCCCCAGCTAGGGTGGAGTGCACTGGGGTGCAGTAGCCTTGGCAACTGGTCTAGTTTGAGATGCATTGGGTTGTTTTGATTGTGTTTCCCCTTTTCTCTTTTGCATGCTAGCTGCCTTTTCCTGCTCTATTTTTCCTTTTTTGGGGTGTCAGTGAGGATAGAGCTTGACATTTTATTTTGTTATTGGGTTCCTTTTCTGGCTGCAGCCTTTGGATAAGATGTGACAACCAACTAGGGCTGGGCAATAATTCGATTACGATTAGTAATTGCAATAAAACTCCCGTCGATTACTTCGATGTGCGTTTGACATAAATGCTCAATATGAAAATGGAAAAAGACAAAAAAAAAAACATAACTCATGGGGCGCTCCGGTGGCGTAGTGGATAGAGCGTGTACCATATTGGCTCCGACCTTCGTTGCAGTGGTCGCGGGTTCAAATCCGACCCGTGGACCTTTACTTCAGGTCATCCCCCCCTCTCTCTGTCTCCCCATTTCAACTCTGCACTGTCTAATAAAGCTTGAAAATGGCAAAAAAATATCTTAAAAAAAACATAACTCATATGGATTTACCTAACAGCCAATCACAAAGCAGAAATAAACTCAACAGCCAGTCAGATTGCAGTTTTTGCATTTCCTGTCTAATTACACGCCCATTTCCTGGTGCGACTGCGACGGGCATGTTTGAGCTTCCAGCGGTAAGGAAAGAGGAGAGCCGTGTGTAGTGACCTCGACAAGAGTGAAGAGAGTCTTGTGTTTAGCGAAAAATGTCTGCGCAGCACTCTTGTTTAGTGCTTTTCATCTTCAATAAATTAATCAGTGGGCTACACTCACGGACCTATAAAGGCTACACTGTGTCCCGCTGCTACGATGTCACCATAGTCACGTAGATGTCGTGTCCAGCGCTTTTCGCTCACTGTCTCTGTTGGCTTGCACCGAGCCGTCTCTGTGCATTTATAAGGCTATAAGGCTCATATCTGTGTGTCTGATGGTCATAGAAACCTATTTTTTGTGTCTAGTTGTAGGTTTTTCAGTTCATATATCCAAATAAACACTGATTAGAGACCCCTTGAATAATATTTTCATTGTTTCATGTTTCACTTCATTTAGTAATTATTATTAGTTATAATTATGTGTAATGTCGATCTGTATGATTACAATACATACTGTGGAGGAAATAAGTATTTGATCCCTCACCGATGTTGTCAGTTTGCCCACTTACAAAGAAATGTGCGGTCTATAATTTTAAAGTTAGGTTTATTTTAACAGTGATAGACAGAATATCAAAAAGAAAATCCAGAAAATCACATTAAAAAAATTAATGAATTATTTTGCATTTCATTGAGTGTATTAAGTATTTGATCCCCTACCAACCACAAATAATTCTGGCTCCCAAAGATTAGTCCTTGTGCTTTAAAAAAGTATTCTTAATCTCAACTAGTTTCCTGTATAAAACACACCTGTCTCAACTTGTTACTTGTATAAAAGACACCTGCCCACAGATTCACTAAATCAAACTCCAACATCTCCATCATGGGCAAGACCAAAGAGCTGTCTAAGGACATCAGGGACAAGATTGTAGACCTGCACAAGGCCGGAAAGGGCTACAAGACCATTGGCGAGAAGCTGGGTGAGAAGGAGACAACTGTTGGTGCGATTATTCGAAAATGAAAGAAACACAAAATGACCATCAATCTCCCTCGGTCTGGGGCTCCATGGAAGATCTCACCTTGTGGGGAATCAATGATCATGAGAAAGGTGAGGGATCAGCCCAGATCTACACAGGAGGAGCTTGTTTATGATCCCAATGCAGCTGGGACCACAGTCACCAAGAAAACCACTGGTAACACACTGCCGTAATGGACTGAAATCCTGTAGTGCCTGTAAGGTCGCCCTGCTCAAGAAGGGACATGTACAGAACCTTCTGAAGTTTGCCAATGACCACCTGAACGACTCAGAGAATGCTTGGAGAAGGTGATGTGGTCAGATTGGAACAAAATCAAGTTCTTTGGTATCATAAGCCCCTTTTACACAGAGATTGCGGCATATTGACGGAACAACATCACTCCAAAATGCCGGCTTTGCTTCTGTGTTATTTACACAGAACCAAGCAACGCCGGCCTGCTGGCGCATCAGTAGCTTCTTTTACACAGCGTTCCGGAATGAAAGCGGTGCTTGTAAACAGCGTCAGGTGTGACGTAAACATTTAGCGCCGCGCCGGTCTGCTGCTTTACAACAACACTGTCCGGTGAATTGAGAGCAGAAGTGCTGGAGCTTGCAGTAAGAGGGCCATATTTTACTGTACCCACGATGTGCCAGTTGATCTCGCTACGCGCTGAGTCCAACATCACTTGGACTGTTAACCAAACTGACAAAATCAATCCGCTTCACCTCTGTGTGTGTCTGTGTGTGTGTGTGTGTGTGTGTGTGTGTGTGTGTGTGTGTGTGTGTGTGTGTGTGTGTGTGATCCGGTTGCAGCATGGCTTAGCCTAGCCTAGCTTTCCCATTGTACAACTTTTCCTGGGCAGAAATAGACTCATACACTCTGCAAAATGAAGCGCGGGGGTTTGGATTGAGCAGCGGACCTTATGACCAGCTAGATTATACGCCGTTCCTTTTATTTGGTGATTTTTACGGGACATCAGGCCGCCGTGATTAATGATAAACACACGTCAAAACTGACAAAATCAATCCGCTTCACACAGCTGTGTCTGTGTGTGTGTTTGTGTGACAGGTTGGCTGTAAGCGAATCTCTTTGTGAGGGCAGAGATCTGCCAATCAGACACACATACACATACACAGTGTGTGAAGTCACGTTACTGTAGGCAGAAATAAAGTGTGGATATACGCTCAGACTTAGAATAATAATAGTGGCGGTGATCCGGTAGCAGCCGGTTAGCCTAGCTTAGCCTAGCCTAGCTTTTCCATTGTACAACTTCTACTGGGCAGAAATAGACTCATACACTCTGCAAAATGAAGCGCGGGGGTTTGGATTGAGCAGCGGACCTTATGATCAGATAGATAAAACGCTGTTCCTTTTATTTGGTGATTTTTACGGGACATCAGGCCGCCGTGATTAATGTTAAACACACGTCCTTCAACTGCTAACATGGTCGCATGTTTAGAACGTAGGCTATGGAACGTCAAACGCCCCCCTGTTCCGCATCAACAAGCTGGAGCATTTAAACAGAGAGGCGGAACTGATTGTGTCGGGAATCTTACTACCCCCCGAGGTAGTAAAATTCCAGGAAAAATCACTCGCACCTTTCTTCCCCCGTTCCGCAACGGTCGCATTTAAACAGAAGGGCGGAGGGCCGAAAGGCCGGCATATTCCCGGCTTTCACTGGCTGTGTAAAAGGGGCTATAGTGACTCGCCATACTTGGAGGAAGAGGAATTCTGACTATAACCCCAAGAACACCATCCCCACAGTCGAGCATGGAGGTTTTAGCATTATGCTTTGGGAGTGTTTCTCTTCTAAGGGGACAGGTGGACTTCACTGCATCGAGGGAACTATGGATGGGGCCATGTACCGTGAAAAACTGGGTGACAACCTCTTTCTCTCAGCCAGGTCCGTAAAAATGGGTCGTGGATGGGTCTTCCAGCACGCCAATGACTCTAAAAATACCGCAAAGGCAACAAAGGAGTTGCTCAAGAAGAAGCACATTAAGGTCATGGAGTGGCCTAGCCAGTCTCCGGACCTTAATCCAATAGATCTGTGGAGGGAACTGAAGCTCAAGCAACAGCCTCGAAACCTTAAAGATTAGGAGAGGATCTGCAAAGGGGAGTGGTCCAAATATCCTCCTGAGATGTGTGCAAACCTGGTCATCAACTACAAGACACGTCTGACCTCTGTACTTGCCAACAAGGGTTTCTCCACCAAGTACTAAGCAATGTTTTGATAGGGGATCAAATACTTATTTCACTCAATGAAATGCAAAATAATTTCTATCTTTTTTGTATGTGATTTTCTGGATTTTCCTTTTGATAGTCTGTCTATCACTGTTAAAATAAACCTAGCATTTAAGTTATTGACCGTTAATTTCATTGTAAGTGGGCAAACTTACAAAATCAGTGAGGGATCAACTACTTATTTCCTCCACTGTATTTTCATCAAGAATCATATGAGAAATTTCAATATCATGGTCAACACAAATTTTGCCTACTCTCGCCACCTTAATCCGAAGTCGTATTCATGAAACAATGTAAATATTATTCAAAGGGTCTCTAAACAGTGTTTATTTGAATCTATGAACTGAAAAACCTACAACTAGACACAACAAATAGTTTTCTATGACCATCAGACCCAGAGATATGAAGGTTTTTAGGTAAAAGGTAAAATAGGTAAAATTTTGGCCATTTTGGAAAATGGCCGCCACGGACGGTAGGAGTCGAATCCAGCTTGGCACTATAGCTAAAATGATTAGTATTGCCATATTCTAGCTACATGCAAAGTTTCATGCTTTTATCACAAAGTGCACAATTTTTGTCACGATCTGCTGGACTACCAGTGTTTTCCCAGAGTCCATACCTTATCAGATCCAGGATTCATTTGTTCCAACACGATGTGCACACAGAGCTTTTGGCCTTTGACATGTGAGTCCTTTGGATTTCTGAGGAAACCTTTGACAAAACTACAGCACGTAGTCCAATTGGGGAAGAACACAAAGGCCTGGAGGTGAAGAGAAGAAAGGGATAATATTTAAAGGTTGCACCTAATGATTATATTTTCATTTTCCTATCTGCCTGCTTGCCTCTCATTGAAAATGAGGCGCATCAATCGCCTCCCGTTCGTAGACCGTACAAAAAATCTCCCGCCCTTACGATGCAAAACGGCATATTCACGTTAAAGATAACCATGTCGCACTGCACCAGCCCAAAGATATTAAAAATGCACAGAAAACAGCTCCATTAAAATAACGTTAAATTTTCATTATAATCATTTGTGTGCCTGTAGCAGTCTGAGGTTTCTACTCCTTACCCTTTTCTGCAACGGCAGGACTATCACGTTGTCGTCCAAGAAGGGAAGGTACTGTTGAGGGACATAGCCCCGGACCAGGTTTACCACATCCTCGTGCCTGTAGCTGGTTTGTTCTTGCAGACCGGTCAACATGATTGTCGAGCACTTGGAGCCACGATTACTGGCCTTCTAGAAGACAAAATGTTCAAAACCAAAAGTAGAAATTATTTAATGATGCTGATTCAATTAGTAGATTTGGAATATCATACATAGAAAAAATGTAATTGGGTGTAGCTATGCACAAGGGCTTACCAAAATTTCCACTTCTTTTGTGACTGGCAGGTAATCTTGCAATTAAAAATTTGCAAAACAGTTACATCACTGAATCCGTTAATGTGGTATATTTGGCAGTATCAAAAGTTTATAATGTAAGAATAAATAACTGTCTCTATTACCTGGGACAATGAATGAAGGAGACGGGGTTGGGATAAGGAAGGGGCTCTTTTTCAAAGTGATCCAAAACGGTGAAAGGCTGCCCATTGGTAAAGCTTTGATGGTGGGGATCTTGTTTATTGCTTTCTCCCCATCATTCTTCATTGTTATGTCACTTAAGGCGTTAGCACTTGGTCCTGCTGTCATCAGCTCAGAAAGTGCACCAGGGTCAGATTGGGACCCATTACCCCGGAGTTCATTAGGAGACGGCTGGGTGTGAAATGTCACAGCTTGGTGCTTGGTGTTGTCTTGTAGATGCTGATTTAGGTCCTTCAAACTAAAACAGAAAATGATTGTCTGAATACGGTGCTTTGTTACAGGCAGACTATGTAGAACTTATAGGGCCAGTTTCACAGACATGGATTAAGCCTAGTCCTGGACTAAATGGAATTTTGAATGGAGATTGTCCATTGAAAGTACAATTTAGTCCAGAACTAGGCTTAATCCATGTCTGCGAAACCGGCCCATAGGCCGGTTTCGCAGACATGGATTAAGCCTAGTTCTGGACTAAATTGTACTTTCAATGGACAATCTCCATTCAAAATTCCATTTAGTGACTAGGACAAGACTAGGCTTAATCCATGTCTGTGAAACCGGGCCATAGTCATACAGTAAAAATCCCTCTCAAAAATCATTTATTCCCCAATAGAATGTGTGTTGTTGTGTTTATCTGTATAAGAAGCGGCTGTGCTTCCCTCTGTTCAAGGGCTTTGATTAGGCTGACCCAAACAACTACAGGACAATTTCCATATTTCAAAACAAACACCTAACCAAATCTCTTGATGCGCATGATATAGTCTGTGGGGCACATTCTGGTTTTCGTTCTGGGTACGGTTGTATTACATCTACTACAAAGGCGCTCAATGACATTACTTCCGCTTTAGATGCAAAACAACATTGCGCTGCTATATTCATTGACACTACTAAGGCTTACGACGCCTTTGACCATAAGATACTCATACAGAGATCGAAGCATAAAGGATGTCTCCAGAATAACCTACAATGTGATTTACTTACCTCTCAAGATGACTAACTCTCCTGGGGAGAGAAAAAGGAGTTTTTCAGTATCAGTGCAACAGTAAGGGATAAAAAGCAGATTTGAGTTATTATGAAAGTAATTCACCCCAATTATCTTTGTGTACTTTTAAAAGAACAGATGCATACCATGATCTGCTCTTATTTTGAGAGATGTTTGCTAATGTAGTTTCGTAGTTCTTCAACACCTGTGTTACACCGCTGGGGTCAGCCATCTCGATGTACATCTGAGGAAAAACAACAGTCATGGAAAAAGAGAAAAGACGAAGAAGACAAGATATAAAAAGTATCAAGACAAAGCAACAGACAGGATGAAAACAGCAATTATGATTTTCTACAATAAAATTCGGGATAACTTCACAGTTTAAGGGTTGCTAGACTACCCCCAGCCCAGAACATTCAGTTATGGTCCAGAAGTTCTGGTTTATGGCACATGTTCTCACGAAAGCCAACCAGGGGCCTCATTTATAAATGTTGGGTACCCACAGAAGACGGTGTACACCACATGATTGAGTTGTTCTGTTCGAGCTGCTAAAATTGTATCTTGTCCTGATGTATAACGATTCTTGGGGGGTGAAGACCTGGTTATCTATTCCTCTCCAGTCTCTGACCAATATCGATCCTTTTGGACAAAAGCTATATCTGTATTAAAGTCTCAAAGACAACTTTTAGTCAGTTTCATCATCATCTTCAACCGCTTATCCTAGTCGGGTCGCTGGGGCAGCAGCTTGAGTAAGAAACCCCAAACTTCTCTTTCCCAGGCCACATCAACCAGCTTTGACTGGGGGATTCTGAGGCGTTCCCAGGCCAGTGTGGAGATATAATCTCTCCATCTAGTCCTGGGTCTTCCCCGAGGCCTCCTTCCAGCTGGATGCTCCTGAAACACCTCCCTCAGGAGGCGCCCACAGGCATCCTTACCAGATGCCCGAACCACATCAACTGGCTCCTTAAGACGCAAATGAGTAGCGGCTCTGCCCCAAGTTCCTCACAAATGACTGAGCTTTTCACCCTATGTCTAAGCGAGACGCCAGCCACCCTCCTGAGAAACCCCGAGAAAACCAGAGAAACCCAAGATCCCGAGGTACTTGAACTCTTTCACTTGGGGTAAGGACTCATTCCCTACCTGTAGTAGGCAATCCATTGGTTTCCAGCTGAGCACCATGGCCTCATATTTAGAGGCGCTGATCCTCATCCCAACCGCTTCACACTCGGCTGCGAACCGATCCAGTGAGAGCGGAAGGTCACAGACCGATGATACCATCAGAACCACATCATCCGCAAACAGAAGAGATGAGATCCTCAGCCCACTGAACTGCAACCCCTCCCCACCACGACTACGCCTTAATAGACTCTCCATGAATATCAGAAACAGGATTGGTCATAAAGCACACAGCCCTGGCGGAGGCCAATCCCCACCGAAAGCAAGTTTGACTAACTACCAAGAACCCGGACACAGCTCTCGCTTTGAGCGGACAGACATTGGATGGCCCTGAGAAGGGACCCCCTCACCCCATACTCCCGCAGCACCCCCCACAGTAGTGATACCTCAGTAGTTGGCACACACTCTCTGGTCTCCCTTTTTGAGAATAGGAACCACCACACCAGTCTGCCACTCCTTCCGCATTGTACCCGATTTCCACGCAATGTTGAAGACACGTGTCATCCAAGACAGCCCCTCCACACCCATTGCTTTCAGCATTTGTGGACAGATCTCATCAACCCCCGGGGCTTTGTTACTGTGGAGTTGTTTGACTACCTCAGTGACTTCCACCAGGGAAATTGACTTTTGTCAGTTTCCCTTGTTTGATAAAAATCACAGTCACATCATCGGTTTAACATCGTTTTGGAATTGAACGCAAGAACGATGTCATTACACTACATGTTTCTCGTCGCCACCTCTCGAAAAACAGTATTTTCAACTTCAAACTGTGTGAGATCTTCAATTACAATCAAATTCATGCAGTCACTATGAATTAATATTAATTTGGGGCAGTTCCATTGACCATATATCGGTAACTATGAAGTCTACAAAGGCTGCACCACATTTCGAGTTGATTGTGACTAATAAAAGGGAAAGGGCATATGACGTCAGTGTGAACTGTTTTATAAATCCGAAAATATTTCTGTGTTTCGTCAGTAAGCCACCCTTTGACGTTAATCCTACACAGTTTTATAAATGACCCCCAGGACTCCATTGGCTTTTGTGTTGTTCTCTCAACACGTAAACGTGAAAAGTTCAGGTGTTTGTGACCTTGTACCCAATTGGCCAGCGGCAGAACGTTGACAAAGGTCGTAATCGACGCCACCAATTCCATGACCATCCTGATGTTCTCCAAAGACATCTTAGTCATCTTCAAATACAGCAATCGGTCCTCAAGGTTCTTAAGGTCTGGAACTCCCTGAAAAACAAAAAAATATTGTTTTTAAGGACCAAAGATTCAGAGATGAGGAGCTTTTAATTGTTTAAAATGTACTTACAGCATTGCTCCACCTCATCAGATTTATATACCTCATCATCTGCAAAAAGATTAGTCACTGATTACCCTAGATGCAGTCAAAACCAATTTGCTTTTTCAAATGTTTTTAATGTAACGGCCCAGAATGCACCCAGTGTTTTCCCAGAGTCCATACCTTATCAGATCCAGGATTCATTTGTTCCAACACGATGTGAACAAAGAGCTTTTGGCCTTTGAGATTTGAGTCCTTTGGATTTCTGAGGAAATCTTTGACAAAATTACAGCACATAGTCCAATTGGGGAAGCACACAAATGCCTGGAGGCGAAGAGAGGAAAGGAAAACTATTTAAAGGCTGCACCTAATGATTATTCTTCCCATTAACTATCTGCCCACTCGCATCTCATTGAAAATGTTTATCAGGTGCATCAATCGCCTCCCGTCAAAAGACTGTGTACATAACATCTCCCGCCCTTGTGATGCATCGCAAATCGACGGTTTCAAGTAATCAGTCCAAAAATTATTAAAAATGCACAGAAAACAGCTCCATTAAAAAATTTTATATTGTTATTCTCAGCAGTCTGACGTTTCTACTCCTTACCCTTTTCTGCAACGGCAGGACTATCACGTTGTCGTCCAAGAAGGGAAGGTACTGTTGAGGGACATAACCCCGGACCAGGTTGACCACATCCTCGTGCCTGTAGCTGGTGTGTCTTTGCAGACCGGTCAACATGATTGTGGAGTACTTGGAACCACGATCACTGGCCTTCTAGAAGACATAACGTTCAAAACCCAAAGTTCAATTTATTTAATGACGCTGATTCAATTATTATGTTTGGAACATCATAAATGCATTTTTTTAAATTGGGTGTAGCTATGAATAAGGGCTTACCAAAATGTCCTCTTTGCTTGTGACTGTCAGGTAATCTTGCAATTAAAAATGTGCAAAACAGTTACATCACTGAATACGTTAATGTGGTATAGTTTGCAGTATCAAATTCGATAATGTGAGAATAAATAACTGTCCATCTTACCTGGGATTATGAACGAAGGAGACGCGGTTGGGAAAAGGAAGGGGCTCTTTTTCAAAGTGATCCAAAAGGGTGAAAGGCTGCCCTTTGGAACCCCATCTCGTGCTGCACATACCAAAAACAAGTGTATATTTATTACTCACATACGCAGGCTAAATTACAGATGGACCCCCATTGAGATCACTCTCCCAGGAAAATGCAATTAACGCATAAGCTTTGATTGATTCTTGTGTCAGCACAGCTGAATATAATAATACATTTTTGACCTCATCATACCTCTGTATTGGTATCAAAACTGAAGATACAATATGGCTTAATGATACATTTGATCAACATGTACATGTAAACGCACTGACTGAGCTACAAATCAAACTAAATCAACATCCTGTGTGTACATTATTTTCATTTCCTAAAACAAACTTACGTTTTGTTGGAGAGGGGTCCGGTCGAATTTTGTGGACTTCGTAGCCAGGGGCTTGTT
This sequence comes from Hyperoplus immaculatus, assembly GCA_949357725.1. NCBI lineage: Eukaryota > Metazoa > Chordata > Actinopteri > Uranoscopiformes > Ammodytidae > Hyperoplus > Hyperoplus immaculatus. The sequence goes on from OX442371.1 coordinate 2,044,630, forward strand.
CCAAGAGACTGTACCAAACTCCCATCCGATCAGCCGCGTGAATATCCTCAAATTCTACAAATACCTACAACATACAAGCACACATACGTAGCAGGTTACACAATAAGGAAGTGTTTTTAAAGCCCTGTATTTAGGCGTATTTGTATGTGTTTCTTTATACCTTGTTGAGGAGAGGCAGGAAGTTCCTGACACGACTGATTGTTCTCAGAGTTTCTCTGAGGTCCTTGGTCTCACTTGGTGAAATGTTATTGATAAAGACTGTGGTGTTTCCATCATTATACACACGCTACATCAGGAAAACAGGAAGTGAAGATACAAAACAAAAAATGTTAACAAGATGACAAAGACACACAAGGGACAGCAATGCATTGTTGCAATTATTTCATTTAGCCATTTTAAAGTTTAAGTGAATATCGAATATAGCGAATATCACTGTTCTTTGAGACAAAGGCAGGAATTACAGTAAAATCAACCCTCAATTTTTAACCAGACAAGAGGGGTTGTTTTACAGTTTTATGGACAACTTTCTTTTGAAGTCAATTTTGAATTGGCCAAATAATTCCAATCAATTTAAGCAGTTCAATTAGGTATACTTAGCCTATGTCTTACTTACATAATCCATCAGCTGCATCAGTGATTTGTAAAACCCATACTAAAAAAGAAACATCAGAGAAGCCAGTGTTAGATTGCAAATATACTTTTCCACTCTGCACCATTGCTAACTTCATATCAATGCACTTATGGCATATTTTGTAAACATGTGACTATAAATGGCCTATTTTGTAGATTTATTTTCTTGTAGAAAAATATCTATATTTTAATTTTAAATAATTAAAATTTGGTGAACTGAAAACAAGTTTTAAATCCAGATCAGATTATAATTTAAACTAAATAATATAAATTCAATACAGTTTCTTTCCCCAATGTTTTCTTTATCTTATTGCCCTCAACACCAGCGGACCCCAATTTATGCCTCATTTCCACCGAATAGAGCGGGTCGGGTCGGAGCGGGTCGGAGCGGGACAGCTCATTTTTAAGAATCTCGGTATTGGGGCGCCTTTAGCTCAGTTGGTAAGGCGTCCCCCTCCCGGGCCAGGCCCAGCAGCAGACCCGGGTTCGATTCCCGCCCGCGGTCGTTCTCTGCATGTCACTCTGCCCCATTTCACCTCTGTCTCTGCACTATCAATAAAGCATAAAAATGCCCAAAAAATATGCCCATATTATCCATCATAATATATATATGGGTCAAACTATCAGGCTGTGGAACAACTGTGGTCAAGCCAGCGGTCTCTCGTTTTTGCTTGGTCAAACCAGCCGCTTCTATCTTTATTCCCCCCGTGTTGTTAGCGTATTACGCCGGTAAATGCACAGAGTAGTACCGAAAATGGGAGCGTCTCAGAGCGGTTAGGCTTGCTTCTATCCGTACCCTACCCAACTTTTGGCAAATGGAAAGCCAAAATAACCGGACCGAGCCGCTCCAACCCGACCCGCTCTACTCGGTGGAAATGTGGCATTAGTTTCAACTATACAGATCAGTGTCTTTTGGCAGCAGAAACAGAACAATATTTTGCTATGTGTGGGAGACGGATCTATCAAAATCTATCAATAATAAGTACATGTTGTGTACTGGCTTACCGAAGTCATTGGAAATTTAGATCTTACTGCACGGACACAGAGTCTCGAACCTTTGAAAAAAATGCGCCCCTTTGAGGAAGCCTTCAGCATGCACATCACACTCTCAAATGTCGCCATGACGATGAAAGCCTGAGAGGAAGACAATAAACATATTAATATCTTTATTTACTTGTTGGAAGTATTTATTCTAGGGGTGATTTTGTGAATATATTTTAAATGAAAATTAAATATGGCATAACAAATTAAAAAGACACGTTATAGAAACAAGAAAAAAAAAAAAGGATGTGCTGTGGGATTCATAAACCTGGTCAATCAGAATTATATCGTGGTGCCTACCATGCGCGCATGAGGAACAATATAGATGTGGTAAGGTGTAAAACAACGAAACCCAAATGGCCCGAGCAGTGCAACAAGGTCCGCCTCTGTGTAGCAGCCATCGTCAAATGGCGGCAGTCCAGTTATAAGTAACGTCTTCTTTGCTCTTTCAGGATTCTTACAATAATTTGGAAAAGATAGGGAGAAGGAAAAATGCAAATGGCATATTATTAATAAAGGCCCTGGCAACTCTTAAAAATAAATATATGACATTGACGTTGGGTTTCTCAATGAGCTGTTTACAATCATCTGATTAAAAATACATTTTCATAAATATTATAAAACGTAGTCTAAAAAACTGCTTTTTGCTGTCTAGAACATTTTACAGGGTGGTGCAGGCGTGGCCTATCACTTTCTGAAAGGGAACGTTCTCTCAGTCATGGCACTGAGCAGGGTTAAGCCCAGTTCAGACCAAAGATTCGCCACGCAAAGATACGTGAACTTGAAAATGCTGCAAATGCTCACAACGAGCCTGACGGGCAGTTCACACTGCTGCACCGTTTAGCTGGTTTCCCTAGCATAGGTGATGGTCCGAATATAAGATGGGGGTTTTCCCCTGGAAATGGGTCGTAAAAAGTCCGGTCGTTTTATATTTGGGGTCTAATATAAAAAAAAAATTCTGCGTGTTTTTCTGCACGACGGCTCATACTGGCGAGGTCTCACCAAAAAATCTATTTGCTTTTTGTTTAATACCAGCCAAGTATGAAAGTAAAAGGGAAAACCAGCAGGTACACTATTCACTGTTATACAGTATACATATATATACTCACCGGCCACTATATAAGGTACACCGGTTCAAATTCTTGTTAACACATTTAACTAATCAGCCAATCTCATGGCAGCAACTCAATGCATTTAGGCATGTAACCTGGACAGGACAACTTGTTCTGTTGCTCAAACCGAGCAACAGAATGAGGAAGAAAGAGGATTTAAGTGACTTTGAACGTGGCATGGTTGATGGTGCCAGACAGACTGGTCTGAGTATTTTAGAAATTGCTGATTTACTGGGATTTTTACGCACAACCATTTCTAGGGTTTACAGAGAATGGCCCGAAAAAGGAAAAATATCCAGTGAGCGGCAGTTGTGTGGACGAAAATGCCTTGTTGAAGTCAGAGGTCAGAGGACAATGGGCAGAGTTAGAGATGATAGAAAGGCAACAGTAAATCAAATAACCACTCGTTACAACCAGGGTACGCAGAATACCATCTCTGATTGCACAACACAACCAACCTTGAACCAGATAATCTACAGCAGTACTGAGCAGGGCCGGCGCTAGCCAGGGGCCAGGGTGGGCCGTGCCCCCCCAGATGTGGGCTGTGCCCACCCAATCATAAAAAAAAAAATAAAATGTTTTTTTTTTTTTTTTTTTTTTTTAGGTGGAAGTCCAGGCCCACTATCGGACGGACCTGTTCATTCGCTGTCCAAGAAAATGTCAAATAAAATTCAGACAATTAATTAATACTAAAGAATATACCATTGCCATGCATTGCTTCTAATTGTATTATTGGGTGGGCACTGGGCAGGTCAGCCTGCCTCCAAGTTACCCACCCGCTTATAGTGGTCACTGGTCAGCAGAGCCGGCCCGAGGCATAAGCGAATGAGCGGTTGCTTAGGGTCCCGACTGCCAGGGGGGCCCCACTCAATTTTTTTTTTAAGTTTGTGTGTTTGATATCAACATCACATTATGTAAATGTAAATTATCATACAATAAAAGTAATACAATGTTTTGGTAGATAGTTAATAGCTTAATAATTGAATCAGTTCATCTGGGAGGTAATCCGAGGTTAACTGATCACGTCACGTTCAAGTCCATGGCATGCACAGTGTGTATTGAGTTTATTTAAAAATATTTGAAAATGGGGCTGCCCTCAGTTGCCCATGCACTGTGTATACTATAGTCTATAGCCTATTTCAGCCTCGTCTGTGGAAAAAAAGATAACTGGACAACAGAGTTCTTCTGCTTCGTTCCTCTCACTGCATTTAAATTGATTCATTATATTACAGAAAAATAAATCCCGTAAAAGAAAAAGTGCACCAAGCCCATCCCAGAGGACCCTGCATAATATTTTATTTCAAATTTATATTTCTATGGAAAACCCATGTGTCTTTCTTCAATAGCTTCTAATTCATCCGACCCAGTGTCTCCAAATTATTTGTTCACACAAAATTCCTCAGATTTAGCCTCTTAATGTTCCTCTCAAAGTGCACCAGATTCATGCATTTCACTTTAAAAAGGCAAAAGAAAATCTCCCCGGGGTCATACCCCCGCACCTCCCTAGCAGGGTTGTGACCTCGGCTGGCTACTATTTTCACCCAGCTGGACATCGGAGGCAATAGTGGAAAGACTATACATCTATATAGTGTGTATAGTATATAGCTCTGGACTACCACCATCCAGGTTGCCCAGTCCCAAAGCTTTCTCTTCAATCAGCTCAGGCTGCCTACAGTTAATACTGCGATTAAAAAAAAAGATACATTATGTAGTATATAATGTATATTATATGTTATTCATAAACATTTTGGAAAAAAAAACATCCAAGAATCAAATTTCCCACACAACAACACTCAAAGTTTATTTGCATATTGTGTTCTACACAATTCACAGTAAATGTGCCAAAAAGCAGACGCAGATATCTTACAAGGGCAAAAAATTCCGGCTCGCGCGCCCTGCGCGCGCTCTGCGCGCGCTCTGCGCGCGCTCGCATCTTTGGTCTCCCTGCCCAGTGTGCCCCCCAAAATTTCTACAGGCCCACCCAAGTCTGACTTTCTAGAACCGGGCCTGGTACTGAGGCTACAATTCACACAGGCTCAACAAAATTTGACAATAAAAGATTGGAAAGTCTGATGAGTCTCGATTTCAGTTGCAAAGTTCAGATGGGAGGGGCAGAATTTGGCTTAAATAACATGAAAGCATGGATCCATCATGCCGTGCACCTTTAACCATGTCACGTTAATGGACTCATTGATAGATTTAAAATCCATTGAAACTGAATTTAAGATGTGAAGATAGCCTGTCCAATGTTACATTCTATGATTAATGTTTGGAAAATTCAATAGTTTTCATTTCAGGGCATTAATGAAGGTAGGTCTCGTTCAATTGTGATAGCTTAGTTTAAATATTAAGGAAAACCACATGTGTAAACAGTGTAGTACTTTAGAAAAGGGATTTGACTTACCTTCTTTGCTGAATTTATCGTGTAGAACACTGAAAAAGAGACAAATAATATGTAAAGTGAAAAAAAGTTAAGGAAATGATTGATTACATTCAGACATTTGTGATTATACAGAATAGATTTCTTACTTAATCGATTCAGAATTTTATCCTGGTGCTTTTCTACCATCTCCCCAATAGTCAGAGGGTTATCTGCAGTCGAAGACGACATGGATGCTGCTGCAGCTGTTGGTTCAGTTTTGAGAGATGCAGCCACTTCAGTCGGGACAGCCGAGACATTGCAGACAGCTTCAGGTGCTGAAGGTGCATCTGTTTGTGTCTTCACAGCAGTCACAGGATCTTCAAGAGATCAAAATTTAAGTAAGATGAATGTCAGAAATTTCCATCATAAACATAAACATCATCATATCCTTTTTCTCCTATTTGCATATCTGTTTAATACCAAAAAGCTGTTCAAACAGGTGAATATTTTATTTTGCATTAAAGCATCCCTTTTAAAATATTGGACACACAGCACATAAAAAAAGAACGACAATTCCGAACAATAGCGCTGAAATCCTTTTTCAACCTGTGGAATATGCCATGGAGACATGTTGCATGCCATGGCGTGTTGTGTGCCCCAGTACTTTATGCCCTACAGTGGCTTCTACATTAGACATCCCGAAAATAATGCAAGCAATTTTTGTTTTGTTAGCTATACGATTGTTATCTTTTAGTCGGACTGGCTCAGGTGGCTAGACTAACAATACCATCTCTTCATCAAGGTGTCATTTCACTTGTTCGTTGTGCTTTGAGAGCTGCTGTGTTCTCACCTGCCCAGACGAACTGCAGCAAAAGTGAAAATGAACCTGAGTTTGTTCAATCAAACCAAACACGGCAGGCGTGAAAGCACCCTAAGTCTCATGTAGTTTTAATCCTTCTGGACCTTTCTGCTGCCTTTGAAACAGTGAATCACCAGATCCTTATTTCCACACTTCAGGATCTGGATGTCTCAGGTTCTACACGCCCCCTGCTCACAATTTTACTCAAAGGCTGCACACAGGGTAACTTGCAGAGGATCTGTGTCAGAACCGTGTCCACTCACAACTGGGGTCCCTCAAGGTTATGTCCTGGTTCCCCTACTCTTTTTCTCTGTACACCAAATCCCTCGGTTCTGTTATTCGCTCATTCTTTTTTTCCTACCAAAACTCTGCAGAATACTCCTAACACTACTAATTATTAACACAGGTTTCTGACTGACATCCTTCAATGTATGTCCACACACCACTTGATACTCAACCTTGACAAAACCAAGCTGCTTTCTTCTTCCAGGGACGCGATCTCCAACCCATGAACTTACTATCACTGTCTGTAATATATAACACATTGACCCCTCTGTAATATTTCCCATCAAAACTGCTAGGAACCTGGGTGTGAAACTTTATAACATACTCTCCCTCGGTGCCAACATTGCTGCAGCAACCCGATCGCGTAGATACATTCTGCACAGCATCAGAAGGATACGTCCCCTTTGAACCCCAAAGGCCGCGAAGGTTCTGGTCGAGAATACTGTCATCTCACTTCTAGACCGCTGCTACTCCCTCCTGGCTGTTTGCCTGCAAGTGGCATCTGTCCTTTGCAGCTCATCCAGAATGTATCAGCTAGACTGGTCTTCAACCTATCCAAGCTCTCTCACACTACACAGCTCCCCCGCTCCCTTCACTGGTTACCAATAGCTGCCCACATCTCCTTCTAGTTATTAGTACTTGTGCTGCCAACGGATCAGGTCCAGCTTACAAACAGGACATGGTCAAACCTTACACCCCAGCTCGTTCACTCAGCTTTGCATCTGCCAACCTGCTTGCTGCTCCCTCACTCCGAGGGACACCTAGTGACTCGACAAAATCCAGACTGCTTGCTGTCCTGACCCCCAAAGGGTTAAACCGGTTCTCCTTTGACCAACAGCACTTACTCATGGCACGTTGTAGTTTGAATTATTTGAATCTTATACTTATACTTGTTCTTGCTGTTCTGAGTTTGTATCGTCATCGTTGAATGCAGTTATTAGAACAACTCAATTAAATTAAGTCACCAATGCTACTTGAGGCAGATATCAGAGAAGCAAGAAAGACCGACCGAAGTGTACCTATAATTTGGCTTTTCATGAGAGTTGTTGAGAACAAACATATTTGAGCCAAATATGAACTCTATGTAATGTAAAGTAACTTTATTTAAACAGACAACATTTACAAAATAAACATTAACCTTGTTTAATGAATCCATTACAGAAAGTCTCCAACATACCTTTTGGCATTGTTGTTGTCTCCAGCAACTTTGTTTTCACTGTTTTAGCTACCTGCTTGGTTGAGACACTTTTTACTTTGGAAACCAAGACTTTTGCTTTCGTGACTGTAGTCAGGCCTTTAACTGAGTCCGTAAGTGCAATTTTCTGATTGGTTTGAGGTGTGGAAACAATGGATGTGTCAGGTTTTCTGTGGACAAAAGAGGGTTAAATGGATCAAGAAGAAGATAGAGAAATAGAAAATCAATGTCATGCTTTCAATGTTTTTTTACATTATTATTTGATTAAAATGAAAAATTATATTCCATTATGTTTAATTGACAATATGAATTCCAAAAACATATATGATGTACATGTTACCTGTACAGTTTAAAATGTCACCTTGTGAAAGCAGTTGATTGATCAAAGTAATTACAGCAAAGAATTCTGAATATATTCCTGTTAATTGAATATAAGATTTCCCATTCTGAGGTCTGTGTGAATATCTTACTTTTGAGGAGGCTTCTCTTCCTCCTTAGAAACAGTCTCCTGTAAATTCAAACATTGAGATTTGTTAATTTAGATAAATCTGATTACACAAACGTGTTTCGACCATCACATATGGACAACTGAACTGGTTACATTCTAAAAATGGTAAGGAAGACAAAATGCCAAGCAATAAAGACACATTTTCAGTTTCACTTTGATTAAAACATTATGTGAAAAAGTGTTCAATGAAAAGAATGAGGTAGAAAAAAAGGTAGAAAAAAATAAGCTTTTCACAAGATGAGTGTTGCCAAATGTCCCTTGTAGATACCCAGAAACACCAACCTTAGTCTTTTGGGAAGAACTTGTCTTGCTCTTATGCAGGCTGGGCTTTGTAATTGACTCTTTCTTTTCTGCTGTAGAAGAGATGGAGGAGGAAGCAGCTGACGCTGATGCTGATTTCTGCCTTCCAGAAGATGTGGAGGGTTTTCCTCCTTTAGAAGTGGAGGAGGATGATGATGTGGACTTCATTTTGGCTAGCTCGGCCAGTAGGACCGGAGCCAGAGTTTTAACCATGGTAGCAATGTCAGTCTCTCTGGAGAAAGACTTGACAGCTGGAAGGATGAAGTAGAAGAAAAAAATCTGAAAAAACTGCAACACTTAAGTGTTTACAAACAGCCTCCATTTTAACATGAGGAAAAGTTGAATTATCATATTGTTAAGTGATCTTGGCAACCTTGCTTGTTACTTTATAGGCTTTTCTTTCTCCTGGATACGTGTTCTACTTGAATTTTCTCTAGTAGGCAGGCACAAATCAGTGACTGACATGGTGTTTTATTTTATTCATCCTCTCTTCTCATTGAATATTTCTTTTTATTTGACACTATTATAACATGGGCATTTTAGATTGTTAAACTATTTCAAATGTCAATCAATTATTGCCATCATCACAATTGGTGACAATTGATGACATTTTGATTCATTAATAATTTTGAATAACTGTGTCAGGGTTAATGTTTTCATTGTGTAAACATGTGCTCCGAAGTGAACTGAGATAACCACACGTTGTTTCGAACTCTTTACTCTGGGATCTCCATGACCGGGGTTGACCGGTTTCCAGCAGTCAAGAGATGCTGACATGCCCCAGCTGGTATAAACAAACAAGTTCCCAGAGTCAATCATTAGTAGAATGCAACATACAATATGCTTGTAAAACACCATTTAAGATGTGAATAAAAGGCAGCTGGGGAGAGGGGAATGGCAGAGTTGGTTCCAAGATTGACGACATAGTACTGTTGCCCAACCACTCTCCTTGGCAAGTAAAAAGAGCTCTTGGTCTCCGTGTATCTTTGTGTCTGTATCTCTTTTTGGTCTGTTTGAACTAACGCCTGGGTCTTGTCTTACACGCAAGGTTTTATATCCCCAACAAACTGTCTACGAGAAAGGGTGGTGTAATCTTACAACATATTAAGGCTGTGTTCACACCAAATCAGGCAGTGCGGCAAATGCCGCAGTCTTGTGCAGCGGGGGGAGTTTCACTTTATTTACTTAACGGTACATCTTTTTAGACGCCATTCTGAAATGCCGACTTGGATGGTGAAACGCCAGATAACTCAATGCCTGTTGGTATCTATGTAGGCGGAATTGTAGAGAACAGAAAAGCTCATGATTGCTCCTCCATCTCACCAAAGCTAAATGCTTTTTTGTTTTATTACACATCTTTCGTAGCTGGAAGACGCTCCCTTATCTATGCTTTGATTGGGGGCCGAAGCTTGAAGAAGCGTTGCATTTCTCGGAAAGTTGAGCAGGTTTCTAGATTTTGCTGCAGCCTACAGCACAATTCAATAATACGAGAACACCGCCGTTTTGGACGCACCGCCACACTTGGTGTGAATGTAGCCTCAGTCCTTAAACATGGTCTTTATTTTAGTCCCAGAGGTGTTACATTTGCAATTTCTCAAACCTGTTGTTTCCAGTAGTTTCTTAGCCAGTCTCTCTGCACTACTTGACTTTTGTTGAGGTGATGGCTCTTCTGTGGAAGAACGTCTATCACGGCTTGTTCTATGAGATGAGTGTCTCTTATGGCTAGGAGACGTCCTAGGAGATGATCGTCTCTCATTCTTCCTATGCGAGGACCGCTTCTCATCTCTTTTTCTTGATGATGATGATTCTCTCTCTGAGCTTTTTGACTTCCGTTGAGGTGATGACTCTTCTGTGGAAGAACGTCTCTCACGGCTTCTACAAGGAGATGGTCGTCTTTCACGGCTTGTTCTATAAGATGATCGTTTGTCACGGCTCTTCCTTGGAGAGGAACGTTTCGCATCTCTCCTCCTTGGCGACAATTGTCTCTCTGAGCTACTTGAACTTGCCCGATAGCGTGAGGAGGTTGGGCGGCCATACCGTGGGGAGCGAGAACGGGACCTGATGAAAGTAAGCATGAAATAACTTGATCACTCAATTGGTCTATAATTATCATTTATCAAACTATTCAAGGTCTGAAAGCAAAATCCAATTAAGCCAAAATGAAGGTTATGTTGATCTTTGAATGTTATACAGGTGATTTTGCAATCTGGTCACGAGTGGAATCTCTTCTGTTTGAATATGTTATTGGTCTTAAAAGAATACATTTCTTACAGACTGCGGTTGTATCTAGAACTGTGCGGTGAATTTGAACGGCTTCTGCGTCTTCCCCTTTTACCATCCGGACTACGGCGGCCTCGGGGGCTGGGTGAGCGGGAACAGGAGCGGTTTCCATGCCTGGTTTTCGGTTGACGATAGTGGTTAGTCTTTGCAGACGTTGAGGCCGAGGGCTTGGCTTCTTCTTTTGCAATGCTGAATAAAACAATGGGTGAGAAAAGAATGTGTGAACAACAGGAAAGACACTGTTCCTACAACAATATATTACAAAGAAAATTAGAATTTTTCAGGCATATTTCGAATGGCAATTAATCGTGATTAATCCACAGCTACCCTGTGATTAATCTGATTAAACATTCTTATCATTTGACAGCCCTAATATTCTTTTTTTTTCAGTTTGAGCACCCCATCATGTCCGGTCAATGATCAGTACAGTGTGAGTATAATTGTGGCAAGTTCGGGCCGCAAAGAAAGACCAATTAAATTATATAGTGTGACTTAACACATTGAGCAACATAAATAAAGTTGTACAGTGTCTGAACAGGTAAAGACATTTACCTGGGCTTGAGAACCATCTCATCATCCAAGTGTGGGTATCTGTGGAAAAAAACAAAAAACAAAAACTCCAATAAAAGCAGCAAAGAGTCATACATATCGACAACAAAAGCCAAAGGTGCGAAGATTTTTAGCCTGTTTCCTGTTTATAGCCGACAGGAGTGGCACCAGGTGGGTTCCTATGCTGCTGTAGCCCATCTGCTTCAAGGTTGGTCGTGTTGTGAGTTCAGAAATTGTATTCTGCTCACCCTGGTTGTACTGAGTCATTATTTGAGTTACTGTTGCCTTTCTATCATCTTCAACCAGTCTGCCCATCCTCCTGTGACCTCTGACATCAACCAGGCATTTTCGTCCACACAACTGCAACTCACTGGATATTTTTTATTTTTTAACCCTAGAGATGGTTGCGCGTGAAAATCCCAGTTGATCAGCAGCTTCTGAAACACTAAGTTCGTACGTTCTAAGTCACTTAAACCCCCTTCCTTCAATAAGTTGTCCTGTCCAGGTCTACATGCCTAAATGCATTGAGTTGCTGCCATGTGATTGGCTGATAAGTTAGATGTGTTAACAAGAAATTTAACCACTGTAACTAATAAAGTGGCCGGTAAGTGTATGTTTTACGTCCTGAGAGGAACTTTAACATTTTAATTAAACAGTTATTTATATTTCAGTTGATCGTCAGTCACCTGTAACAGCAAACGAGAGAACCAAGGAAAACAATTTTATTTTTATACTTACTATTAATGCGTTTGCATGGGTCCGATTTTTCCCGGGAATGATTTCAACAGGAATACAGTACTAATTAAAAGTTTGATGCGCTTCACCGTCGTCATATAACTAATTATAACATTAATTATTAATCTTACAAAGTCACATATAAATGCATGACTTCATCGCGACACATCTGCGGTCTCTCTTCATCGACATATTCACTCGCTTCCTAAACAAATGTACGCACCGCCAGCACGCATTTGGACACGAGTGTCGTGCAAACTCTAGCTCTTTTACCCAAAGGTGCAGCTAGAATCAACAGAAACTTCAAATTCCTAGTAGCCACTTTAACTAGAGATGTATAAGAGAAATAATTTAATTAAGACTACTGACCGATTTCGGAGGAGTCTGCATTTCTCAAGGTGAAGGCTGGTTTTCTGGTGGGAGATCCAATCCTATTTTTTTTTAGAACGGACACACAGCATTTAGTTACATTTTATTATCTTCTAACTGCCATCAGCTTCCTCTCAAATATTTTTTTGTGATTAGCTAACAGCACATCTTTAATTCAACATTACAGCATTAAAAACAAAAAGTTGCTGCTTTTTTGTTGGTGTCTTGAGTTTTACAAGTCGAAGTGTCTAATGACACTTTGAATATTCTGCCAACAGCATTCTTCCAAAACACAGGAACAATGTTGAACCAAGTAAGGAGATTATATATTAGCAAACTGTCAATGCTAACACAGGTTTCGCATGGACACAATTATAAAGGCACATTACACAGAGCTTTAACAGACATCTTTAGTCATCTTGAATTCAGGGACAACAAGTCTGTATCGCTAAATCAGCATTTTTTAAAAAACTATTATTTATATTTTTGAAAGCATTCTCTTGCATTGTACTATGTATATTCAGCAAATCCCAACAATTAAAAAAAAAAAAAACAATTTCCTAAAAAATAAGAGAGAGAACAGAATGAAGACTTCCACTCACCTTCATATGAGCATATCCTTTGTTACACAGAGTACAGGTATGTGGGAAGTCTTTCGGCGAGGATGCCCTAAAGTCTTGTATCATGTTCAGTGTTGGCAGGTCCTTGGAGGCTGCCATTGTCGCTGGATGCAGCTTGATAGGTGGCAAAGTCATGTTCATTAAATTCTTCTGGCCCAAGATTGTCCGAGGCAAGAAAGGAGGAGGGACATCAGCTTTACTGGTCAATAAGACCGGATTCCGCATGTCACTAGGGGTCTTATTTGTACCAGGGATGAGAGGAGCAGGGGGAACTGATTTTGCTGTAGGAAAAACTTGAGGCCGCATCACTTTTTCTGTCTGGGAAACAGGCTGCTTCTGCTGCTGCTGTATCGCCTGTGTCTGCTGCTTTTGCACCGGCTGCATTTGCTGTTCCTGCTTCTTTTTGATTTGTTCAGTAACATCTGATCCTGAATCATTGCCAGGTCGTTCGGGACCCTGGTACAGAGTGGACTGTTGTTTGATTACTGATGATGATGTCGACTGACGATTTGCCTCTGGTTCTTTTTTCGTAGTATTGGGTTTGGAGGCTTCAGACTTCAGAATTTTGAGGTCTGTGTCCTCCTTTGGCAGAGAGAAAGATCCGCAGATTGTTTGGGAAGTCTTGTTTGGATGGGTCTGCAATTGTTTGGTTGGATTATTGATTGGAGGTGCCAACGAGCTCTGTACTGAAATGTCCGAAGAGCTGACATTGGTAACAGACCCAACCTGTTCAATATTTTTTATCTCTGTTGTATTTCTTTGCATCACCGCTCGATTCCCTCTGCTACTATCGAAAGTGTGAATCAATTCCACACTTCCACTCCCACCACTGGTCCTTTCAGTCTCACCCCCAAACCCTCCAGTATATTTGCCAGTATGTCCATAGTCAATCACTTTACTCGACTGGAAATCAGTTGAATACTCTCCATGGTGCATCGCTGCCAATCCAGAAGCAGTTGAACTGTAACTGCTCATTCCACTAGCGCTTCTGGTGGGTTGGGGTTCATGGTGGGGTTTTGGTTGATCTGCAGGTGTAGTTCCCTTGGTCTTCTTCATCCGGATTTCGCGTAAGATGAATGGCAGGTTAGCAGGAGTGATCTGGTCCTCAGGGTAGAAGGCAAGATGTACCAAGTCATCTTTATCGAGTCCAAAGTGCAAAAGGACATTGGCAGCTGATTCAGAGGTGAATTTTGGTCGACTGGGCTCTGTGGAGGCTGTTGGTTTGCCTTGCACTGGGTTGTCATAATCACCTATCCCTGGAATGGACTGTCTTTCGCTGGGTGCATTAAACGTACCTTGACCACTGCTTAAATAGTTTGAGGAAGCAGATGATGAATACAATCTAGAGGACTCATCAGCGGTGGGCCTTTTGTAGTTTGATGACCAGTCCAAGGAGCTACAGCCACTTTCAAAGCCTGACTGTCTATATCCTGAAGAGGCAGAGGTCGAGGGCTTTGGGTAGGAAACCATAGCTGTGCCTGAGGATCGAAAGTCATCCCTTTGGGATCCAGTAAAGCGAGTGTCCTGGTCTGTGGGCTGATACATGGGGTTGCCCTGAAACCTCACCTCCTCTCTGGCTCTGCTAATTTGCATGTCTATGCTCCGTTCCATTTCCTGATCCATTAAGGCCCTACTCTGCTCAGGCCTGTAGCTCGACTGAGTCGTCATCGATGGGAGCATTCCCTCGGATGTTGCAGAAGGAGTTCCAGGAGAACTGAAGCTGGAACCAGGTCCAAGATGAGAAGATGTCCTCTGGGGGTCCCTCTCTGTCTGTATATTAGGGAGTCCATGCTGCCCCGGGGGGGAACTTTGGTTCCAAGAAGCATAGGGGTTATATTGGGGATAGGACATAGTGTTGCGATCTTCAGGAAATAAAGGAGGTTGATGGCTGCAAACAGATAGCCGTTTATCTGCGTCAACGTAGCGTGCGTTTTCTGTTGAGCAAGTCGCAAGGATACAGTCTGCTGGCCAATCAGGAGTAGGCCCCCCTAGGAGCCCTCCTAGTAGGGCACGTTAGGGGCCCAGAAGCAGGAAGAAAAAATGCTCCTATTGCAATGGAAAGCTGAAAAGTTAAAAACAGAGGGAGCAGTTACCGAGGTGGATTGGAAAGCAGATTGTTTTGGAGCTTCTGTAACTCAAACTGGGTCATATTTCATGTCTAGTCAAAATCTCCCCATCAACACAGAACATGCTTTATGGTGTTTGGAAAGATTCAATACCAGCGCAAATGAAATATTTGGGGAAAGTTTGAAAAGCACTATGTAGGCTAATGGTGGATTTTCATTCCATGGTACTGGCTCTACTCCAGGGGTTTTCAAAGTGTGAGAGAGTGAGCCCCCCCTCAGAGAACAAATTTCAGCGAAGGAAATTTAAACATGTTTTTGAAACATTCTAAACATTTTTTTTCTCCTAGGAGGGTCCGGGGGTATGCCCCCCCGGGAGATTTTTTTTCACCTTTTTAAAGTGAAATGCATGAATCTGGTAGCCTGGCATTCCCAGACCTGCCACTAGGCGCTGGCAAATTAAATTTGCTGCGCGTGTTGGTCTGGAGATGCTCCGTTGAAGCTTATCAAGACTACCAGAAATCTGGTATAACGTTTCAATTGGTTCTATCTAATATGGGCGGACCAGCCCTATGTATGGTGCTCTGGGGCGGACGTAACCGGATGACGACACATGCTGCGACTTTAAGTCCTGATGGTAAACAAACAACATATGATAACAATAACAATGATGGATGCGGATGCGTTGTTCGAAACAGCTTTGGCCTCAACGCTAAAGGACTTGGACTTAGCTTTTTCTTTGAAAGATGAACAGAAGACGGCACTCACATCGTTCGTTAGCAAGAAAGATGTCTTTGCTGTTCTGCCGACCGGGTACGGAAAAAGTTTAATTTACCAGTTAGCTCTGTTCATTGCTCTGATTGGTCGTAGGGCTATCCAATGCATGTAGTGGTATTTAAAAAGGGTGTGTTCGTGCCGGCTCTGTTGCCGCCCCTTGAGTTGGGAATTATATTGATCGTCGCCAGACCCTCTATCGTTCAAGATATCAGGGTCAGGATTTCCAGGCTATGAATCTGGTGCACTTTGAGAGGACAATTAAGAGGCTAAATATGAGGAATTTTGTGTGAACAAATAATTTGGAGACACTGGGTCTGATGAATTAGAAGCTATTGAAGAAGGACACATGGATTTTCCATAAAAATATTAATTTAAAATAGACAAAATGTATGCAGGGTCCTCTGGGTTGGGCTTGGTGCTCTTTTTCTTTAACGAGACCTATTTCTCTGTAATTTACTGAATGCATTTAAATGCAGTGAGGGGAACGAAGCAGAAGAACGTGTGTTCAGCTATGCCGTGATCTTAGTATAAAAAAATAATAAAAAAAAAATGTTTTTTTTTTTTTTTTTTTTAGTTTCTTTTTTTTTTTTACATATTCATCTGCGCCCCCCCTGCCATAACCCCGCGCCCCCCACAGTTTGAAAACCGCTGCTCTACTCTATTCTCCTTTGGTATCAGGTAACTTCCTGTTGGTGGGTTTGCATTGTATGGCGGTAGCCAGGATAGTACCTCCTCTGTGTAGCTGGTAGTCATAGTGACAGCAATCTTCATCAGGGCTATTTCTTGAACTCATCGTTTTTGTTTGAAGTAACGCTACCGTCCTTTACCACTCATGCCATTTTATAGCAGGCTGTCATATTGTTTCATTTACTCTGCCATGCCTATGTGCATCACTGTCTCGTCTGCCACCAAGGAGAGGAACAGCTGAACCTTGTCAAGCCACCACGGCGTGGTTGTCCGTGATGAAAAAAACAGAAAGACAGCAAGCTAAAAATCTGATCGCTTAAATGTAACCTGTCTATGAAATTGGGACAGAGAAACAGATTAATTCTTGCTGACAGACAAGCATACTTGGATGCGGTGCAATAATTGCGGATAAAGAGATGGTGACATTTGCTACTGGTACTTTATCCCAGAAACAGAACCAACAGAATGTGTGCTGTCTTTTATTTTGAAAGCTAAACAGAAGTAGTAATGTGAATCATTCATCTGTGTGATTGCACGGGTGAGAGAGACAGAGAGAGAGAGGGGAAATTATTTGAAATCGGCTCTGCTTGCCTGTTTGTTGTTTATTGTTTTTGATTTAACAATATATAAGTTTAGAGAAAGTTGCTTTCATAACTCAGTGCCTACTGTCTGTCCACTCACTAAACTCACCGCACGTCACTGGCCAGCACGGTATAAATATGACAACTTCTACTGTATTCGGTCCAAAAAACTTCATAATCAAGAATGCATACCCTCGTGCCGTACGCAAACCACATCCAGAAGCTGTCACAGAGATATGCGACGAGCCACAGACTGACATTTCTTGCTTTATAGAAGATAGATAGATGTCATGTGTCCACCCAAATAGATCCCTTTACATAATGTAGAAATAATGTGAGGTGAAACCTTCTTTGTATGAGCTGCGTCAGAGCAACACAATTATATTCAAGAGTGCAGACATTTACTCGATACCTCGCGTGTTGGTGACTGATTCACCCAAAAGTTGGATCAATAATTACCAGGTTTGAAAGTGTAAATATCGCAGTAGTCGTTGAGTACGAGACATAGGGCATTTCCGTTGTTTGTTGATATACCACTATAAACTCAAAGGTATCTTCCGAGTTTGTGGACTTCCTGTCACAACACGATCTGAGGAGCCTGCACGATAGAGGTGCGCGTGCGCAAAATGGCGTCTATGGTGACACATCCCTCAGACTTCGACAGGAGTACACTTCCGGTTTATGTCCAGCCTTCAGGATAAAAGCCCCGTAAAAACTTGGGTTTCGTTTTTAAATTACAGGGTTAAATTAACGTAAAATTAATCAATCAAGTAAAACATGTTTAAAAAAGGAACACATAATTGTTGCAGCAGTGACTCACGCATACTGCGTGCTTAATATTGGATGTAGAATTACAATTTTGTGTAAACAATGGCCTTTTATTCTGAAGAAATGGACCGGAAGTTATTCTTGTAACCCTTTGACGTTCAGTCAACAGTTTAGTAAAGGACTATTTTTAATAATTAGCTCTTTTAAACAGACTATGATAATAAAGGGTAATGGTTAAAAAAAACAAGACAGGAATTATCGCACAACATAATTCTTAGGGGTTTTGCCAGACTCCCCATTCTTGTTTGTCTTGTACACAGGCCTGTGTCATGGAAGATAGTTTTACTAGATAGATATAAGATATTTGGAAACTAATGCCAAAAAAATGTAACATCTTAATTTTTCCAAAAGGAAAATAATTAAAATAATTTGTCTAAAATCTTAATCCAAAAAAGACTATAGCTTAAGTACCAGTTAATTTTAAATAGTTGTTTACTGTCAAAGAAATGCTGTATTCATTTTGTTATAAGTATTTTCTGCTTAGATTTTATTCCTAATGGTAAACTTGATCCACTTGTACGACCTTTGTAGACAAAAACATGTTGTGCTAAAAGGTACTCGCTTTTACATGCATCTGGAAACTTTCCAGCAGAAACAGGAAAAGGCTTAACATCAACATTTAACTCCTCAAAGCATGATGTGAACATCTGCTCGATTTCAGTGAATCGATATAGCAACTTGCACCTAAACCGCCCACACTGGCTGCAGATGGAAACGGCTTACTGGAGAAATTCCACATACGGCAATGTGTCAGAAGGGGTATATAGGATTTTGAAATGTCTTTGTCTTCAATCAATTTCTGTATTGCAACGGTGATACTTGTAAATTGTCTACTTGGGCCAACAGTTAATCCTTTTTTTTAACAAATATTTGTTCATTATTTCATACCAAATCTACTCTTCCTTCCCGTTCATCTTACCTGTCTGAACTTAGTGTAGTTAAAGTCCCAGGTCATCAGAATCCGTCGGAAGAAATCTGTAGGTTGCCACGGCTTTCTCTTACTGTCCCTCTTTCCTTTGGAATAGTCTCCCTGTTGACATCACACAATCTGACACTGAAGTTCTTCTGACCAAATCTTGAGCTTCCATCTTCAAAAAGGTGCTACAAAGTGTGTCAGAAATACTTGAATGTTTCTCTGTCCATCAGTGTGAAGCAGAGGGAGTTGGTTTCTGGAGATGAACAGCTGATGGGGCCAGCTCTCCAGTCAGGTGCCACTAAATCACTGCAGTAGCAGAGGATCGTCAAAGGAGCACCAGCCATATTACAATTTTACCAGGTTTTTATTACTGCAAAAATTTAAAATAAAAACGGAGAAAAACATTTACAGGTTTACAATCTACATTTGCTTGAACAAAACGCAACTTGTCAAAAATACTGTGATTTTTTTCTATTGATGATTAATGAGGTCATGTGGCATATTTAAAAGTTAAAAACCTCTGCATATATGATTTTTACTAATTCCATAATGAAACTGAAAGGTTCTCCATAACAGAAAGTATGCAACTGCAGCTGTAGGCAAAGCAAGGCACCAAAACTGTAGGGTTGAAGCGGGTTTGAATCCCAGATTGTTTGAGCAGGTTTGATGTTTGAATTATATCATGTACATAAAAAAGGTGCCAACAGCAAAGCCAATGAATCAGATTCCACTTGTCCAGCTCAATATTATACTACATTAATTTTTTT
This sequence comes from Hyperoplus immaculatus, assembly GCA_949357725.1. Classification (NCBI taxonomy): domain Eukaryota; kingdom Metazoa; phylum Chordata; class Actinopteri; order Uranoscopiformes; family Ammodytidae; genus Hyperoplus; species Hyperoplus immaculatus. The sequence goes on from OX442371.1 coordinate 2,064,094, forward strand.
AAAGATATTTCTTGGGCATTTTTTTTTTCATATTTAGTTTTTTATTAGACAGTTTTGTACAGACAGAGGTGAAATGGGGCAGAGGGGGGAAAGAGATGCAGAGAGCTGAACTCGGGCGGGATTCGAGCCCGAGTCTGCTGCAGGGCCTGGGCCCAGGGGGGTACGCCCTACCCACTGCCCCACAGGCGCCCCCCGAATCTTCTACATTCTTAACAAAAACAGGTTCATTAAGCCAGAATCAATCAGAAACGGAGCCTTGACAACTTTCTGTTGAACTTTTCGATATTTTCTGTTCAGGCTTCTGTAAATGTTTCTGAAAAAAAGGAAGCAGGAGAGCACAAACAATGTCAGGAAAAGTGTGTGTTTTAGATTTTGTGCATGTGTGTGTGTGTGTGTGTATCTTTACCTGCAGGTTGTTGTAGTGTCTTTGGCTGCTGCAGTGTAGATCTTTGGCTTTGCTCTCGTTCGCGTAGAACACAGAGCAGAGATTACAGAAATATCCTGATTTGGGGAGAACAAACTCCTGACCTGTAGAAGGTGACAGTGAAAGTGAAACTGTGTGTTTGCAAGTGTTTCAGTATGTGTGTGTCCCCGGAATTCCACTGGCTGCGGGTGCGGTGTCCAACGGTTTTGCTCCGTCGCTCACGTCCGGCAATACCCACCGGCTCCGTTTTCAAAGCAGCACGGCCGGCTCCGCTGAACTGCTGGGGTCGCGAGACCGAGGCGTTCCCGCGGTAATAAAAGTGACGGGCGATCGCTCTTGATAATATGATTCTCCTATATGGTATTTACACAACAACGAACGCACGGAAGGTTATTGTTCCCATCCGAACGAGTAAAAGAACAGTGGACATGCTCGTATGTGTCTATGTTTTGAGAATGTCACCTGCAGTGAACACCGAGTGTCTTATTTTGAAAATGTACCGGATGTTTTATTGTTTTGTCGGCGCCTGTGTCCTGTCTCTCTCGATGTGTTCTGTGCTACATTGATGCGGTGAGCTCCGGCATCCGGCAGAAATAGAAGCAGTGCGTATTTCACCGGAGAGCTGGAGCAGCAGCGGAGCAGAGAGACGGTGCAGCGGACGTGGTGGAAACTCACCCACTGACTGCTCTTAATTGTATTACTGTTTCTGCCGTGCTGGAGCGGAGAAGGACCGGAGATGCAGCCGGTGGAATTCGGCCTTGTGTGTGTGTGTGTGTGTGTGTGTGTGTGTGTGTGTGTGTGTGTGTGTGTGTGCGCGCGCGCGTGTGTGTGTGTGCGCACGTGTGTGTGTGTGCGCGTGTGTGTGTCTCACCAAGGGGATTGTCGGGTTTGAATGGCGGCAGGTCATAGTCGGCAGGGACACAAGGAGACTGAGGACGAGATCGCTTTGCTTCAGGTCCGACAGCCTCCCTCCTCAGTTTACTCAGAACTTTGGAAGAGAATGAACAAAACCCAGACATTTAAGCCCCAACAATCACATTAATACCTAAAAAAGGCTGTTTTCTATCTGCACTGCAATATTACACTCAAGCAGCAACTATTTAAGATCCGGAAATACATTTTCAATAGACGTCAGAATTAATCAATACTCAAAATTATCCTAATTTTCCGCCCTAAATGTACAGTGCCCTGCAAAAGTATTCATACCCCTTGAAAATGTCCAGAGTTTGTCACGTTACAACCACATAAAGTGGCGTATCATTGTGAAGTGGAATGAAAATGAAACGTGGTTTTAAATTTTTTATATGAATACAAAACTGAAGAGTGTGTCGTGCAAAAGTATTCAGCCCCCTGAGTCATTGCTTTGTAGAACCACCTATCGCTGCAATTACAGCTGCAAATCTATCGGGGTATGTCTCTACCAGCTTTGAACATCTACAGACTGACATTTTTGCAAAATAAATATTTTGAAAAGTAGCTAGAGCTTCATATTCAACATCAGATTGGATGGAGAGCATCTGTCAACAGCAATTTTCAAGTATTTCCAGAGATTCTCAATTGTATTGAGGTCTGGACTTTGACTGGGCCATTCTAACACATGAGTCATGACTGTCGAAAATATCAAGGGGTATGAATACTTTTGCAAGGCACTGTATATCCAGAATTGAAACGTTCATCCACTTTGGAGATAAGCAATCTCAGGAACATTCACTTTGTCATTCCAAAAGGTTTGTATAGCACGGTTCCTGTACCTTTACTGTCCGCCCTGCTACATTCTTCCTTCTCTCCTTCCTCCAGTGTCTGGTTCTCAGGGCGCTCCGGTTCAGGCTCCTGTCCAGCAGAGGCAGCGTCGATGTCGGCTTGGCCCGGTGCTTCCACCTCTGCCTTCTGGATCTCCTCTTGGCACTCGGAAGGAACTTTGTCCAATGGGGACGAGGCATCTAGAGAAGTGGGAGGTTCTACGTCGGCTACAGCTGGTTCCTTTTCTTCTTCTCTGTCCACTTCGGAGATCACTTGTTTTCCTCTGGCAGATCTTCTCACTGTGGTTAAAATAATAAATTTGTTATTTTTTTTAAAGTTTTCAAGCAGGTTAATGAACGCTGTTACAGTAACTACACAATAAAAGACAAGATACACATGCACCAAGTCCGGCTGGCTTTGTAGTTGAAGAGAAACTCAAAAGATAGGCACACACATAGAGAAGTCTACATACTCCATTAAAGTCTTTATTCCATTAAAGTCTGAGAGATATAAATGTGTTTTTATTACCAGGCGTCTGTCTGGTTTTCTTCTTGGGTCGGCCTCTTGTCCTGGTCAACTCTTCCTTGATCTCCTCTTCAACCTCTCCCACCTCGTCTGCCGTCACAAAGTTCATTGTTTCCTCTGAAACAGCAAAATATGAAAAATTCAAAAAAGGAGAGTTTAACAAAAACATAAACTTAAAGTAGACTATACATTTAACTAAGGTCACCTTGATGATGGCTTTTTCATAGTTTTTTTTGGCATTAATATAGTTCCCGAGTCTGAAAGTATTAGAAAAAACAACCCTCCCTCTTTATCTCCACCTGTATGAAAACCTGTGTTCTAAAACCCCAGTCAGATTTGTCTCCGGGTTATGACGTCATAACATGAGAATACCACCCACCCCCCCTCAACCTAGCTTAACACTACCTCCACCTGTGATAATTAGTAACATGAACACAAATGCTTTCTTGTGAGCAAAATACAAATATATATGATGAAGTAGTATACTGTAATATGCATTAACACACCTGTGTCCTCAGCATGTTTTCGTTTAGCATTCCTCAAGGTTCTCTCAGCTTTCTCTTGGTCCGGATTCTCTTCCTCATTACAGACGGCTTCATCTAGAGTCACCAAAGTCTAACAACAGACAGCAGATCTTAAGCATGAGTGTTTCTGAATTTGTAGAACTTATTTGTGTGTTCTAAATGTTTGTTTAAATGTACCTCTCGGTTTATGGAGTCCACTGATTTGTGATCTGGTGCAGCTTGTCTCTTCCTCAGTTCTTCCTTTTCGTTGTCAAGGTTATCCCTTTCCTTTAGCTTGCTCTCCTTTTCAAGTATGGTAGTGTCACTCTGGGACTTAGATGTTGATTTCTCCTCTTTCTCAATGTCTGTTTTGGGTGTACTTTGCTCATCAGACTGTTCTGCAGCAGGGTTCTCATCCACTATCTTATGAAGAGTTTCCTCCTTGACAATCGTTTTTTCCAACACTTCCATAACTGTGGTACCACTTGTTGGTGTGTCCTTTTCTTCAGCTTCTTGTTTTGTGGCTGATACCTCTTCTGGTACTTGATTGTCCTCCAGAGAATCTACAATCTGATGCAATGTTACACTTTCCCTTTTTGTTGTTTCCAACTCTTTCTTTGGTTTTCCCTTTCTTCTTTTCGCCATTTGAGCAGGCTGATCATCCTGAACAACCGTGTTTTCAACAGAGTCAATTATTTCATCTTCTTTTGTTGTTTTTTCGCTTTTGGCTCTAGTAGATCTTGTTGAGATGGTCGTTTTATCTTCAGCAGTCTCGTCCTCCACAGAGTCTAACATCTTGAATGTAGTCTCTGGGTTCTTAGATGATTCTAGGAGATTCAATGTAATTTTATCATCTTTCTTTCCTCTTGCACTCCTCCTTCTACCAGACTTCTCTGTGGTCGTGGCCTTTTCAACATGTTTGTCAACAGAATCTACGATATCATTTACCATTTCCACAATGACCCCTTCTTTTTTAGAAACTTTCACAGAGTTGTCAATCTTCGATCGTGTCGCATATTTTTTAACTGTCCTGACCTGTTCCTTTGGGGATTCCTCATCTTCACTTTTGGATAGAGAGGCTGTTTCTGATGGCATCACATCTTTTCCAACGTTTTGGCTTTTCTCCTGGTCTTTGAGTGTGTTGACATTCAAATTGATCTCCAGACTCTGGGCTTGGCTCAATTCTAATCCATGTCCATCTGGAGGCGGATGCATCTCTGTGGATGGTTCTATTTGTAACTCTGACTCAGTAGTTTTTGCAGCTAAGCCCTCTTCTGACAGTTCAGACTCTATGCTAACTATGGCTTTTTCTCCTTCTCTGGGTGGTTCCAGATGAGTCTCCATAAATGCATCTGCAGTTTCTGCTGATGTTGTCTTTTCAATTTCAAAGTTTTCTTTCTGTACTGAAGATGTATCTGGGGGGGCAGAACTGGAATACGCTGGGACTGTGTTCCCTGAGCTCAAAACAGTTTGTGACCCCTTTTTATCACTTAGATCCTGTACATCTGCATTTGTCCCAAGACCAGCGGTGCACTCTGTCGGGATCTTCTTTATTGCATCCTCCCCATCATTCTCCATTGTTATGTCACTTGCAGCGGTAGCACTTGGTCCTGCTGTCATGGGCTCAGAAATTGCACCAGGGTCAGATTGGGACCCATTACCCAGGAGTTCATTAGGAGCCGACTGGGTGTGAAGTGTCACATCTTGGGTCTTGGTGTTGGCTTGTAGCTGATGGTTTAGGTCCTTCAAACTAAAACAGAAAATGATTGTCAAATGAAAGCAGGGTTCTCACACAATGGTCCACACTATTCTCCCTAAGCATTAATACGATTGCCTCAGAGAGCGCTCGTGTTGAAGTGGTTAGAACCAATTCTGCCAAACTCATCCTCATTCAAACGCCCATTCTCCCGATGCTGGATTATGGCGAGACAACATAGAGTGTTGCTCGCAACAGCAGTCCATCAAAACATGACCCACTTTATCACTTCTCTATTCGGTTTGCCACAAATGCCCCCTTCAGCACACACTACTGCAACGTTGATTCACTAGTCAACAGGCCCTAGTTATTGGATCACCTTCAGTTATAAGATCCTTTTTGGACGATCATCTCCTTACTTATGTCGCCTGTTGCAGCCAATGTCCGTCACATACAATAAATGGTCCTCACTTTATATTCAGTCAAGTAAACCCAAAAGTAACTGAGCCTCTGGTCTAGCATCTTTTCTATATGTGACTTGAATGCACCTAACCATTGGCCCTTGGGTCATACCAGTCATCACAATGGTGCGCTGGTTATAAAAACATGTTATGTCTTTCTCTCAACCTGACAAGAATAACCTACAATGTGATATACTTACCTCTCAAGATGAACAAATCCATTCCACCAACGTCGCTTTTTGCCAGACAATTTTGCTAATGTAGCTTCGTAGTTCTCCAACACCTTTGTTATACCGCTGGGATCAGCCATCTCAATGTATATCTGAGGAAAAACAACAGTCATGGACAAGGAGAAAAGACGAAGAAGACAAAATGTAAAAAGCATCAAGACAAAAGAAACAGACAGGACGAGGCCAGCAGCAAGACATCAGAATATTTAAGAAAAAGTGTCTGGGAAAACACTGTAAAGAAAGATTGATGAAGATAATACAAGAGAACAGTCAACTTTACTTCCAGTTCTGAGGCATCTTTTTACCCTTTTATTGCCTGGACCATTCTGTTTAGCTACATGTCACTGGGTGTAGAGCCACACATGCATGGGACAGATTTTTAAAGATTTGTTGTTGCAGACCTAATCACTGCTCTAACGTCGTTTTGAACAGTGTCATCAAACTACATGTTTCTCGTCGCCACTTCTCGAACAGGATTTTCAACTTCAAACTGTGTGAGATCTTCTTCAATCACAATCCAATTCATGCAGTCAAAATAAATTAATATTAATTTGGGGCCGTTTCATTGACCATGTATGGGTAACTATGGGCGTCATATGAAGACTATAAAGGCTGCAACACATTTCGAGTTGATTGTGACGGGCATATGATGTCAGTTTATAAATACAAAAATATTTCTGTGTACGCCTTCCTTTGACGTTAATCCTACACAGTTTTATAAATGAGGCCCCAGGACTCCATTGGCTTTTGTGTTGTTCTCTCAACACTTAAATGTGAAAAGTTAAGGTGTTCTTGTACCCAATTGGCCAGCGGCAGTACGTTGACAAAGGTCGTGATCAACCCCACCAATTCCATGACCGTACTGATGATCGCCAAAGACGTCGCCGTCGTATTCACACAGAGTAACCGGTCCTCAAGCTCCTTCATGTCTGGAACTCCCTGAAGAACAAAAAAATATTGTTTTTAAGGACCAAAGATTCAGAGATGAGGAGCTTTTAATTGATTAAACATGTACTTACAGCATTGCTCCACCTCATCAGATTTATGTACATCATCTGCAAAAAGATTACAAGTCACTGATTACCCTAGATGCAGTCAAAACCAATTTGCTTTTTTAAATTTAACAGTCCAGAGTGAACCCAGTGTCCATACCTTATCAGATCCAGGATTAATTTGTTCCAACACGATGTGAACACAGAGCTTTTGGCCTTTGGAGTTTCGGAGATTTGAGTCCTTTGGATTTCTGAGGAAACCTTTGACAAAGTTACAGCACGTAGTCCAATTGGGAAAGCACACAAAGGCCTGGAGGTGAAGAAAGGAAAGGAAAAATATTTAAAGGTTGCACCTAATGATTATATGTTCATGTCCCTATCTGCCTGCTTGCCTCTCATTGAAAATCAGGCGCATCAATCGCCTCCCGTCCGTAGACTGTACAAAAAATATCCCGCCTTTACGATGCAAAACGGCATATTCACATTAAAGATAACATTGTCGCACTGCACCAGCCCAAAGATATTAAAAATGCACAGAAAACAGCTCCATTAAAATAAGGTTACATTTGTATTCTAATCATTTGTGTGCCTGTAGCAGTCTGAGGTTTCTACTCCTTACCCTTTTCTGCAACGGCAGGACTATCACGTTGTCGTCCAAGAAGGGAAGGTACTGTTGAGGGACATAACCCCGGACCAGGTTGACCACATCCTCGTGTTTGTAGAGTTTTTTTTCTTGCAGACCGGTCAACATGATTGTGGAGTACTTAGAACCACGATCACTGGCCTTCTAGAAGATATAATGTTCAAAACCCAAAGATCAATTTATTTAATGACGCTGATTCAATTATTGGGTTTGGAACGTCATATATGCGTTTTTTTTAAATTGGGTGTAACTATGTACAAGGGCTTACCAAAATGTCCTCTTCGCTTGTGACTGTCAGGTAATCTTGCAATTAAAAATTAAATATGTGCAAAACAGTTACATCACTGAATACGTTAATGTTAATGTGAATAGTTTTCATTATCAAAATTTGATAATGTTAGAATAAATAACTGTCCATCTTACCTGGGATTATGAACGAAGGAGACGCGGTTGGGAAAAGGAAGGGGCTCTTTTTCAAAGTGATCCAAAAGGGTGAAAGGCTGCCCTTTGGAACCCCACCTTTATTTGGTGGGATAATGTGCTCAGGGGGTCTTGGTGCTGCACATACCAAAAACAAGTGTATATTTATTACTCACATACGCAGGCTAAATTACAGATGGACCCCCATTGAGATCACTCTCCCAGGAAAATGCAATTAACGCATAAACTTTGATTGATTCTTGTGTCAGCACAGCTCAATATAATAACACATTTTTGACCACATCATACCTCTGCATTGGTATCAAAACTGAAGATACAATATGGCTTAATGATACATTTGATCAAAAAGTACATGTAAACGCACTGACTGAGCTACAAATCAAACTAAATCAAAATCCGGTGTGTACATTATTTTCATTAACTATAACAAACTTACGTTTTGCTGGAGAGGGGTCCGGTGGGACTCTGTGGACTTCGTAGCCAGGGGCTTGTTTCAGGAGACTGTACCAAACTCCCATTCGATCAGCCGCGTGAATATCCTCAAATTCTACAAATACCTACAACACATAGGCACACATACGTAGCAGGTTACACAATAAGGAAGTGTTTTTAAAGCCCTGTATTTAGGCGTATTTGTATGTGTTTCTTTATACCTTGTTGAGGAGAGGCAGGAAGTTCCTGACAGGACAGAATTTTTCTCTGAGGTCCTTGGCCTCACTTGGTGAAATGTTATTGATAAAAACTGTGGTGCTTCTATCATTATTCACAGGCTACATCAGGAAAACAGGAAGTGAAAATACAAAACAAAAAATGTTAACAAGATGACAAAGACACACAAGGGACAGCAATGCATTGTTGCAATTAATTAATTTGGCCACTTTAAAGTTTAAGCGAATATCACTGTTCTTTAAGACAAAGGCAGGAATTACAGTAAAATCAAACCTCAATGTTTAACCAGACCAGAGGGGTTGTTTTACAGTTATATAAACAACTTCCCTTTAAAAGTCAATTTTGAATTGGGGGAAGGATACCTCCAACCAATTTAAGCAGTTCAATTAGGAACACTTAGCCTATGTCTTACTTACATAACGCATCAGCTTCATCAGTGATTTGTAAAACCCAAACTAAAAAAGAAACATCAGAGATGTGTGTGTTAGAATGCAAATATATTTGGGGGACGGATCTATTCAAATCTATCAATAATAGTTACATGTTGCACACTTGCTTACCGAATTCATTGGAAATTTAGATCCCACTGCACGGACACAAAGTTTAGACCCTTTGAAGAAAATGCCCTCATTTAAGGAGGCTTTCAGCATGTCGTCCATACTCTCGATTGTCGCCATGAGGACGAAAGCCTGTGAGGAAGACAATAAACATATTAATATATAAAATCTTTAATTTATTCTAGGAGGTGATTTCGTGAATATATTTGAAATGAAAATTAAATATTGCATAACAAATTCAGAAAAAGACACGTTATAGAAACAGGAAAGAAGAAAAAAGAAAAAGAAAAGAATGTGATGTGGGATTCATAAACCTGGTCAATCAGAATTATATGGCGGTGCCTACCATGCACGCCTGAGGAACAATGTAGATGTGGTAAGGTGTATCATAATGAAACCCAAATCGCCCGAGCAGTGTGACAAGGTCCGCCTCTGTGTAGCAGCCATCGTCAAACGGCGGCAGTCCAGTTATAAGTAACGTCTTCTTACCTTTTGAACGATCCTTGAAATATTTAAGGAAAACAGAGAGGGAAAAATGCAAATGGTATATCATTATTGACACTTAAAACAACTGTTGATCATGAAAATAAGTATACAAGGTTTATTTTGTTTGGGGTGGCTTTTTAAATTATCTTTAAAGTGTAAACAAATTCGATTTGCTATCTGATTTATACCAGCCAAGTATGAAAGTAAAATGGAAAACTAGCAGGTTCACTTCTTCTTGCGTATGTCTTTAGCCACTCCAGCGTCTCGTCATCCAGGTTCGTTAGGCCAGGGTCGCCATTTGGTGGCCGATGTTTGGGACAGCTGGTCAGCACGTGATCTACAGTCTGTCTCCACATTCACAGTGGGCGCTGTCCGCAAGGCCCCACCGCTGCATCGACTCTCCGAAGCGTCCCACACCTGTCCTCAGGCGGTTGAGGGTTGTCCACTGCTTGTGGGTAGGTGCTCGCTGGGGACGTCTGTGGGATCCTCAATGTAGCGGTGGAGTCTGGATGGTACTGCTGCTCTCATCTGGCCTTGACCCAGGAAGCTCTGCTGGTGTCAGCTGGTGTAGAGCTGAGCAGTTCCTGGGCATGTATGTCAAATGGGTGGCGGGATTTGAGGCGCTTGCGCTGCGGTCTCTCCATGATGGACTTGTGGAGGAGGTGCGATTCACTCGTCAATGCCTTCTGAGCAAGAGCCAGCATGGCTCCCTCCCGTCTGATCTTGGCTGGGGCGATTCCAGCTAGAACAGGTAGTTGGTGGGTAGGGGTGGCTCGTAGGCATCCGGAGACCGTACGTAGGGCTTCATTGAGGGAAGTGTCAAGCTTTTTTACGTGCGGACTGCGGCACCAGACTGGGGCACAGTACTCAGTGTCCTCGTCGTGGCTCCCCATGTGGTACCGGCTAGTCGACGTATAAGTGCAGTACGGGCGGCGGTGGTCTTTGCCTTGGCACTGTCCAGGTGTTGCTTGAATGACAGTGTTTTGCAAAGTTTTACGCCGAGGTACGTAGGGTATGCTTGAGACTGTAGCAGGTTCACTATTCACTGTTATACATACACTCACCGGCCACTTTATTAGGGACACCTGTTCAATTGCTTGGAAAAAACAAATAGCTAATCAGCCAATCACATGGCAGCAACTCAATGAATATTTAGGCATGTAGATGTGGTCAAGACAACATGCTAAAGTTCAAACCGGGCATCAGAATGGGGTAGAAAGGGGGATTAACCCTTTAGGCGCCGTTTTTTTTTTTTTTTTTTAAATGCTAGATTTTGACGCTTAAATTTCAGGGCCTGGGGCAACTGAAAATAATGTTTGGGCAAGTTGAGAATTATTTTTTTGTCTCTTGCTCTTGATGTTGTTTTGAAGCTCTACTTAAAAGTTGGTTACAATCAAACACAGAGAAAGGCCTTTAGATTTTGTTCACGAGTGTATATGTGCATACATATATGATTCCCAGAAGGAATAAATAAGAGGAATGGACACTTTGATCAATTTAAAATCCATTGAAACTGCATTTAAGATGAGAAGATAGCCTATCCAATATTAGATTCTATAATTAGTTTATCGATAATCCAATGGTTTTCATTTTAAGGCATTAATGAAGGAAGATCTCGTTCTATTGTGATAGTTTAGTTTAAATATTTAGGAAAAGACCACATGTGTAAACAGTGTAGTACTTTAGAAAAGGGATTTGACTTACCGTTACTGGAAACTTGAACTCTAAGAACTCTGAAAATTAAATAAATAATATGTAAAGTAGAAAAAAGTTAAGCAAACTAATGATTATATGCAGACATTGGTGATATTCAGAATGGATTTCTTACCTAATCGATTCAGAATGTTATCCTGGCGCTTTTCTATTATCTCCCCGATAGTCAGAGGGTTATCTGCAGTTGAAGACGACATGGATGCTGCTGCAGCTGTTGGTTCAGTTGTGAGAGATGCAGCCACTTCAGTCGGTTCAGCCGAGACATTGCAGACAGCTTCAGGGGCTGAAGGTGCATCTGCTTGTGACTTCACTGCAGTCACAGGATCTTCAAGAGATTAAAATTTAAGTGATTATGAATGTCAGTTATTTTTTTTATATATATAGGTTATATATATAGGTTATATATATATATATATATATATATATATATATATATATATATATATATATATATATATATATATATTTTTTTTTTATTTTTATTTTTTCAGCTTAAGTGAAAATTAACCAGATTTTTTTTTTCAATCAAACCAAACACGACAGGCGTGAAAGCGCCCTACGTCTCATGTACTTATAATCCTTCTGGACCGTTCTCCTGCTTTTGAAACACTGAATGACCAGATCCTTATTTCCACACTTCAGGATCTGGATGTCTCAGGTTCTGCACTCTCCCTGCTCTCATCTTAACTCAAAGGCTGCACCTACAGGGTAACTTGCAGAGGATCTGTGTCAGAACCGTGTCCACTCACAACTGGGGTCCCTCAAGGTTCAGTCCTGGTTCCCCTACTCTTTTTCTCTGTACACCAACTCCCTCAGTTCTGTTATTCGCTCATTCTTTTTTTCCTACCAAAAACACAGGTTTCTGACTGACATCCTTCAATGTATGTCCCTTGACCAAACTGAGCTGCTTTCTTTTCCCAGGGAAGCAATCCCCAACCCATGTACTTACTATCACTGTCTGTAATATATAACGCATTGACACCTCTGTAATATTTCCAGACAAAACTGCTAGGAACCTGGGTGTGACACTTTATGACAAACTCTCCCTTGATTCCAACATTGCTGCAGCAACCCAATCGCGTAGATACATTCTGCACAGCATCAAAAGGATACGCCCCCTTTGAACCCCGAAGGCCGCGAAGGTTCTGGTCGAGAATACTGTCATCTCACTTCTAGACCGCTGCTACTCCCTCCCGGCTGGTTTGCCTGCAAATGGCATCTGTCCTTTGCAGCTCATCCAGAATGTATCAGCTAGACTGGTCTTCAACCTATCCAAGCTCTCTCACACTGCACAGCTCCCCCGCTCCCTTCACTGGTTACCAATAGCTGCCCACATCTCCTTCTAGTTATTAGTACATGTGCTGCCAACGGATCAGGTCCAGCTTACAAACAGGACATGGTCAAACCTTACACCCCAGCTCGTTCACTCAGCTTTGCATCGGCCAACCTGCTTGCTGCTACTTTACTGCGAGGGACACCTAGTCACTCGACAATAATGATAATAATAATGGATTGGATTTATATAGCGCTTTTCAAGGCACTCAAAGACGCTTTACAGGGTTCCAGGTTCCATTCATTCACACACAGTCATACCGGTGGTGGTAAACTACGATAGTAGCCACAGCTGCCCTGGGGCAGACTGACGGAAGCGTGGCTGCCATTCAGCGCCTACGGCCCCTCCGACCACCGCCTCAAACATACAGCAGACATACACATTCTCTGGACAAAATCCAGACTGCTTGCTGTCCTGACTCCCAAAGGGTGAAACGGGTTTCTTGAATCTTATACTTGTACTTGTTCTTGCTGTTCTGAGTTTGTATCTTCATTGTTGAATGCAGTTATTAGAACAACTCAATTAAATTAAGTCACCAATGCTACTTGAGAAAGATATCAGAGAAGCAAGAAGGACCGATCGAAGTGTACTTATAATTTGGCTTTTCATGAGAGTTGTTGAGAACAAACATATTTGAGCCAAATATGAACTCTATGTAATGTAAAGTAACTTTATTCAAACAAGGAAAATGTACAAAAGTAACATTAACCTTGTTTAATGAATCCATTACAGAAGGTCTCCAACATACCTTTTAGCATTGTTGTTGTCTCCAGTCCTCCACCTGGAAGCTTTTCCTCCACAGTCACTTCAGTTGGGCTTCCTGCAGCTTGCTGGAGCATCTGTGAAGCTTCTGTCTCTGGTCCTTGTGCAGTGGACTCTGGTTCTGACAGAGTGCTGAGCTGGACGGTTGGTAAAGCTTTGACAGTGGGGATCTTGTTTATTGCTTTCTCTCCATCATTCTCCATTGTTATGTCACTTAAGGCGTTAGCATTTGGCCCTGCTGTCATCAGCTCAGAAAGTGCACCAGGGTCAGATTGGGACCCATTACCCAGGAGTTCATTAGGAGCCGACTGGGTGTGAAATGTCACAGCTTGGGGCTTGGTGTTGTCTAGTAGATGCTGATTTAGGTCCTTCAAACTAAAACAGAAAATGATTGTCTGAATACGGTGCTTTGTTACAGGCAGACTATGTAGAACTTATAGTCATACAGTAAAAATCCCTCTCAATAATCATTTATTCCCCAATAGAATGTGTGTTGTTGTGTTTATCTGCATAAGAAGCGGTTGTGCTTCCCTCTGTTCAAGGGCTTTGATTAGGCTGACCCAAACAACTACACGACAATTTCCATATTTCAAAACAAACACCTAACCAAATCTCTTGATGCGCATGATATAAGTCTGTGGGGCACATTCTGGTTTTTGTTCTGGGTACGGTTGTATTACATCTACTACAAAGGAGCTCTATGACATTACTTCAGCTTTAGATGCAAAACAACATTGCGCTAGTATATTCATAGACACTACTAAGGCTTACGACGCCTTTGACCATAAGATACTCATACAGAGATAGAAGCATAAAAGATATCTCCAGGGCACCAGGGATGTTCTCTTAAAGCTCCATACTTGGTCCTACACTATTTTGTCTATGCATTAATACGATTACCTCAGAGGGGGCGCTCGTGTTGAAGAGGTTAGAACCAATTCTGCCAGACTCACCCTTATTCAAAGGCCCATTTTCCTGATGCTGGATTATGGCGAGACAACATACAGGGTTGTTTGCAACAACAGTCCATCAAAACATGACCCACTTTACCACTTCTCTATTCGGTTTGCCACAAATGCCCCCTTCAATAAACTACTGCAACGTTTACCAGTCAACGGGCCCTCACCATAAGATTCATTGGATCACCTTCACTTACAAGATCCTTCTTGGACGATCACCTCCTTACTCATGTCGCCTGTTGCAGCCAATGTCCGTCACATACAATACATGGTCCTCACTTCATATTCAGTCAAGTAAACCCAAAAGTAACTGAGCCTCTGGTCTAGCATCTTTTCTATCTGCCGCCGCCTATGACTTGTATACACCTAAACATTGGCCCTTGGGTCATACCAGTCATCACAATGGTGCACTGGTTATTAACACATTATGTCTTTCTCTTAACCTGACAAGAATAACCTACAATGTGATTTACTTACCTCTCAAGATGACTAACTCTCCTGGGGAGAGAAAAAGGAGTTTTTCAGTATCAGTGCAACAGTAAGGGATAAAAAGCAGATTTGAGTTATTATGAAAGTAATTCACCCCAATCATCTTTGTGTACTTTTAAAAGAACAGATGCATACCATAATCTGCTCTTATTTTGAGAGATGTTTGCTAATGTAGTTTCGTAGTTCTCCAACACCTGTGTTACACCGCTGGGGTCAGCCATCTCGATGTACATCTGAGGAAAAACAACAGTCACGGAAAAAGAGAAAAGACGAAGAAGACAAGATATAAAAAGTATCAAGACAAAGCAACAGACAGGATGAGAACAGCAATTATGATATTCTACAATAAAATTCGGGATAACTTCACAGTTTAAGGGTTGCTAGACTACACCCAGCCCAGAACATTCAGTTATGGTCCAGAAGTTCTGGTTTATGGCACATGTTCTCACGAAAGCCAACCAGGGGCCTCATTTATAAATGTTGGGTACCCACAGAAGACGGTGTACACCACATGATTGAGTTGTTCTGTTCGAGCTGCTAAAATTGTATCTTGTCCTGATGTATATGATTCTTGGGGGTTGAAGACCTGATTATCTATTCCTCTCCAGTCTCTGACCAATATCGATCCTTTTGGACAAAAGCTATATCTGTATTAAAGTCTCAAAGACAACTTTTAGTCAGTTTCATCATCATCTTCAACCGCTTATCCTAGTCGGGTCGCTGGGGCAGCAGCTTGAGTAAGAAACCCCAAACTTCTCTTTCCCGGGCCATATCAACCAGCTCTGACTGGGGGATTCCGAGGCGTTCCCAGGCCAGTGTGGAGATATAATCTCTCCATCTAGTCCTGGGTCTTACCTGAGGCCTCCTTCCAGCTGGACGCTCCTGAAACACCTCCCTAGGGAGGCGCCCCGGAGGCATCCTTACCAGATGCCCGAACCACATCAACTGGCTCCTTAAGACGCAAATGAGTAGCGGCTCTGCCCCAAGTTCCTCACAAATGACTGAGCTTTTCACCCAATGTCTAAGCGAGACGCCAGCCACCCTCCTGAGAAACCTCGAGAAAACCAGAGAAACCCAAGATCCCGAGGTACTTGAACTCTTTCACTTGGGGTAAGGACTCATTCCCTACCTGTAGTAGACAATCCATCGGTTTCCGGCTGAGCACCATGGCCTCATATTTAGAGGCGCTGATCCTAATCCCAACCGCTTCACACTCGGCTGCGAACCGATCCAGTGACAGCTGAAGGTCACAGACCGATGATACCATCAGAACCACCTCATCCGCAAACAGAAGAGATGAGATCCTCAGCCCACTGAACTGCAACCCCTCCCCACCACGACTACGCCTTGATATACCTTCCGTGAATACCAGAAACAGGATTGGTCATAAAGCGCAGCCCTGGCGGAGGCCAATTCCCACCGAAAGCAAGTTTGACTAACTACCAAGAACCCAGACACAGCTCTCGCTTTGAGCGGACAGAGATTGGATGGCCCTGAGAAGGGACCCCTCACCCTATACTCCCGCAGCACCCCCCCCCCACAACATCCCAGAGAACCCGGTCACACCTTCTCCAGATCCACACAACACATGTATACTGGATGAGCATACGCCCAAGCCCCCTTTAGGATCCTTACGAGAATGAAAAGCTAGTCCGTTGTTCCACAGCCAGGACAGAATCGGCATTGTTCCTCTTCAATCCGAGGTTCGACTATCGAACGAACCCTCCTGTCCAGCACCTTGGAGTAGACTTTGCCGGGGAGGCTGAGAAGTGTGATACCCAAGTAGTTGGCATACACTCTCTGGTCCCCCTTTTTGAAAATAGGAATCACCACACCAGTCTGCCACTCCTTCCGCATTGTACCCGACTTCCACGCAATGTTGAAGACACGTGTCATCCAAGACAGCCCCTCCACACCCATTGCTTTCAGCATTTCTGGACAGATCTCATCAACCCCCGGGGCTTTGTTATTGTGGAGTTGTTTGACTACCTCAGTGACTTCCACCAGGGAAATTGACTTTTTGTCAGTTTCCCTTGTTTGATCAAAATCACAGTCACATCACCGCTTTAACATCGTTTTGGAATTGAACGCCAGGACGATGTCATCACAATACATGTTTCTCTTCGCCACCTCTCGAAAAACAGGATTTTCAACTTCAAACTGTGTGTGATCTTCTTCAATTACAATCAAACGGATGCAGTCACTGTGAATTAATATTAATTTGGGGCAGTTTCATTGACCATATATGGGTAACTATGGGCCTTATATGAAGTCTACAAAGGCTGCACAACATTTCGAGCTGATTGTGACTAATAAAAGCGAAAGGGCATATGACGTCAGTGTGCACTGTTTTATAAATCCGGAAATATTTCTGTGTTTCGTCAGTACGCCTTCCTTTGACGTTAATCCTAAACAGTTTTATAAATGAGGCCCCAGGACTCCATTGGCTTTTATGTTGTTCTCTCAACACTTAAATGTGAAAAGTTCAGGTGTTTGTGAACTTGTACCCAATTGGCCAGCGGCAGAATGTTGACATAGGTCGCGATCGACGCCACCACTTCCATGACCGTCCTGATGATCTCCAAAGAAGTCTCCTTCATGTTCACACACAGTAACCGGTCCTCAAGCTCCTTCATGTCTGGAACTCCCTGAAGAACAAAAAAATATTGTTTTTAAGGACCAAAGATTAAGAGATGAGGAGCTTTTAATTGATTAAACATGTACTTACAGCATTGCTCCACCTCATCAGATTTATGTACATCATCATCTGCAAAAAGATTACAAGTCACTGATTACCCTAGATGCAGTCAAAACCAATTTGCTTTTTTAAATGTTTTTAATTTAACAGTCCAGAGTGCACCCAGTGTTTACCAGTGTCCATACCTTATCAGATCCACGATTCATTTGTTCCAACACGATGTGAACAAAGAGCTTTTGGCCTTTTATATTTGAGGCCTTTGGTTTTCTGAGGAAATCTTTGACAAAATTACAGCACGTAGTCCAATTGGGGAAGAACACAAAGGCCTGGAGGCGAAGAGAGGAAAGGAAAAATATTTAAAGGCTGCACCTAATGATTATTCTTCCCATTAACTATCTGCCCACTCGCATCTCATTGAAAATGTTTATCAGGTGCATCAATCGCCTCCCGTCAAAAGACTGTGTATATAAAATCTCCCGCCCTTGTGATGCATCGCAAATCGACGGTTTCAAGTACTCAGTCTAAAAAATATTAAAAATGCACAGAAAACAGCTCCATTAAAATAATTTTATATTGTTATTCTCAGCAGTCTGAGGTTTCTACTCCTTACCCTTTTCTGCAACGGCAGGACTATCACATTGTCGTCCAAGAAGGGAAGGTACTGTTGGGGGACATAACCCCGGACCAGGTTGACCACATCCTCGTGTTTGTAGGTTTTATTTTCTTGCAGACGGGTCAACATGATTGTGGAGTACTTGGAACCACAATCACTGGCCTTCTAGAAGACAAAACGTTCGAAACCCAAAGATCAATTTATTTAAAGACGCTGATTCAATTTTTTTAAATTGGGTGTAACTATGTACAAGGGCTTACCAAAATGTCCTCTTCGCTTGTGACTGTCAGGTAATCTTGCAATTAAAAATGTGCAAAACAGTTACATCACTGAATACGTTAATGTTAATGTGTATAGTTTGCAGTATCAAATTCGATAATGTAAGAATAAATAACTGTCCATTTTACCTGGGATTATGAACGAAGGAGACACGGTTGGGAAAAGGAAGGGGCTCTTTTTCAAAGTGATCCAAAAGGGTGAAAGGCTGCCCTTTGGAACCCCACCTCGTGCTGCACATACCAAAAACAAGTGTATATTTATTACTCACATACGCAGGCTAAATTACAGATGGACCCCCATTGAGATCACTCTCCCAGGTGTGACGGCCACAGGGTGTGCCTTGAGGCGTTGTTGCTTCTGGGTTGCTTTCTTTTGCAGGGAGTTGGTGGGCGGAGCACCATCAATTAACACCATCGTCAATGGGATGCAGCTCACCTGAGGAGGCTTGTCTCAGGAGCATATAAAGCAGCCCTGCCAGCTTGACTCTTCTCTTCCCTGGCCTGCAGCCTGCACTTTTGTTTCTGTTCTAGTTGTTGTTCACCTTATTCCTTATTAAACCTATTATGTTTATTCAGACTATGTGTGGCCTCCCCTTTATTGTTGTCAAACATTGAGCCAGGTTGTAACCCAGGAAAATGCAATTAACGCATAAACTTTGATTGATTCTTGTGTTACCACAGCTGAATATAATAACACATTTTTGACCACATCATACCTCCGCATTGGTATCAAAACTGAAGATACAATATGTCTTAATGATACATTTGATCAAAAAGTGCATGTAAACGAACTGACTGAAATCAACTCTAAAAAAAAAAAAAAAAAAAAAAAAAAAAAACTTACGTTTTGCTGGAGAGGGGTCCGGTTGGATTTTGTGGACTTCGTAGCCAGGGGCTTGTTTCAGGAGACTGTACCAAACTCCCATTCGATCAGCCGCGTGAATATCCTCAAATTCTACAAATACCTACAACACACAGGCACACATACGTAGCAGGTTACACAATAAGGAAGTGTTTTTAAAGCCCTGTATTTAGGCGTATTTGTATGTATTTCTTTATACCTTGTTGAGGAGAGGCAGGAAGTTCCTGAGAGGACAGATTTTTCTCAGAGTTTCTCTGAGGTCCTTGGTCTCACTTGGTGAAATGTTATTGATAAAGACTGTGGTGTTTCCTTCTTTATAAACAGGCTACATCAGGAAAACAGGAAGTGAAGATACAAAACAAAACATTTTAACAAGATGACAAAGACACACAAGGGACAGCAATGCATTGTTGCAATTATTTCATTTAGCCATTTTAAAGTTTAAGCGAATATCACTGTTCTTCGAGACAAAGGCAGGAATTACAGTAAAATCAACCCTCAATTTTTAACCAGACAAGAGGGGTTGTTTTACAGTTTTATGAACAACAAAGTCAATTTTGAATTGATAGAGGGATAATTCCAACCAATTTAAGCAGTTCAATTAGATATACTTAGCATATGTCTTACTTACATAACCCATCAGCTGCATCAGTGATTTGTAAAACCCAAACTAAAAAAGAAACATCAGAGAAGCCAGTGTTAGATTGCAAATATACTTTTCCACTCCGCACCATTGCTAACTTCATATCAATGCACTTATGGCATATTTGTAAACATGTGAATATAAATGGCCTATTTTGTAGATTTATTTTCTTGTAGAAAAATATCTATATTTTAATTTTGAATAATAAAAATTTGGTGAACTGAAAATACATTTTAAATCCAGATTATAACTTCAATAAAACATAAATTCACTCCAGTTTCCCCAACGTTTTCTTTATCCTATTGGCCTCAACACCAGCGGACCCCAACTTATGCCTCATTTCCACCGAGAAGAGCGGGTCGGAGCGGCTCGGAGCGGGACAGCTAATTTTTAAGAATCTCTGTATTGTTTCCACCGCCAACCCTACCCTTACTGGTAGGGCGGGGTTTAGGCTGGACTGCGATAGCCGCCGCCAGCATATGGGTCAAACTATCGGGCTGTGGAACAACTGTGGTCAAGCCAGCGGTCTCTCGTTTTTGTTTGGTCAAACCAGCCGATTCTTTCTTTATTCCCCCCGTGTTGTTAGCGTATTACGCCGGTAAATGCACAGAGACGGCTCGGTGCAAGCAGACAGAGACAGCGATCGAACAGCGCTGGCTGCGGCAGCTACGTGACATCGTAGCAGTGGGACACAGAGTAGCCAACTGATTAATTTAATGAAGAGGAAAAACACCACACAATAAGCAGTGCTGTGCTCACATTTTTCGCCACAAGACTCTCTTCACTCTTGCCGAGGTGACTACACACGGCGGAAATGATTATTTCGACCAATCAACGGACGGCAGTGTGTAGCTCCACCTTTTCGGCACCCTTTCAGGCGGCTGGTACCCCTACGAAGTAGTACCGAAAATGGGAGCGGCACAGAGCGGTTATGCTCGCTTATATCCGTACCCTACCCAACTTTTGGCAAATGGAAAGCCAAAATAACCGGACCGAGCCGCTACAACCTGACCCGCTCTACTCGGTGGAAATGTGGCATTAGTTTAAACTATACAGATCAGTGTCTTTTGGCAGCAGAAACAGAACAATATTTTGCTATGTGTGGAGGACGGATCTATTAAAATCTATCAATAATAAGTATATGTTGTGTACTGGCTTACCGAAGTCATTGGAAATTTAGATTCTACTGCACGGACACCGAGTCTCAAACTTTTGAAAAAAATGCGCCCTTTTGAGGAAGCCTCCAGCATGTACATCACACTCTCAAATGTCGCCATGACGATGAAAGCCTGAGAGGAAGACAATAAACATTAATATCTTTATTTACTTGTTGGAAGTATTTATTTTAGGGGTGATTTTGTGAACATATTTTAAATGAAATATGGCATAACAAATTCAGAAAAAGACACGTTATAGAAACAAGAAAGAAGAAAAAAAAAAAAAAAGGATGTGATGTGATGTGGGATTCATAAACCTGGTCAATCAGAATTATATCATGGTGCCTACCATGCGCGCCTGAGGAACAATATAGATGTGGTAAGGTGTATCATATTGAAACCCAAATCGCCCGAGCAGTGCGACAAGGTCCGCCTCTCTGTAGCAGCCATCGTCAAATGGCGGCAGTCCAGTTATAAGTAACGTCTTCTTGAAAATTCCAGGATTCTTGAAAAAATTAAGGAAAATATAGAGGGAAAAATGCAAATGGTGTATTATTATTGACACTATTATAACACAACTGTTGATCATGAAAATAAGTATACAAGGTCAAACCGAGCAACAGAATGGGGAAGAAAGAGGATTTCAAGTGACTTTGAACGTGGCATGGTTGATGGTGCCAGACGGGCTGGCCTGAGTATTTTAGAAATTGCTGATCTACTGGGATTTTAACACACAACCATTCTAGGGTTTACAGAGAATGGTCCAAAAAAGGAAAAATATCCAGTGAACGGTAGTTGTGTGGACGAAAATTGGAAAGATCTGGCCTGGTCTGATGAGTCTCGATTTCAGTTGCGAAGTTCAGATGGAAGGGTCAGAATTTGGCTTAAATAATATGAAAGCATGGATCCATCATGCCGTGCACCTTTAACCATGTCACGTTAATGGACTCATTGATAGATTTAAAATCCATTGAAACTGAATTTAAGATGTGAAGATAGCCTGTCCAATATTACATTCTATAATTAGTGTACGGACAATTCAATAGTTTTCATTTCAGGGCATTAATGAAGGTAGGTCTCCTTCTATTGTGATAGATTAGTTTAAATTAGCGCTGTCAGTTTAACGCGTTATTAACGGCGTTAACGCAAACCGTAATGTTAGACAACTGAAACACCACAAACTATACATATGGCTCGTAGGTAAGTTACAGTTAATTCAAACAGAACATGTCCTACAGCGTAATTTCACATTAAAATCATTTAACTGGCAAAACAACTAAACGTCAAGTCAATTCTGACTTTTATTTTGAAGCAGAAACCGTAACCTAGCACTTCCTAGCTCAGCTGCGCGACCTTCACTGGTAGAGTCTTCCGTGTGTGACTCTGGGACTTCGGAAAAAGAACAGTAAAGAAAGCTTGTCATTTGCAAAAGTCTTACTTACAATTCTGCGCGCACACCAAAACCTCCGTGAATGTTAGTGGCAGCCGGCAGTCATTCATTTTCACTTCATTTTTCGCTACGAAGGGCGACTGAAATAAGCCGTGGATGAAAGACTCCCAAAACATTTAGGCTTACAAAAACCAGTTTAATTTAGCCTAAATACTAATTTGTTTTATATAGCCTATGTTGTTTTATGGTTTAAATGATAAAAGAAGTTCCAATCATGTTTGTGTATGCTGTTCTAATGGGGTGGGGGGGGGGTCTACATTGTGGGCTATTTGCACTGAATTGCAAATTGTGATATGTTTGAAGAAATACACTGAATTACAAGGGTGTAGAGAATGGGTGTGATAAGAGCATTAAAATGAGACAAAAATAATGGGACAAAAAGAAATCAAGGGACATTTAGGCTAGAATAGATAAAAATGTGATTAATCGCGAGTTAACTATGACATTGATGCGATGAATCGCGATTAAATATTTTAATCGTTTGACAGCACTAGTTTAAATATTAAGGAAAACCAGTGTAGTACTTTAGAAAAGGGATTTGACTTACCCTCTTTGCTCGCTCTATCGTGAAGAACACTGAAAAAGAGACAAATAATATGTAAAGTGAAAAAAAGTTAAGGAAATTATTGATTACCGTACTTTCCGGCCTATAAGGCGCACTGGACTATAAGCCGCAGGTGTTATAATGTTTAATTACCATATGTAAGAATTCGTGTACAGAGGGGATTGTCGGGAAAGAGATGGCTGCTTGAGCTCCCATTTATTAAAATTTCAACAAACAAGTTGCATATTTGCATAACGTATTCAAGTGTTACCATTTAGTGCAATAGCTACTAGGGATGGACACGAGTGTTTTCACTACTCGTGTGATCGCTTGCATTCCTCGAGGATCAATCGATTCCTCGTTAAACTTTTTTAAATTTTTAGATCGCAGCGCATCTGTCTGCAGAATAACGGTGCATCGCAATAAAGCCAATAACCTGCGCTTAATGCTTCTTGTCAAACAGTCACAGTTGCCATATGATTGTAAGGATTTATTTTCCACAAGTTTAAAACACATTTTCCTAACTGAAAGTAATTAAATAAGCGGGCCACAATTTAAACCGATCGAGTAGGTCTGCGGTGGAGAGAAAAAAAAGAGAGAGAAAAAAAGCATGGGCTGTAGTTGGCTAACAATCAAAATAGACACCATTTAAAATAAGAAGGGCAGCAAATACAATAAAATGATTGTCCTACAATTTAAAGACATAGATAGGCTAAATAACTCACCAAAGCAGTAGAAGTAGTAGTTGTATATCCAACCGCGTAATGCTCACTCCGTGTCCGTGAATAATTACCGCGACTAATTCCTCGTTAACGGAACGTTACACCGGTTGGCTTTTGAATCTCAATCCTATATTCCATAATAAAGGCTTCTTAACTGTCGTTTGCTCGAATGTGCCCGAAATCAGCTTGGCTTCTTTACGTGACTTTCCAAGTTTTCCAGCAACGCATTCAGCTCCGCCGTGCTGTGGAGACCACACACTGGCTGCACTGCACGGAGGTAGCAGTTATTTGCGGTTGCTGTTTGACACAACGCTTAGTTTATTTAACTTGGATCAAAGCATTTAATTTTGTTAAACTTTATTTTATCCGTTTTGTGCCGTTTTGTACACGTATATAACATTTTAAAATAGGGGCGGCCCGCCAGCCGGCCTAAAGGCTACAAACACTAAACAAAACAAAAAACGATTTTCCTCATCCACCAATCGAGATCATTTGAAACAAGGAGTAGCCTACTCAAGTACTCGATTAGTAACGCCCATCCCTAGTAGCTACAGAACATATACTGTGCTGTGTAATAACAGGGTGGAAAAACGGGGAAAAAGTCGCGGCTTATAGGCCGAAAAGTACGGTACATGCAGACATTTCTGATTAGGCTTTCTTACCTAATCGATTCAGAATGTTATCCTTGTGCTTTTCTACCATCTCCCCGATAGTCAGAGGGTTATCTGCAGTTGAAGACGACGTGGATGCTGCTGCAGCTGTTGGTTCAGTTGTGAGAGATGCAGCCACTTCAGTCTGTTCAGCCGAGACATTGCAGACAGATTCAGGGGCTGATGGTGCATCTGTTTGTGTCTTCACTGCAGTCACAGGATCTTCAAGAGATCAAAATTTAAGAAAGATGAATGTCAGAAATTTCCATCATAAACATAAACATCATCATATCCTTTTCCTCCTATTTGCATGTCTGTTTAATACCAAAAAGCTGTTCCAACAGGTGAATATATTTTATTTTGCATTAAAGCATCCCTTTAAAAATATCAGAAACAGAAAATTCCCAACAATAGCACTGAGATCCTTTATCGACCTGTGGCATGCCATGGCGTGTTGTGTGCCCTCGCGGTAAATACCCTACAGTGGCTTCTACATTAGACATTACAAAAATAATGCAAGTTATTTTTGTTTTGTTAGCTATACGATTGTTATCTTTTAGTTGGACTGGCTCAGAGGCCTGTTTCAGGTAGCTGGTTTTACATACTCTGAGTTTAATCCTGCGCTCTGAGTTGGTCAACTCAGAGCGCAGGGTTGACGAGCAACTCTGGGTTTTCGGTTTCAGAACAGTGGATCAGCGTTGGGTAAATCAACTCTGAGCGTGTTCACTCTAGGTTGATCGCGTGCGTAAAAGCCATCGTCAATGGATCGCTGATAACATGATTCACCATGGAAACAGAAGAAACAAATGCTTGATCCTTCCACTTCTCCACTTCTCAAAAAAGAAAAAAAAAAAATCTCCGCTCCTCCCACTAGTTAGAAATATTAACGAATGAATTTATGGTATGGAGAAGAATTAACGGGTATATTGTCTCATAACTCTGATCTAATCTCTTCGGCAATTCAGAAAAAAACAGAGCAAACATTTTTTGTCAAGAGAATAATTTTGCTTCCTTATGATAAGCCATAGTTTATTTTAAAAAGTTACGCATATCAGCAGTAAAGTATAAAGCTGGCACGGCACAGCATTGCTGACAGTGTTTTATATTCGCTGGATAATATGTTGGCAAGCTATGGCCTAATTACTGTACAGTAAACAGACACATTAGGTGACAGTTTCCATTGAAGAGCCTGATTGATTTATTACCAGATCCATTTTCCTCAAGTGATCACAGGCTATTTAACGAGGCTCGTCTGTGACTTTAGGATCGCACAAGTGAACAGTAACGATCGCGTGCAGCCGCAGCGTTACATGAATCCACCTGACATAAATCTGTTCAGTGGCACAGATGTTAATAAGCATACAATACAAATAGGTTTACTAATCTGAATGTAGAGCATGTCACGATGTGTAACGTAGCCGCCTATATGAACGGCTGAGAACAATGCTACTGATCAGATAAATGATCGGTCAAACGTAAAATCATCAGGAAATGATAAAAACATCCCGATGGAGATTTCTATGGAGTGATATTGCTTCAAACTGTACAGGGACGCGTGTGACAGTGACACTCTTTCTTCAGTCGGAGCTGCAGCGTAAAGTGAAAACAAACTCAGGGTAGTTCTGACCACCTCCCGAGCAGGTTAGACCCATGGCGTATGTTGCCGCAGTAACTGACTCTCGGTTGCGCTGAACCTGCTACCTGAAACGGAAAACCCAGAGTTTCCACTAACTCAGAGCGAACAAACTCTGGGTTGCCTCAAAACCAGCTACCTGAAACAGGCCTCAGGTGGCTAGACTAACAATATTATTTCTTCAACAAGGTCTCATTACGCTTCTTCGGCTTTTGGAGCACACCGGGACGCGTCTGCTGTGTTCTCACCTGCCCAAACAAACTGCAGCAAAAGTGAAAATGAACCTGAGTTTGTTCAATCAAACCAAACACGGCAGGCGTGAAAGTGCCCTATGTCTCATGTAGTTTTAATCCTTCTGGACCTTTCTGCTGCCTTTGAAACACTGAATCACCAGATCCTTATTTCAACACTTCAGGATCTGGATGTCTCAGGTTCTGCACTCTCCCTGCTCTCAACTTAACTCAAAGGCTGCACACAGGGTAACTTGCAGAGGATCTGTGTCAGAAGAACCGTGTCCACTCACAACTGGGGTCCCTCAAGGTTCAGTCCTGGTTCCCCTACTCTTTTTCTCTGTACACCAAATCCCTCGGTTCTGTTACTCGCTCATTCTTTTTTTCCTACCAAAACTCTGCAGAATACACCTAACACAACTAATTATTAACACAGGTTTCTGACTGACATCCTTCAATGTATGTCCACACACCACTCAACCTTGACAAAACCAAGCTGCTTTCTTCTTCCAGGGAAGCGATCTCCAACCCATGAACTTACTATCATACTTATCATACTTACTATCACTATATATCTGTAATATATAACACACCCATTGAAACCTCTGTAATATTTCCAGACAAAACTGCTAGGAACCTGGGTGTGACACTTTATGACAAACTCTCCCTCGATGCCAACATTGCTGCAACAACCCAATCGCGTAGATACATTCTGCACAGCATCAGAAGGATACGCCCCCTTTGAACCCAGAAGGCCACAGATGTTCTGGTCCAGAATACTGTCATCTCACTTCTAGACTGCTGCAACTTCCTCCCGGCTGGTTTGCCAGTCCTTACACCCCAGCTCGTTCACTCAGCTTTGCATCGGCCAATCTGCTTGCCGCTACTTTACCGCAAGGGACACTTAGTCACTCGACAACATCCAGACTGTTGCTGTCCTGACTCCCAAATGGTGAAAGAAGTTCCCCTTTGATACTTAGCACTTATTAGTGGCACTTCGTAGTTTTGGCTTTTCATGAGAGTTGTTGACAAAAAAAATATTTCGATCCTTATTATTTAAAAATTTAGCAAAGACCACAGGGCACATTTTAACTCAATGAATCCATTACAGAAGGTCTCCAACATACCTTTTAGCATTGTTGTTGTCTCCAGTCCTCCAACTGGAAGCTTTTCCTCCACAGCCACTTCAGTTGGGCTTCCTGCAGCCTGCTGGAGCATCTGTGAAGCTTCTGTCTCTGGTCCTTGTGCAGTGGACTCTGGTTCTGACCGAGTGCTGAGCTGGACGGTTGGTAAAGCTTTGACGCTGGTTTCCGTTGGCTGCGCCTTTACCAAACTGGTTGGTATTTGACTCTCACTGGGTTTGTTTGAAGAATGTTCAGGCTCTGTAGTTGTCGGTTTCTCCTCTTTCCCCTCAGGACAAGATTCCACTTCCATTGCCACCTCAACTCCTGTCTCCCTAACCTCCATTGGTTCAGCATCTTCAGCTTTTTCAAGTTTAGCATTTGCTGTTTCAACAACCTTGTCTGTCTCCTTTAGCACCATTCCAGATTCCTTAACACAGGTTTCAGATGCCTCAGTTACAGGTTTCTGTTTGGCATCACCTGCGTCAGGCTGAATTTCTGGAGCAGTGGACTTGGATCTAGAGGACTTTGAACTGTTTTGTTCCAAAACAACCAGCGCTTCCTTCACAGGCAACTTTGTTTTCAATGTTTTAGCTACCTGCTCGGTTGAGACACGTTTTACTTTGGAAACCAAGACATTTGCTTTAGTGACTGTAGTCAAGCCTTTAACTGAGTCCGTAGGCGCAATTTTCTGATTGGTTTGAGGTGTGGAAACAACTGATGTGTCAGGTTTTCTATGAACAAAACAGGGTTAAATGGGTCAAGAAGAAGATGGAGAAATGGAAAATCAATGTCATGCTTTCAATGGTCTTTTAAATAGTTTTGATTAAGATGACAAATTACATTCCATTGTGTTTAAATTGACAATATGAATGCCAATAAACATATATGATGTACATGTTACCTGTACAGTTTAAAATGTCACCTTGTGTAAGCAGTTGATTAAATTGCACAAGTGTTTCAAATTTGAGCTCTGTGGTGGCACATACTGTGGCAAAGTAATTATAGCAAAGAATTATGAATATATTCCTGTTAATTGAATGTAAGATTTTCCATTCTCAGGTCTGTGTGAAAATCTTACTTTTGAGGAGGCTTCTCTTGCTCCTTAGAAACAGTCTCCTGTAAATTCAAACATTGAGATTTGTTATTTTAGATAAATCTGATACACAAACGTCTTGT
Source organism: Hyperoplus immaculatus (assembly GCA_949357725.1). Classification (NCBI taxonomy): domain Eukaryota; kingdom Metazoa; phylum Chordata; class Actinopteri; order Uranoscopiformes; family Ammodytidae; genus Hyperoplus; species Hyperoplus immaculatus. Next base: position 2,092,497 of record OX442371.1, read on the forward strand.
TTCGACCATTACATATGGACAACTGAACTAGTTACATTCTAAAAATGGTAAGGGCGACAAATTCTTGGCAATAAAGAATAATTTTCAGTTTCACTTTGATCAAAACATTATGTGAAAAAGTTTTCAAAGAATGAGTGGTAGAAAAAAAATAAGCTTTTCACAAGATGCGTGTTGCCAAATGTCCCTTGTATATACACAGAAACATCAACCTTAGTCTTTGGGGAAGAACTTGCCTTGCTCTTATGCAGGCTGGGCTTTGCAATCGACTCTTTCTTCTTTGCTGTAGAAGAGGCGGATGAGGAAGATGCAGCCGAAGCTGATTTCTGCCTTCCAGAAGATGTGGAGGGTTTTCCTCCTTTAGAAGTGGAGGAGGATGATGATGTGGACTTCATTTTGGCTAGCTCGGCCAGTAGGACCGGAGCCAGAGTTTTAACCATGGTAGCAATGTCAGTCTCTCTGGAGAGAGACTTGACAGCTGGAAGGATGAAGTAGAAGAAAGAAAATCTGAAAAAACTGCAACACTTAAGTGTTTACAAACAGCCTCCATTTTAACATGAGGAAAAGTTGAATTATCATATTGTTAAGTGATCTTGGCAACCTTGCTTGTTACTTTATAGGCTTTTCTTTCTCCTGGATACGTGTTCTACTTGATTTTCTCTAGTAGGCAGGCACAAATCAGTGACTGACATGGTGTTTTATTTATTCATCCTCTCTTTTCATTGAATATTTATTTTTATTTGACACTATCATAACATGGGCATTTTAGATTGTTCAACTATTTCAAATGTTTTCAATCAATTATTGCCATCATCACAATTGGTGACAATTAATGACATTTTGAATTCATTAATAATTTTGAATTACTGTCTACGAGAAAGGGTGGTGTAATCTTACAACATATTAAGGCTGTGTTCACACCAAATCAGGCAGTGCGGCAAATGCCGCAGTCTTGTGCAGCGGGGGGAGTTTCACTTTTTTTACTTAACGGTACATCTTTTTAGACGGCATTCTGAAATGCCGACTTGGATGGTGAAACCCCAGATAACTCAAAGTCTGTTGGTATCTTTGTAGGCGGAATTGTAGAGAATAGAAAAGCTTATGATTGCTCTTCCATCTCAGCGAAGCTAAATGCTTTTTTGTTTTTATTACACATCTTTGGTAGCTGGAAGACGCTCCCTTATCTATGCTTTGATTGGGGGCCGAAGCTTGAAGAAGCGTTGCGTTTCTCCGAAAGTTGAGCATGTTTCTAGTTTCTTGCTGCAGCCTACAGCACAATTCAATAATACGAGAACACCGCCGTTTTGGGCGCACCGCCACACTTGGTGTGAATGTAGCCTCAGTCCTTAAACATGGTCTTTATTTTAGTCCCAGAGGTGTTATATTTGCATTTCTCAAACCTGTTGTTTCCAGTAGTCTCTTAGCCAGTCTCTCTGCACTACTTGACTTTTGTTGAGGTGATGACTCTTCTGTGGAAGAACGTCTATCACGGCTTGTTCTATGAGATGAGTGTCTCTTATGGCTAGGAGACGTCCTAGGAGATGATCGTCTCTCATTCTTCCTATGCGAGGACCGCTTCTCATCTCTTTTTCTTGATGATGATGATTCTCTCTCTGAGCTTTTTGACTTCCGTTGAGGTGATGACTCTTCTGTGGAAGAACGTCTCTCACGGCTTCTACAAGGAGATGGTCGTCTTTCACGGCTTGTTCTATAAGATGATCGTTTGTCACGGCTCTTCCTTGGAGAGGAACGTTTCGCATCTCTCCTCCTTGGCGACAATTGTCTCTCTGAGCTACTTGAACTTGCCCGATAGCGTGAGGAGGATGGGCGGCCATACCGTGGGGAGCGAGAACGGGACCTGATGAAAGTAAGCATGAAATAACTTGATCACTCAATTGATCTATAATTATCATTTATCAAACTATTCAAGGTCTGAAAGCAAAATCCAATTAAGCCAAAATGAAGGTTATGTTGATCTTTGAATGTTATACAGGTGATTTTGCAATCTGGTCACGAGAGGAATCTCTTCTGTTTGAATATGTTATTGGTCTTAAAAGAATACATTTCTTACAGACTGCGGTTGTATCTAGAACTGTGCGGTGAATTTGAACGGCTTCTGCGTCTTCCCCTTTTACCATCCGGACTACGGCGGCCTCGGGGGCTGGGTGAACGGGAACAGGAGCGGTTTCTATGCCTGGTTTTCGGTTGACGATAGTGGTTAGTCTTTGCAGACGTTGAGGCCGAGGGCTTGGCTTCTTCTTTTGCAATGCTGAATAAAACAATGGGTGAGAAAAGAATGTGTGAACAACAGGAAAGACACTGTTCCTACAACAATATATTACAAAGAAAATTTGAATTTTTCAGGCATATTTCGATTGGCAATTAATCGTGATTAATCTGATTAAACATTCTTATCATTTGACAGCCCTAATATTCTTTTTTTTCAGTTTGAGCACCCCATCATGTCCGGGTCAATGATCAGTACAGTGCGAGTATAATAGTGGCAAGTTCGGGCCGCAAAGAAAGACCAATTAAATTATATAGTGTGACTTAACACATTGAGCAACATAAATAAAGTTGTACAGTGTCTGAACAGGTAAAGACATTTACCTGGGCTTGAGAACCATCTCATCATCCAAGTGTGGGTATCTGTGGAAAAAAACAAAAAACAAAAACTCCAATAAAAGCAGCAAAGAGTCATACATATCGACAACAAAAGCCAAAGGTGCGAAGATTTTTAGCCTGTTTCCTGTTTATAGCCGACAGGAGTGGCACCAGGTGGGTTCCAATGCTGCTGTAGCCCATCTGCTTCAAGGTTGGTCGTGTTGTGAGTTCAGAAATTGTATTCTGCTCACCCTGGTTGTACTGAGTCATTATTTGAGTTACTGTTGCCTTTCTATCATCTTCAACCAGTCTGCCCATCCTCCTCTGACCTCTGATATCGACCAGGCATTTTCGTCCACACAACTGCAACTCACTGGATATTTTTTATTTTTTAACCCTAGAGATGGTTGCGCGTGAAAATCCCAGTTGATCAGCAGCTTCTGAAACACTCTGTTCGTACGTTCTAAGTCACTTAAACCCCCTTCCTTCAATAAGTTGTCCTGTCCAGGTCTACATGCCTAAATGCATTGAGTTGCTGCCATGTGATTGGCTGATAAGTTAGATGTGTTAACAAGAAATGTAACCACTGTAACTAATAAAGTGGCCGGTAAGTGTATGTTTTAAATACTGAAAGACCACAACATGGTTTACGGACACTTAGCAAAGAGCTGTGTTGGCTTTGTCACTATGCAGCAGATATAATAGTAAAATGCAAGTTAAACGTCCTAAGAGGAACTTTAACATTTTAATTAAACAGTTATTTTTCCTCAGTTGATCATCAGTCACCTATAACAGCAAACGAGAGAACCAGGGAAAACAATTTTATTTTTATACTTACTATTAATGCATTTGCATGGGTCCGATTTTTCCCGGGAATGATTTCAACAGGAAGACGGTACTAATTCAAAGTTTTGATGCGCTTCACCGTCGTCATATAACAATTATTAATCTTACAAAGAGTCGTGCAAACTCTAGCTCTTTTACCCAAAGGTGCAGCTAGAATTAGGGATGGGCATAATTAATCGATTGCTCGATCATTGCTCGTTAAGAATATTGTCGATCACGTTAAATTGTTATCGATCATATAGCCGTTGTGTTGCGCAGTGTGAGTCCCGCAGCACAGCAATGAATTTCACTATGTGGCAGCACCAGACTGTATGGGCAGCAATTAAACATCCTACCAGCAGGGGGAGATACTTAACTAGTAGTAGGAGACAACAGAACAGGCTCAGGCAGCAGCCTGCGAGCTGCCGTAGATGGCAAAACTTAAACAGCAAGAAGTTAAGGCGAAGTTTGGCATCGGACAGCTTTAGATCTGAAAATAACTAAGTTCATTAAGCATTGTGAAACCTTGTACAACACTTAAACAAACCGAATTATGTACCACTTGTACATTGAAGCCTAAATCCGACCCTGTTTAACGTTAGCGCCGCTAGCATTAGCGGCTAACTTTAGCGTCTATGCTTTCCTACTTCGCCTTCATCAGGGAACTAATTTGCACATTTTGTTTATTAGTTGAAGTAACGTTAGGTCCTTTACCACTCAGAGAAACGTGCCGTGCCCTTATGCAGTCTTTGGCAGCATCTTAGGAGGCGCATATGTGTTAAAACTTTAAAAGGTATCGTAGCATTGGCTCCTTGTTGGCTCATAGCCTCGGGCTTTAACCAGCGCTGCATTTTATTATTATTTTATTTTAAAAAGTTGCCTTGTCTTAATAGATTTGTTTGCCTAGAAGATCTTGGAATAAAGATGTAATTGAGTAAAAACCTCTTGTATACAGTCTATGGTAAAAACGCTGTATTTTGGATGTTCTGTTGGCATTTTTTAATATGTAAAAAAAGATAACGATTAATCGATAATTGCTCGTTAATTTTCCCGATGATCGATCAATTGAATTTCTTAAAATGCCCATCCCTAGCTAGAATCAACAGAAACTTCAAATTCCTAGTAGCCACTTTAACTAGAGATGTATAAGAGAAATAATTGAATTAAGACTACTGACCGTCTTCGGAGGAGACTGCATTTCTCAAGGTGAAGGCTGGTTTTCTGGTGGGAGATCCAATCCTATTTTTTTTAGAACAGACACACAGCATTTAGTTACATTTTATTATCTTCTAACTGCGTCAGCTTCCTCTCAAATACATTTTTTGTGATTAGCTAACAGCACATCTTTAATTCAACATTACAGCGTTAATACTTTTTTGTTGGTCTCTTTAGTTTTACAAGTCAAAGTGTCTAATGACACTTTGAATATTCTGCCAACAGCATTGTCCAAAAACACAGGAACAATGTTGAACCAAGTAAGGAGATTATATATTAGCAAACTGTCAATGCTAACACAGGTTTCGCATGGACAAAATTATAAAGGCACATTACACAGAGCTTTAACAGACATCTTTATTCATCTGGAATTCAGGGACAACACGTCTGTATCGCTAAATCAGCATTTTTAAAAAAAAACTATTATTTATATTTTTGAAAGCATTCTCTTGCATTGTTGCATTGCATTAACAATTTCCTAAAAAATAAGAGAGAGAACAGAATGAAGACTTCCACTCACCTTCATATGAGTAGATTCTTTGTTACAGAGAGAACAGGTATGTGGGAAGTCTTTCGGCGAGGATGCCCTAAAGTCTTGTATCATGTTCAGTGTTGGCAGGTCCTTGGAGGTTGCCATCGTCGCTGGATGCAGCTTGATAGGTGGCAAAGTCACGTTCATTAAATTCTTCTGGCCCAAGATTGTCCGAGGCAAGAAAGGAGGAGGGACATCGGCTTTACTGGTCAATAAGACCGGATTCCGCATGTCACTAGGGGTCTTATTTGTACCAGGGATGAGAGGAGCAGGGGGAACTGATTTTGCTGTAGGAAAAACTTGAGGCCGCATCACTTTTTCTGTCTGGGAAACAGGCTGCTTCTGCTGCTGCTGTATCGCCTGTGTCTGCTGCTTTTGCACCGGCTGCATTTGCTGTTCCTGCTTCTTTTTGATTTGTTCAGTAACATCTGATCCTGAATCATTGCCAGGTCGTTCGGGACCCTGGTACAGAGTGGACTGTTGTTTGATTACTGATGATGATGTCGACTGACGATTTGCCTCTGGTTCTTTTTTCGTAGTATTGGGTTTGGAGGCTTCAGACTTCAGGATTTTGAGGTCTGTGTCCTCCTTTGGCAGAGAGAAAGATCCGCAGATTGTTTGGGAAGTCTTGTTTGGATGGGTCTGCAATTGTTTGGTTGGATTATTGATTGGAGGAGCCAACGAGCTCTGTACTGAAATGTCCGAAGAGCTGACATTGGTAACAGACTTAACATGTTCAATATTTTTTATCTCTGTTGTATTTCTTTGCATCACCTCTCGATTCCCTCTGCTACTATCGAAAGTGTGAATCAATTCCAAACTTCCACTCCCACCACTGCCACTGGTCCTTCCAGTCTCACCCCCAAACCCTCCAGTATATTTGCCAGTATGTCCATAGTCAATCACTTTACTCGACTGGGAATCAGTCGAATACTCTCCATGGTGCATCGCTGCCAATCCAGAAGCAGATGAATTGTAACTGCTCATTCCACTAGCGCTTCTGGTGGGTTGGGGTTCGTGGTGGGGTTTTGGTTGATCTGCAGGCGTAGTTCCCTTGGTCTTGTTCATCCGGATTTCGCGTAAGATGAATGGCAGGTTAGCAGGAGTGATCTGGTCCTCAGGGTAGAAGGCAAGATGCACCAAGTCATCTTTATCGAGTCCAAAGTGCAAAAGGACATTTGCAGCTGATTCAGAGGTGAATTTTGGTCGACTGGGCTCTGTGGAGGCTGTTGGTTTGTCTTGCACTGGTTTGTTGTAATCACCTATCCCTGGAATGGACTGTCTTTCGCTGGATGCATTAAACGTACCTTGATCACTGCTTAAATAGTTAGAGGAAACAGGTGATGAATACAATCTAGGGGAGTCCTCAGCACTGGACGTTTTGTAGTTTGAGGACCAGTCCAAGGAGCAAATGCCACTTTCAACATCCAACCTGCCTAACTGTCTATATCCTGAAGAGACAGAGGTCGAGGGCTTTGGGTAAGAAACCCTAGCTGTGCCTGAGGATCGAAAGTCATCCCTTTGGGATCCAGTAAAGCGAGTGTCCTGGTCTGTGGGCTGATACATGGGGTTGCCCTGAAACCTCACCTCCTCTCTGGCTCTGCTAATTTGCATGTCTATGCTCCGTTCCATTTCCTGATCCATTACGGCCCTACTCTGTTCAGGCCTGTAGCTCGACTGAGTCGTCATCGATGGGAGCATTCCCCCGGATGTTGCAGAAGGAGTTCCAGGAGAGCTGAAGCTGGAACCAGGTCCAAGATGAGAAGATGCCCTGTGGGGGTCCCTCTCGGTCTGTATATGAGGGAGTTCATACTGCCCCGGGGTGGAACTTTGGTCCCTGGAGGCATAGGGGTTATATTGGGGATAGGACATAGTGTTGCGATCTTCAGGAAATAAAGGAGGTTGATGGCTGCAAACAGATAGCCGTTTATCTGCGTCAACGTAGCGTGCGTTTTCTGTTGAGCTAGTCGCAAGGATACAGTCTGCTGGCCAATCAGGAGTAGGCCCCCCTAGGAGCCCTCCTAGTAGGGCACGTTAGGGGCCCAGAAGCAGGAAGAAAAAATGCTCCTATTGCAATGGAAAGCTGAAAAGTTAAAAACAGAGGAAGCAGTTACCGAGGTGGATTGGAAAGCAGATTGTTTTGGAGCTTCTGTAACTCAAACTGGGTCATATTTCATGTCTAGTCAAAATCTCCCCATCAACACAGAACATGCTTTATGGTGTTTGGAAAGATTCAATACCAGCGCAAATGAAATATTTGGGGAAAGTTTGAAAAGCACTATGTAGGCTAATGGTGGATTTTCATTCCATGGTACTGGCTCTACTCTATTGGCCTTTGGTATCAGGTAACTTCCTGTAGGTGGGTTTGCATTGTATGGCAGTAGCCAGGACAGTACCTCCTCTGTGTAGCTGGTCGTCATAGTGACGTTAGCAGTTAATGCGTTTCAACAATCTTCATCAGGGCTATTCTTGAACTCATCGTTTTTGTTTGAAGTAACGCTACCGTCCTTTACCACTCATGCCATTTTATAACAGGCTGTCATATTGTTTTGTTTCCTCTTTGACGTGCCTATGTGCATCACTGTCTCGTCTGCCACCAAGGAGAGGAACAGATGAACCTTGTCAAGCCAACACGGCGTGGTTGTCCGTGATGAAAAAAACAGAAAGACAGCAAGCTAAAAATCTGATCGCTTAAATCAGGGGTGGCCACTGTTTTTCAGCTTGTGAGCTACTTTTAAAATGACCAAGTCGAAGTGAGCTACCACCTACTATTAGGGGTCAAAAGTCACGGTTCGGTACGTACCTCGGTTTTTAAGTCACGGTTCTGTTCTGTACGGTACGGTTCTCAGTTAAGAGGAAAATGCAGAATTGCAGCCTAAAGGTATTTTCCAGTATAGAAAAGAAAAAACTGCTGCATACAACCAAAGTCTCCAATAAATAAAATACTTCTTAAATAAAAGTGAAAGTTCTGCACCGCAAACCAAACAAGCCTGAACATATTTATTTAAACATATTGAAAATGTATAAGTTGGTGTACCGTGCATAACTGCATGAACCTACGGATGCACCGATCCACTATTTTTAGTTCCGATCCGATTCCGATATCTGGGTTTTGGATATCGGCCGAAACCGATACTGTCCGATACGATATCATAATTGTTATACATTTTTTTGTTGGTGGTGATGTTATGTATTAGGCTAGGAAGGCTTAAGCAATTCTAATTTAAAAGAGCAAGAAAAATACAGAAATGCATATAGGTTTATCTTAAAGGCAGAATTATAGAGTCATACAAAAAAAAAATCCTTCTCAATGATCACTTCTGTCCCACTAGAACAGGGGTGTCCAAGCTTTTTTCACTGAGGGCCACATACAGAAAAATCTACGAAGGGCCGGGCCACTTTGCAAAAATAACACATTTATCAGGACATGTAGCTGCTCTGATGTTTAGTTTCATAGTGTCTTCGTAAATTGTAATCCTTCTTCACGGCAACACTTTCCTTGGACATAAAACAGATACATTCCCCCTCTTGTTAAATACCATTGATACACCCAGTGTTTTCTGCTTTTGCGTCCAATGACCAGCTGGGTGAAAATAGTAGCCAGCCGAGATCCCGCCCCTCCAAGGGGGGTCCGGGGTATGCCCCCCCGGGAGATTTTTTTAAGTTTTTAAAGTGAAATGCATGAATCTGGTGCACTTTGATAGAGAAATTAAGAGGCTAAAACTGAAGAATTTTGTATGAAAAAAAATGGAGACACTGTGTCAGATGAATTAGAAGCTATTGGAGAAAAACACATGGATTTTCCATAATAATATTTATTTAAAATAAAATATTATGCAGGGTCCTCTGGGATGGGCTTGTTGCTCTTTTTCTTTTATGGGACATATTTCTCTGTAATATAATGAGTGCATTTCAATTATTTAAAAATTAAAAGGGCCATATTACATTATATTTTTAAAATGTGCCACGGGCCAATAAAAAGCGGGCCCGCGGGCCGTAGTTTGGACACCCCTGCACTAGAATATGTGGTGGTCTGTTTGTCTGAACAGTCTTCCTCTCTCTGGCTGTATTTTACATAGTAGAATTTGTCACAGTGCCTCTCCACTTCCTTGACTTGGATTAGCTTTGGTTAGATCACTGGCTAACAAACTGATATGTACTGTATGTCAAATTAGAAAAGCGGTGTCCTCTCTCCCTCCACCGAACTTCGGCGCATGCTCGCACGGCTCGTTCGCTCTTTCATAGTTTGAAAAAAAAAAAAAAATAAAAAAAAAAAAATTCAGAATGCCACGCGATCGACCCACACTACCCTCGCGATCGACCGGTGCGATCGAACTAGTGGCCACCCCTGGCTTAAATGTAACCATGTCTATATGTCTATGAAATTGGGACAGAGAAACAGAGGAATTCTTGCTGACAAACAAGCATACTTGGATGCGGTGCAATAATTGCGGATAAAGAGATGGTGACATTCTGATGCTGGACATATGATACTGGTACTTTATCCCAGAAACAGAACCAACAGACTAACAGAATGTGTGCTGTCTTTTATTTTGAAAGCTAAACAGAAGTAGTAATGTGAATCATTCATCTGTGTGATTGCACGGGTGAGAGAGACAGAGAGAGAGGGGAAATTATTTGAAATCGGCTCTGCTTGCCTGTTTGTTGTTTATTGTTTTTGATTTAACAATATATAAGTTTAGAGAAATGTGGCTTTCATAACTCAGTGTAGTGTCTACTGTCTGTCCACTCACTGAACTCACCGCACGTCACTGGCCAGCACGGTATAAATATGACAACTTCTACTGTATTTGGTCCAAAAAACGTCATAATCAAGAATGCATACCCTCGTGCCGTACGCAAACCACATCCAGAAGCTGTCACAGAGATATGCGACGAGCCACAGACTGACATTTCTTGCTTTATAGAAGATAGATAGATGTCATGTGTCCACCCAAATACACCCCTTTACATAATGAAGCCTAGAAATAATGTGAGGTGAAACCTTTTTTGTATGAGATGCGTTAGACCGACACAATTATATTCAAGAGTGCAGACATTTACTCGATACCTCGCGTGTTGGTGACTGATTCACCCAAAAGTTGGGTCAATAATTACCAGGTTTGAAAGTGTAAATATCGCAGTAGTCGTTGAGCACGAGATGGGAATAGGGCAAACCCTCCCCCTTCACACTTCAAGGTTGATTAGATTCAAACTTTACAATAAAAACACGAGCGCAACACTTCAACATATTACTGTCTAACGGTTTACTCTCCAACGTTATTTTATAAACCAATTGTCAAAAAAGCAAACGGCCAAAGGAGTCTCGCGTGCTCCTTCTAGCAAGTGCTAACAGCCATGTTTAAAGGCTAAATGCGGTTTTAAATGAAGGAACATCAAGTACAATAGCAGCAGTAAGTACAGTAGGGTTTCTCTACCTGTTCTTGCAAGGTCTTTGTTCCATACCTTTCCGTTGTTTGTTGATATACCACTATATAAGCTCAAACGTATCATCCGAGTTTGTGGACATGCCTCATATTTAGAATTCGACAGGAGTACACTTTCGGTGTATGTCCAGCCTTCAAGAGAAAAGCCCCGTTGAAACTTGGGTTTCGTTTTTTTAAATTAAAGGGTTAAATTAACGTAAGATTAATCAATCAAGTAAAACATGTTTAAAAAAGGAAGAAATGAGTGTTGCAGCAGTGACTCACGCATACTGCTCAATGTTGTAGAATTACAATTTTTTGTAAACAATGGCCTTTTATTCTGAAGAAATGGACCGGAAGTTATTCTTGTAACCCTTTGACGTTCAGTCAACAGTTTATAAGTACTATTTTTAATAATTAGCTCTTTTAAACAGACTATGATAATAAAGGGTAATGATTAAAAAAAATAAGACAGGAATAATCACACAACATACTTCTTAGGGGTTTTGCCAGACTCCCCATTCTTGTTTGTCTTGTACACAGGCCTGTGTCATGGAAGATAGTTTTACTAGATAGAAATAAGATATTTGGAAACTAATGCCACACAAATGTAACATCTTAATTTTTCCAAAAGGAAAATAAATAAATAATTCCGGGAATTTGCCTAAAATCTTAATCCAAAAAACAGACTATAGCTAATGTACCTGTTAATTTTAAATAGTTGTTTACTGTCAAAGAAATGCTGTATTAATTTTGTTCTAAGTATTTTCTGCTTATATTTTATTCATATTGGTAAACTTGATCCACTTATACGACCTCTGTAGACAAAAACATGTTGTGCTAAAAGGTGACGTTAGTCTGACTTCGGGTTTTTCCCTTCACTTGTACATGGAAACTTTCCAGCAGAAACAGGAAAAGGCTGAACATCAAGTTTTAAACCTGCAGTGTGTAGAATTTTGGGTTTTATTTCCTAGCAGATTTTGTAGAAAGTAATTATAATATCCATAAGTACATTTAATTTAGTGCATAATAGCTGAAAAAAATGTTTTGAATTATTATTTTTTTCCCTTAGAAAGGGTCTCATATGTCCATATTTCTGCATATTTTGGACCAAGGCCTAGTGCCGCAATCTTGAAAGTGTCATAGTTGGAATGTCATCAGATGCATTGTTTAAAATTTAGAATTGTTCTTGTCCTTGTCCTTGAAGGCCACTGTAGCTTCTGTTATTATTCGAAAGGGTTGGGGTTACCCAGGGAGTGTTGCATTCTAGAACTTACTTGATGACGTCATATTACACATTGCACCTTTCACTCCTCAAAGCATGTAAATATTTGCTTGGTTTCAGTGAATCGATATAGCAACTTGCACCTAAACCGCCCACACTGGCTGCAGATGGAAACGGCTTACTGGAGAAATTCCACATACGGCAATGTGTCAGAAGGGGTATATAGGATTTTGAAATGTCTTTGTCTTCAGTCAATTTCTGTATTGCAACGGTGACATTTGTAAATTGTCTACTTGGGCCAACAGTTTTTTTTTTCAATACAAATATTTGTTCATTACTTCATACCAAATCTACTCTTCCTTCCCGTTCATCTTACCTGTCTGAACTTAGTGTAGTTAAAGTCCCAGGTCATCAGAATCCGTCGGAAGAAATCTGTAGGTTGCCACGGCTTTCTCTTACTGTCCCTCTTTCCTTTGGAATAGTCTCCTTGTTGACATCACACAATCTGACACTGTGGAGGTCTTCTTACCAAATCTTGAAACTCATCTAAAAGATGTTAGTCAGTAAGCTTCCATCTTCAAAAAGGTGCTACAAAGTGTGTCAGAAATACTTGAATGTTTCTCTGTCCATCAGTGTGAAGCAGAGGGAGTTGGTTTCTGGAGATGAACAGCTGATGGGGCCAGCTCTCCAGTCAGGTGCCACTAAATCACTGCAGTAGCAGAGGATCGTCAAAGGAGCGCCAGCCATATTACATTTTTACCAGGTTTTTATTATTGCAAAAATTGAAAATAAAAACTGAGAAAAACATTTACAGGCTTACAATCTACATTTGCTTGAACAGGGGGACAAAACGCAACTTGTCAAAAATACTGTGATTTTTTTCTATTGATGATTAATGAGGTCATGTGGCATATTTAAAAGTTAAAAACCTCTGCATATATGATTTTTACTAATTTCATAATGAAACTGAAAGGTTCTCCATAACAGAAAGTATGCAACTTAACACTGCAGCTATAGGCAGAGCAAGGCACCAAAACTGTAAAGTTGAAGCGGGTTTGAATCCCAGATTGTTTGAGCAGGTTTGATGTTTGATTCAAAGCATGTACATATAAAGAGGTGCCAACAGCAAAGTAGATGATTCAGATTCCACTTGTCCAGCTCAATCTTCTACATTCTTAACAAAAAATAAATAAAAAATCATTAAGCCAGAATCAAATCAGAAACGGAGTCTTGACAACTTTCCGTTGAACTTTTTGATATTTTCTGTTCAGGACTTCTGGTAATGTTTCTGAAAAAAAGGAAGCAGGAGAGCACAAACAATGTTAGGGCAAAGTGTGTGTTTTTGTGTGTTTGATTTTGTACGTGTGTGTGTGTGTGTGTGTGTGTGTGTGTGTCTTTACCTGCAGGTTGTTGTAGTGTCTCTCGCTGCTACAGTGGAGGTTCATGGCTGTGTTCTCGTTTACGTAGAACACAGAGCAGAGATAGCAGAAATATCCTGATATGGGAACGACAAACTCCAGACCTGTAGAGTGGTGACAGTGAAAGTGAAACAGTTTGTTGTTTGCTAGAAGTGGGTGTGTTCTAGTGTGTGTGTGTGTGTGTGTGTGTGTGTGTGTGTGTGTGTGTGTGTGTGTGTGTGTGTGTGTGTCTCACCGAGGGGATTGTTGGGTTTGAATGGCGGCAGTTCAAAGTCGGCAGGGACACAAGGAGACTGAGAACGAGATCGCTTTGCTTCAGGTCCGACAGCCTCCCTCCTCAGTTTACTCAGAACTGTGGAAGAGAAGGAACAAAACTCAGACATTTAAGCCCAAAAAAAATCACATTTATACTTAATAAAAGCTTTTTACTCAATCTTCACTGCAATTAAACACTAAATCTGGCAACCATTTTGTTTGGGTGACCCAGAAAAGTCAACTATTCGACTGTTTATCCCAGGGTCGAATAGTCGCAAAATGTGGTCATGAAACAAGGGTCATTCTATTCCAGCTGTATATTGAATGTCTGATTTTACATGGAATTTAACACAATTAAAAACATGGAGACAATGGCTCTCTTGTGGGTATAATGTGTTAGAAAAAATAAACTCTAATTTGTGATATTATGCCCCCCCCCATTAATATGCATTTACTCTTGTATAATCAATTTAAACAAGTTGTATATTCTTCACATTTGAGTTTAAGAAATGATTCACTTCAGTCTCAGTTTGGAGGCTGAGCAATAAAACCTGAAGCTGATCTCCCATCAGATAAGATACATTCCTAAGTTAGAACAAAGTCTTGGTAACTTCTCAGGGCCGGGGGAGGAAAACTTCATGATATCTGGTTTCAGACAAGAGGACGGACTCTGAAACCTGCCTGACAACAACATTCGACCAATCAGTAGACATGTTAGACAATATAATACTGTGATGTAGGGAAGGACTTCTCTTCTTCCCGCTTTTTCTGTCCTGTCAACATGCCTTGTCAATTTACTCAAATAAAATACTGAGGCCTAGATCCTGGATTTTTACACCTTTGTCCATAGTCATTTTTCCTTCATAAATAGGCATTTTTACACGTATCTTTCAAATGCAAACACAGTACACTAGAGACTTGTTTTTGTGTGTGTGGGCGTGGGTGGGATGAGGAAGGTGGGGGGAGTTGCACGCAGACGTGTGTAGCCATGTTGTTGTGGTGTTTTATCCCTGTATACTAATAATCTGTCTTGTTACTGTGTTGTATTTTTGTGACCTGCCAAGGGACTACAGATGCAAATTAGCTTAAAGCTATAATCTGGTATAGTGCATCAAATGGCAACATTTATGTTCTAACTGTACATTGTCCCTTTTAAATAAATTTAAAAAATAAAATAAAAAATACACCTGCATAAGGATACTCTACTGTGCATTGACAGAAAAAAAACACTTAATTTTTTCAAAATTGACTCGACAATTATTCAATATTCAAAATGGTCCTCATTTTATGAATAGTAGATCCAGAATTGAAACGTTCATCCACTTTGGAGATAAGCAATCTCAGGAGCATTCACTTTGTCATTCCAAAAGGTTTGTACAGCACGGTTCCTGTACCTTTACTGTCCCTGCTACATTCTTCCTTCTCTCCTTCCTCCAGTGTCTGGTTCTCAGGGCGCTCCGGTTCAGGCTCCTGTCCAGCAGAGGCAGCGTCGATGTCGGCTTGGCCCGGTGCTTCCACCTCTGCCTTCTGGAGCTCGGAAAGACCTTTGTCCAATGGCGACGAGGCATCTAGAGAAGTGGGAGGTTCTACGTCGGCTACAGCTGGTTCCTTTTCTTCTTCTCTGTCCACTTCCGTGCTCACTTGTTTTCCTCTGGCAGATCTTCTTACTGTGGTTAAAAGACGATGTATGGTTAGAGCACATTTTTCAGTGTCTAGAAATCTGAGCTTTGGTAACTAAGTGCTATCCCTGTTGGGAGGTGCCGGTGTTGCCAACTGGCAAGTTTGCTTTGAGGCAGTTAATTAACGCTGTTGCAGTGGCTACACACTCTAGTCCTTTTTGGCCACTCCAAACATTTGTACGATAAAAGCACAGGTACAAGTGCACCGAAGTCTGAGTGGCTCTGTCATTAAGATGGCGAGGAACTCAAAAGACAGGCACACACAGAAGATACGTCTTTTTTCTTACTTTGATCACATGCTTGTTTAAAATATGTGTTTTTGTTACCAGGGGTCTTTCTGGGTGACTTCTTTGGTCGGCCTCTTGTCCTGGTCAACGGTTCCTTGATCTCCTCTTCAACCTCGTCTACCGTCACAAATTTTATTTTTTCCTCTATAACAGAAAATAAATAAAAAAATCATAATTCAAACCAGTTGCGTCTGTTACCGTTAGCTTTTGTTGGACAAAGACAAAGTCAATATTCATTGGTGAAGCCGAAATACCCTTCTCAGAGCAGAGAATGTTGTTCGTTAATAATGTTGTTAATTATACCAGCTTTCCCTTTTTTTACAAGTCAAAATGTCTGCCGGTCAATGAGTTTGAACAAACATTAGTTACATGGAGACAATGGCTCTCTTGTGGGTATAATGCAAATACACCTTTGTAAGGATACAGTTCTATGAATTGACAGAAATCAACACACCTGTGTCCTCAGCATGTTTGCGTTTAGCAGATCTCAAGGTTCTCTCAGCTTTCTCTTGGTCCGGATTCTCTTCCTCATTACAGACGGCTTCGTCTAGAGTCACCAAAGTCTAACAACAGACAGCAGATCTCTGAATCTGTAGAACTTTTTGTTTTTTAAATGTGTGATAAAGCCTTGAACTTTACCTCTGGGTTTAAGGAGTCCACTGATTCGTCCTCCTGGCTGAGTGGGCGGGCCTCCAGTGTGCTTTGCTCGTCCCTTCCATTCTCGTCTTTTTCTACGAACTCATCCAGAGTGACGAGTGCCTTCAGCTTTTCTTCCGTGATCTCTCCATCCGATTCTTGGCTTTCCGGCACTCTTTCATCTGCATCTGCTCCCACCTCATCCAAAGTCACCAGAAATGTTTGTTTGCTCTCTTTTTCTAGTATGGTTGGATCACTCTGGGACTGAGTTTCCCCCTTGACAATCGTGTTTTCCAACACTTCCATAGCTGTGGTACCACATGTTGGTGTGTCTTTTTCTTCAGCTTCTTGTTTTGTTGGAGTTGCATCTTTCTCTCTGCCTTCATCAGAAACCTCTGTGGCTGATACCTCTTCTGGTACTTGATCGTCTTCCAGAGCATCTACAATCTCATACATGGGAACCTCGGATTCCTCATTTTTGGGCTCAACATTGTTTTGAGAAATGTTTTCTTTTCTTGCGCTCTCAGACTTTTCTGTGGGAGGATCGTCAGTGGTCTCGTCCTCAACAGAATCAACAATCTGAAAGGTCACCTCTTCCTGGTCAGCTACTCTTTCCGAGGCGTCTTTGTCACACTTCTGTAGTGTTACACTGTCTTTTTCAGTTGTTTTAACTTCTTTCCTTTTTCTTCCCCCTCTGCATCCCCTTTTTTTTTTGCTTGCCCTACTGCTTTGTCCTATTGTAGAGGGCCGATCATCCTGAACAACACTGTCCTCGGTAGAGTCAATTATTTCATATGTAGCATCTCCCTCCCTCAACTCTCGTTCAACAATGTCACTCTTCATTGTTGGTGGGCTCTCTCTTGGAAGGGGGTTCTCATCTTTCGTTGGGGTATTCTCCCTGTGTCCTTCCTGTTCATCAGCAGTCTCGGCCTCGACAGAGTCTAAATTCTTATACGTGATCTCTGGGTTTTCTGACAATTCGCGGAGATTCAGTGTCATTTTATCATCCTCCTCTCCTCTGGTACTTCTGTCAGACTTTTCTGTGGTCGTCGCCTCTTCAACCTCTTCGTCAGTGGAATCTATCGTCTCGTAAACCAACTCCTTTGTTGGAACTCTTGCACTGTTGTCAGTCTGTTCGTCATCAGAATCTATTACCTCATAGACAGTCTCTTCAGTGACCCTTTTAGCTTCTTTGGAAACCTTTGCAGTGGTGTGCACTTCGATGTTATCTTCATTATCAGAAATCAGGACTACTTGATCGACATCTTCCTCAGAGAGTTTTCTGGCCTCTCCTAAGGCTTGCCCTTTTAGTTTATGTTGTCTCAGAGGCTTGAAACTAAAATTAAAAACAGAAAATTATTTTCAAATGAAGGATTATGTAAAGTATATGTAACGTTATCAAGTATATTAAAATCCTACTGATTTTTTATTCCTGAAAATCCTTAAAGGCTGCATATCTCAATTAATCTGCACACCATTTTCTCATAATGTAGATTTTTTAGTTCCTCATATGTCAGAATATCGTGGAAAATGCATCACAATTTGGTCTTTGCGGATTTACAATTGTTTTTGTCCCATTAATAGTCCAATAACCAAGCATTTAAAGACAGCATTTCCCCACATCTGAAACATTGCGAATCTAAAACCTTTATTTGGGATAAGCTTGAAAAATTGCTTCATCGATAAATCTATCAAAAACAAAGATGCAAATTTTCTTTCTTTCAGTTGATCAACTAAATGTGATATACTTACCGCTGAAAACTTGAAACTGATTTCCTGATAGAAAAAGAAAGAGTTAGTCAGTTTCCATGCAAGGGGAGAAATATATGTATATGAGTGATTTATTTATGAAATTTATTTTGAGTTCAAATAAAGTATAATAATTATTATGAAACTAATTTACCCCAATTTCAAACTATAACTTGCGAAAGAAGACATGCATACCAGAAACGATTCCTTTTATCGTCCATGAAGGTGTCTACGATAGCTTTGTAGTTCTTCAACACCTGGGATACACCGCTGGGATCAGCCATCTCAATGTACATCTGAGGTAAACCAACAGTCGTAAAAAAAGAGAAAAGACAAAGAAGAGGAGATAAGGACAGTGACAAAAAAAAAGCAACAAACATTTGGGTAACAGCAGTAAAGCATTAGAATCATTAAGAACTTTAAAAACTCCAGGATTGCTAGAGCATTTCTCAGCACTTTAATGTGAAAGGTGCAGGTGTGTACCTTGTTGGCGAGCGGCATGAAGTTGACAAAGGTTGCGATCGACGCTACCACTTTCATGACCATCCTGATGGCGTTTACAGACGTCTCCTTCATCTTCACACACATCAAGCGGTCCTCAAGGTCCTTCAGGTCTGGAACTCCCTGAAAAACAAGAAATAGTTGTTTATAAAAGGGACCAAAAAATCCAAAAATGAGGAGCATTTAATTGACTAAAGATGTACTTACAGCATTGCTCCACTTCATCAGATCTTTGTAAGACATCTCCTGCAAAAAAAAACGACAGGTCAACGATTGCTATAGATGCAGTCAAAAAATATGTAAAAATTATATCTGAATTCATAAAAGTCTATATTTCACAACAATACCTTCCTTAAAATGTCCTAAATTGTGTTTTAATCCTGTGCTTTTTTTTTTTAAAATAGCTT
Organism: Hyperoplus immaculatus; assembly: GCA_949357725.1. Lineage (NCBI taxonomy): Eukaryota > Metazoa > Chordata > Actinopteri > Uranoscopiformes > Ammodytidae > Hyperoplus > Hyperoplus immaculatus. Next base: position 2,111,253 of record OX442371.1, read on the forward strand.
TTTTTGCTTTACTAAACAATTTTGAAGAAACGTGAAATGGGACAGAGGGGGGAAGACACGCAGAGAACCGACCCGGGCGGAATTCGAACCCGGGTCTGCTGCAGGGCCTGGGCCCGGAGGGGGACGCCCTACCCACTACCCTGTGCTTTTTTGTGAATTACTCCTCAACAACAACATTAGCACATTTGTTATTTTTTCCTTCTGAAATGACCACAAAGAAACAACAGCTATAATTTCCTGTCAATTGCTGTCCACTTTGAAAAGTAGGTTTATTCTTTCACATCCTGATCCTGCCAGTTCAACAGCCCAGAGTGCCCCCTTTGGTGTTTCTCCCAGTGTCCTTACCTCACTAGATTCAGAAATCATTTGTTCCAAGACTAAGTGAACAGAGAGCGTACAGGCTCTGAAAGTAAACGTTTTTCTGACATGACCATGGACAAAATGCAAGCACGAACTCCAATCAGGGAAGAACACAAAGGCCTGGAAGGGAGGAAGGAAAGGGAGTAATATTACATTTCATACAAAACAGCACTATTGAATAATTCGTGTGTCTCTGTAACTCTCTGAGGTTTCTGAGCTTACCCTGTTTTGCAGCGGTAAGACTGTCACTCTGTTGAGCAAGGACGGAAGGTCCTTTTCGGGGAAATAAGCACGGACCAGTCTGGTCACTTGTTTAAGCGCACATATGGCATGCCTATCCAGACCGGTCAACATGATTGTAGAGTAGTTCATGGCACCACGGTGAATGGCCCTCTAGAATACACAATGTTCAAAACCCAAAGCTTAAGTAATTCAATGACGCTAATTCAATCAGTTTGGAATTTCATGTATATATTTTAAATTAACTGGGTGTTGGGCTTACCGTAATGTTGTCATGTTTTTGGACTAACAGGTAATCTGGCAATTAAAAATGAAACATGTGCAAAACAGTTACATCACTGAATACGTTGATGTGGTATAGGGGAGACCGGGGCTAGTAGGCACACTTTTTACTCTAGTGAGAATTGTTCATCACCTAAACATCTTTCTGTTGGGAATTCATAAGGGGTAGATTTGGTCAAAGTCAAGAATATTATTATTTCTAGGAAATTATAATATTAAGAAAAATTGTTAATTAATGATCAATTAGATTAGTCCAGCTAATCAAATTACTTAATACCTTCGGAGCACCACCCTTTGAAAAAGGGAACTTTGAATCAAATCAGAAAAACAGTCTCATAATGTTAAAGGGATGTATCTTGAAAATGTCAAAGTTGGTTACAATGTACATTTAAGATAATGAAGGAGTGAATATTCGAGCATAAACCTTATTTACCAGCCATTAGTGAAATACAAGAGAGAAATATCACAGACACTGCTTCTTAAAATCAAAATGTAAGGGTTTATTTACTTAGGCAAGTTGATTAAAACGATACACATAAGTCAATAACCATGAACTAATCTAATTTAAGAAAGCAGCAATAGCACAAGCAATACTAAGAACAGTTTAGATGATAAACCCATGTATTTCTATCTATGTGCAGGTGAGTGCACATATGTAGTGTGTGTGTGTGTGTGTGTGTTTAGATGAATTTAGATGTCAGACGCGAGAGTTTGACGTCACGCAAGAGTTTGAGGTGGCTTTTAAGCCACGGGTAGATCAATTGCTAATAGCAATGTGGACAACTTCTAAAAGTTGAATATTCTACCTTTAATCAGTAGGGGAAGTAGCATGCAAGGCATGTATGTGACCTACTGCTTCAATCAAACACATAAGAATTATAAAGGATGATGCTGGGAGACTTTGGGTTTGTCTTCACGCGATCTTAACTTTAAAATTACAGAAACTCAACAAAAAAAAATTACAAAAACTACAAAACAATGGCTGATTTTAAGGCAGGATAAACTGGATGGAAGGTAGACGTTTGGACGTTTAAGAATACTTGAGGAGAAAATCACGAGTGTCAGTGTGTTTGTGTGTGTGATGTGCGTATTAAAACAGTCCAAATACATTCTCATCCAATCAGAAGTTAGTTGGCTAATCAGCAAGCAGTGTTTGTAAGATGCTTTTCCTTCCTTAGGAAAAGAGAGCTTTGAAGCTTGTGTCTCAGAGTTGAGATAAGGTAAACACAGCAGGGTGCCTGGGCCCTGCCATGTCTGGTTTGAACTTTATGGTAGCTTCCCAATAGAGTTTCATCCTGTGGAACTTGCAGAGACTCAGTCCACAAAGGTCTGGTTGGATTAACCAACCTTTTAAAAGGGACTATCCCATCTTAAATTAGTTTATGACCTCCACAGGGGTCTGGGATGGTTGCTTCTACAGAGAAACTTATGTAAACATGCGTTAGACTTTAGTCTCTCGGAATGCACTGTGGCATCAGCATTAACCCATTACAACATTTCAAATGAGACACTCTGTGTAGGCACAACATTTCAATAGTCATTCCTACATAAAATTGAAGCTTAAGGTGTTGGCTTGAAATGTGTACCCCTTACTTATTGTAATAAAGAAGAAATTAATCATCAGACACCCTTACACATTGTGACAACCAACCCCGTCAAGGGATCGGTTGTCACACACTATGGGGTTGTTTGTCACACGGTTATCTTATGGGAATAATTTTAAAAAGAAGGCAAGAAAGCAGAACTACATTTAAAAGTTTAATTGCATTGTCAAGTTGACAAATAGGCCTACATAACTTACTGTTGCCTTGGCAGCTGTTCTAGTTTGGGATGCACTGGATGGGTTGTTTTGATTTTGTTGCCCTTTTTTCTTTTGCATGCTAGCTGCCTTTTCCTGCTCTATTCTTTCCTTCTCTGGGGTGTCAGTGAGGATACAGCTTGACAATTTATTTCGTTATTGGGTTCCTTTTCTGGCTGCAGCCTTTGGATAACATGTGACAACCAACCCGCCCTCTCCCCCCTCAAAAAATGTGACGACCAACCCCAACTTGAATTTCTTGCCAACATCAAGGCCAACAACCATCTGACAACTAATTAGCTTGCTAACAACAATCTAAACTATAGCTTATCCTTTACACTTTTTTAGGGTAACAAGTGTTTTAAAATCCTAGAAGAAAAATACTAAGGAGCTAAATATTTTCAATTTGACATAAACACAAACAGTCCTCTCACCTCAAATTCAGAAGTCTAACTCCAAGGAGAACTATGTAGGTGACCTCTGATCCCAATTCTGGATATTTACATACCAAAATTTCACAGACAGCGCCTTCTGGTTCCGAGATATAACGATTGTGACAACCAACCCGTGTGACATATAACCCCGTTCTCCCCTATTTAGCAATACCGTATCAAACTTGGTAATGTGAGAATTAACAACAGTCTCTCTTACCTGGCACATGGAACCAAGGAGACGCGGTTGCGAAAAGGAAAGGTTCCTTTTTCAAAGTGACCCAAAACGGTGAAAGGCTGCCGTATGGAATACCATGTTTGATTTCCATAGTTACTCCATCGACTATATCCTTGCTGTTTGGGAGAACGTCCTGAGGGTTTCTCGGTACTGCACAAACACAAAACGGGCAAAGTGTAATTTTCAATATATTGGTCCAATTTGTCAAGTACAATTTGTCATTCATGTTTTAAATAGCCGGCCCACTTTTGGTGTTTCACCTCTCCTTCTCAAAGACACAAAAATAAAAAATCACATACAGACTAAATCACACATAACATCTGTGCATCAACTAAATGAAAACTATATACACTATTTTCCTCAAACAAACATACCTTTTATGTAATGGCTGTCGGTTGGTTTATATTTCCTGTGGATTTCGTATCCAGGGGCTTGTTTCAGGAGACTGTACCAAACTCCGATCCGATCAGCCTCGTAAATATCCTCAAATTCTACAAATACCTACCACACACGAGCACACAAACGTAACAGGTTATACTATCAGGAAGTGTTTTTAAAGCCCCAGATTTAGGCGTACTTCTATGTGTTTGTTAATACCTTATTGAGGAGAGGCATAAAGTTCCTGACACGACTGATATTTCTCAGAGTTTCTCTGAGGTCCTTGGTCTCACTCGGTGAAATGTTATTGATAAAGACTGTGGTGCTTCCATGAACAGTCACAGGCTATGTCAAAAAAAAAACAGGAGATGAACATCCAAAACAAAAAGTTAACACAAGGACAAAGACACGCGGACACACAAGCAAATGCAATGTTGCAATTACATTATTATAATTTTTTTTAAGTTAACGCAAATATTTTGATTAAAGCTTCTTGTACTTTTTTACGTCAGAATTTTAAGAGACAAATGCAGCAATTAAGATGAAACCTACATTTTTACCCAAGACAGGAGGGGGCGACTTCTCCTTTTAATATCTCTGACAACCACACAGTTATATTTGCAGCTTGTTTTAAAAACTAAAGTATAATTCAGGAGATTATTTTAGCGATAAAAATATGAAGTAGATTACAAATTAGGAGAACTAATGTCTAGTGTGTTGTACTTACATGATCCATCAGCTGCATCAGTGATTTGTAAACCCCAATCTGAAATAGAAACATCAGGGTAGGCAGAGTTAAAATGCCAAAAGACACTTTTCCATTGCGCACCATGCTCACTTAATCTCGATACATTCACTGCAACTTATATCACTTTAATGTGCCTGTCCTATTTTTGTAAAAGAAAAATATCAGAATTATCAGCCCCCCAATTAAAATTTTCAAAACAGTTTTTCCAAAGATCCTACTTTTATTTTGGACGATTACATCATTTTACTTTGCACACAGAAACAAAATTATTTCACAAAAACTACCAGGGTCAAAATTATTAGCTCCCAGAAGGACTAAAAATATCTTGCTCTCTTTGACAGCACTAAGGAAATACTTTTGAAAAAAGGAAATTTTCATAGGGGGGCTAATAATTCTGTCCTCAACTGTATATGTAGTTTAAGATTTGAAGTAGAGAGTGGAAATGGGGAGAGAGAGGGGGGATGACATGCAGTGAACCGCCTGGGCCGGAGACTAACCCGGGTCCAGTGGGATAAGCACTGAGCCTCAAATGGAAAGCTCTCTAGTCTACTCACTGCACCACTGGAGCATCCCAAAATATCTATATTTTAAATAATTCATATTTGCTTCAAATACACAATGGCGGAGCAGGTAAAAATCCTTCCCAATGTCTATTTTGATGGTTTTTGATAGTAGACCGCTGTGCATTAATGTGGTGACGTAGGGATGAGTGAGGGGACTGCTAACTGCAGTCACTGACAGGAAGTTAGCTAAAAGGACCATTTCGCTCACAGCACCTTTAAAGTACACAGATCAGCATCTTTTAGCATCAGAAACACAACAATATTTCGCAATTGGGTGTGTGGATCTACTGAAATACGTTAATAAAACGTGTTGGGTATGTGCTTACCTCATCAAATGTGAAGGGATTCACTATTGCGTAGAAGAGAAGTTGAGACCCTTTTAAAAATATTCCCTCATTATTGCAGGCCTCCATTTCCTTCGCGACATTGCAATTATTTGATATCATGACGAAGGCCTGAAGAGACAACCATAAACATATTAATATTTGTACTTGCTGAAAGTATTTCTTAAAAGCGGGATTGTGCGAATGGTCTTCAAGCAAAAATAAAATGTGGCATAACTAATCTAAAAGCCTGAAAAAGACTCAACGCATTTAACAAAACAAAAACACTTTAAAAACCTATTATTTCCTCCGATCTAAAATAAATAGCAGCTGAAATGTGGAAATAATAAACCTGGACGATTCAGAATGATACTCCTACCATGCGTGCATGAGGAACGACATAGATGTTTGGAGGCCAGTAACGCCATCCATGTGCCTCGAGCAGTTCCACAAGGTCTTGCTCTGTGTAGCAGCCGTCGTAGTACTCTGGCAGTCCTTTTATAAGAAACATCGTGGACGTTTTTTTTCGAAAACCCTGGAAACATTAAGGGAAAATAAAGAAAGTGCATTGAGTGCATGTACTGTATATATATATATATATATATGTTTCATACCAGCCAAGTTTGAATGTATAAAGGAAACCAGGAGGGAAGAAATGGTTTTCAGTAATTCACTACTTTATTATAATAGTTTATTTTTTTAACAAGAAAAAAAAAATGCATGAAATGGATTGATGCACTGACCGATTTAAAATCCTGCTATCAAAAAAAAAAAATCACTCTTTTAGTTTACAAGTTTGTTGCCTCCCAAAACATACAAGAAAAATTCTACCGATTCCTCACTATAGCAGGCAATAAAAAGTATCTGAGATCTTGAAACTGATTGCTGAAGACCTGAAGATACAATATGTGCAATGTTACATTCCATAATTATTAAAAAGACATTTCAATGGTTATCATTTGATGGCAGCAATGAAGGTAGGATCCTGTTCTATTGTGAACATTTAGTTTGTATCTTTAAGAAAAACTACATGTGTAAATAGTGTAGTACTTCATACAAGTCATTTGACCTACATTGTGTGCGACCCTGTAGAGATCTGTGAAAAAGAGACAAAGAAAATATAAATAAAAGTGAAGGCAACTCATTATCACATGTAGATATATATATATTTGTGATAAGACAGAATAGATGTCTTACTTAAATTATTCAGAATTTGACTCCAATGATCTTCTTCCATCTCCCTGATGGACAGAGGGTTATCTGCAGTTGAAGACGTCATGGATGCTGCTGCAGCTGTTGCATCAGTCACAGGATCTACAACAGATTATCACATAAGAGTAATGTGGAAATCTGTATTTTCTAAGATTATCATCACCACCCCCTTTCTCCTATTCGTATATCCGTTGGATCCAGGTTGACATCTGAAAGTAATTCTTTATTCCATGACCCACAGTTTAAGTTCAAATTCAATTCCTTCACTAAATTTGTCTTCACTAAAACTGATTGCTTAGGGGAACAATGCAAGTGAGGTCTACCAGTCAAACATTTCCATCCTTATTCTTTAAACATTTAGCCAAGACCACAGGGCACATTTGAACTCTATGAATCCATTAAAGAAGGTCTCCAACATACCTTTTAGCATTGTTGTTGTCTCCAGTCCTCCACCTGGAAGCTTTTCCTCCACAGTCACTTCAGTTGGGCTTCCTGCAGCCTGTTGGAGCATCTCTTCCATACTGGTTGGTATTTGACTCTCACTGGGTTTGTCTGGAGAATTTTCAGCTTCTGTAGTTGTCCGGACAACTGGATTCCATTCCTCCATTTCTTCAGCTTTTTCAAGTTTCATAGTTTGTCTTACAACCTTTTTCACAGCTCCCTTGGCAGACAACTTGCTCCTTTTTACCGTTTTGGCAACCTGCTTGGTTGAGACATTTTTCGCTTTGGAAACAAGGACCTTCGCTTTAGGGACTGTTACTGTCATACGTGGAGGTATCTCATGTGTACGAAGGAACAACTCTGTAGGGGTGTTTGGTACCGTAGTTGTCGGGAGAAGAAATTGTCTAGTGGTGCTGGTGAACTTAGTGGTTTCAGTCTTCGTTTGCTCCTCAGAATCAGCCCCCTGTGAATAAAATCATCGAGATGTTATTTTAGATTGTTCTGATCTGTTGATAGCTTGACCACATTATAGACAAATGGTTCTATGATCACACAGGGAAAGGGAAAGAAAGACCGACGGCGTGATAGCCAACCTTTTCTCTGTAAACACTGATAATCGTTCCTTTCACATCGACGTTGTTTATGCTCCTCATTGTCGAAGCGTCTTCCTCTTTCTCAAAACACACAATTGCCTACAATTGCAAACACACACACACACACACACCGTTATATTACACTTGTTGGGGCCATTTCACTATATTCACATTAAAAAAAAAACATATTTCTGATATTTTCCAGACCAGAACATTAATAAAATATTCAACAGATTGATAAATAATCATAAATAAATATATTTTTGGAGTCTGGGATTATATGTCTTAATTTAATTGAACACACCTTGTTCAATCCTGTACTGGTGAGATCAAACACATACTCTCTCTTCATTCTCTTTATTACATACCTCCTGTTTGGACCGAAATATTACAACCGACTTGGTTCTTCCAAAACGCTCTGCGGCAGTGGTCAAATCCCCGTGAGTGATAACACCCACAATCCCTTGCAGTTTCACCATGGTTGGTGGCGACGATTTACCCGACTAAGAAAAGAGAAAGACATACACTTCGACCAATTAGTTTTCTTTCGACCATCTGGAACGGGGGAGTTAAAGGAATACTTCACCCATACGGAACCAGCGTTCTATCATTATAAAATCGGTATTATAATATAATGAATGAGGTTTTTCTTCCCTCAGTCTTCCTTTGGCCCAGCTGTCCTGATAATCCTAACCCTATATTTGCCCAGTTGTGATGTCACTACTGGGAAAAATGTAGGGTTAGACAGTGAGACCATAAAACGCTCTTTCTGCCTTTTTTCTCAGGCTAGGATGAACCGATTTCTAAAATGTTTGCACATTTCTACTACATCGGATCTCAGAGTTCAATACACCTTCATATTCCCACTGGTGAAGTCAGCCTTTAAACAGCTGGTCTTTTAACCCTTATGCCTTGTTCACTGGGTAAGTTCGGTAAATTTTATATATTTTGACCTTTAAACAAGATTTTTTCTTATTTTTCTTATTTTCTCTCTTTTCTTAGTTTGTATGTATTGTCTGGTGTTGTTTGTTTGTTTGTTTGATTATTGTTACAAAAAAAACAAAATAAAAAGAATTATACAAACAAAAAAAAACAGATTTTTTTTTAATGTAAGATCAATATTTTTTCCCATTTTGCACTGAAACTGCTCGTCTTTTTAAAAAATGGTTCGAAAGACAACATTTTTCTGCGTTCCAATCAAACCGTTTTGTAATCTGTAACAATAAAACTAGAATTTTCTGTTTCCCCTTTTCATAGAGGCATTGTGTAAATAAAGCTTTAAGAAAGGGAAATATACATATAATAAAAAGTAGGAGTAATAAATGGTTTACAGATGATTTTGGACACATTTCCCCTGGTAAACAAAGACGCAGGCACACAGAAAAACACACACTAACCTTTATGGATAAACTTGAACTGTTCTTCTGAAGGCCGGGCTTTGGTTTAAGGGTCTTTGAAGTTGTCTCTCTCTTCTTTAGTGCGTAGGATGAAGTAGGGACAGTAGAAGTGGATTTCTTTGCTCCGGCAGAGGACTTCATCTTGCCTAGCCGGGCCATCAAGGCAGGACTCAGAGTTTTAACCACCGCATTCAGGTCGGACTGCTTAGACATTGACTTGGCAGCTAGAGGGATCAAGACAGAGACAAGATCCGGTTACAAAAGGCTTCACAGTCTGTATTATAAGATTAAATATTGGGGAATGCAACCTGAAACTATTGATAAAGAAAATAATCGTTTAGTGGCAGCCCTGAATTACAGTTCTTGAAATGGTCTCGGTTTTGCATTCAAAAGCTCACGACTTTCCCTACTCTCTCTCTCTCAGCTTGGAGAGGTATTTCTTTTCATTCCTCTAATTCTACAACAAAGAAGCATGTGATCCAACATTGCAAAGTGTTCCTTAAAAATGATAGATACAACCTCAAGATAAAATATTTTGCATTTAGTGGCAACATTTTCTAGTGGAGGTATGTAAGATAAGTCTTTGAAGCGGCCTATTAAAGAATGTCTAATGGAAATTGTGTATTTAAAGTAGTTCACTAGAAGTTTAGTAGATGAGCTCAGACACCTGTTGTCCTTTCTTGCAGAATGCTATCTACCCTTGAACATTCTGTTCCAGAGTCCAGACTCTCCGTTCTTATCTGTCCTGTTCCCAGCAAATTAGTTTAGTTTCTCCTTGACGATAGCTAGAACTGACTTCTAACTTAAATGTGCTGTTTTATCTAGTTGCTGCTCTTCTATTTGACGTGTACATTGTATATTCATAGTGTTTATAATTGCAAATTACCTATAATTGTATATGTTGCCGTAACAAATGCACTCTCTCAAACCTTTAGCGTCCAGTAGTTTCTTAGCCAGTCTCTCTGCATTGCTGGATTTCCTCCGTTGAGTGGAAGGCTTTTCTGTAGAGTAACGCTTCTCCCGGCTCCACTGTGGCGGCGAAAGTCTCTCGTTGCGTCTCCGCGGTGGCGATCGTCTGCCGCTGCTCCTACTGGATGAAGAGCGTCTCCCGGGGCTAAGCCTTGGAGAGAATCGCCGCTCTGGGCTGAGTGAATCTGGCAGATAGTTACCGTAGCCGTAGGCCCCATATTGTGGGGACCGAGAACGAGAACGAGACCGGGACCAGGATCTAGACCAGGACCTGCTGGAAGTACAGATAAAAGAATTGTATCAGTGTTAAAGACCTACTTCACCGGTGGGAATATGAAGGTGTATTGAACTCTGAGATCCTATGTGGTATAAATGTGCAAAACATTTTAGAAATCGGTTCATCCTAGCCTGAGAAAAGGCAGAAAGAGTGTTTTATGGTATCACTGTCTAACCCTTCATTTTACTAATGTGACATCACTTCAGAAAAATGTATGGTTAGGATTAACAGGACAGGACAGGGAAGACGGAGGAAAGACAAACCTAATTCTTTATATTATAATAGCGATTTCATAATGGTAGAACTCTGGTTTCGTATGGGTGAAGTATTCCTTTTTAACAATTTATCTAATGGTGATTTAAAAAAAAAAAAAGGCAATCAAATAATGAATGGCAAGCCGCGAGGGCTGACAGATCCAAAGAGGTAGTAATAAGGAATGTTGAATGTTCTAATGTCCTGCAGCAACATATTTGGTAACTGTACAATCTGGACTTTCCTGTTTGCCCATGTTAATGCTCATCTAAGAACCAAAGGTATTACAGACCTGCGATTGTATCTAGAGCTGTGTGGAGATGGTGATCTGCTCCTGCGTCTGTCCCTTCTGCCCTCTGAACCGTGATGGCTGAGGGGGCTGTGCGAGAGGGAGCTGTCCCCATGCCTGGTTCTCTGATGCTGCTGGTACGTCTGTGCAGAGACTGAGGGAGAGTTCCTGGCATCTTTTCCTGCATCCCTTTAGAGGGCAAATGGATGAGAAAAGCATCGGTGAAAACAAAATGAAAATTCAAGTCAATTGATTACTACAGTGTTAGCATTAAAAGTGACAGGTTTGGCCGCGCAGAAAGGCAGCAAGAAATTTACCTGGGCAATAGTTCTATTCCACCATCCCAATCTGAGTATCTGTGGAAACAAAATAAAACAAAACAAAGGTACATTTAATTTTTAACTACCACAAGACATGTAGGTGCTTTATGTGTCTCTCGTTTTAACTATTAACACAGGACATTAAAGAGGAGATGTTATTTTCTCCGTTTCCCCCGTCCTTGTTTTTGATTAAGGGACTACCACGGAGCAGCTAGACACATCAGACCTTGAGAGATACAGAAAAGGGGCAATAAGTGTCTGACAACAGGGAGATAAATGTAAAGAGGAAAGACAACTGACTGTTTTCTGAGGAGTTTGCAGCTCTCTAGGTGAAGGTTGGTGTTCTGGTGCGAGAGCCAATCCTAGCAGTCAGAACAGACACACAGCATTTAGGTCAATATCATTAACATCACACTACAGCTTCTATATCTCGACTGACATTTTCGTATGATCTCTTTTATTCAACATTACAGAAGCCTTGAAAAAAAATAATAATAATAGTGTTGTGCTTTGTTGTTTGTGTGGAGTTTTTCCAAGTCCAAATAAATTTCTCTGCTAGTCTATGTACATGTCACAGACTGTGTTGATATTACATGTCTACAAATGCAAAAATATAATATTAAATCTTTAAAATTTCCAGCAACAGCATTCCTTGAAAAAAAAACAGAAAAAAAACAGGACAAACTGTGAGCCAAAGTGAGTAGCTAGCATTCTAGCAAACATTATGATAATATATTTGATTTGGCGCAAGCCCAGGAGAAAAGACAAAGTAAACATAAAAACAAGTATAACAGACACAATTATTAATTATTAAACATTTAGTTTGCGGAGATTTTCGTAAATATTTCCTGTGTATGATAACATATAACAAATACAGGATTGCCAGTCACAACAACAACAAAAAAAAAATATTTTTCGTTCTCCGATTCTTGATGATGCAATGTCTGGTTCTTCAGTTTAAAAAGTTCTTAGAGATGTAGCAAATGTCAACTCTGAGGTCGTTCATCAGAGAGAAAAAAAAAAAAAAGAGAGTCCTTTTTCAAATGGAAAAATCATGAAAAGCCGTGTCCGAAAAGGAGAACAATCTGCTGATTGTAAAGTTCATGAAAATTGAGGGTTGCTGGTTGCTTCCGGTTCAAAAATATTTGTAGCAGTAATTGAAATTCCCTTATAGGACATTAAAATGTGTAAAAGGGGAAGCGTGTCTCCATAATAATAGCCAGTATTACAATAACATGATTTCCAATGAAATGAAGAATAACAAAATGCATTACAGTTAGTTTCAGGATTGATGGGAAAAAAGAGTTGAACCAAAACAAAAGAAAAACAGCATTATTCCATCTTCCTTTGGCGCTGTAATTCTTTGTAAGACTTTGGTTCCATTTTCAAATCCATTCCACAAGTTGTCCACATCTCAACATCAATCAATAATTTTTATATTAAATGATAAGTCAGTCACCAATGACATTAATCTTAATTTTTCTTAACAAGAAAATACTCTTCTTACAATAATTTCATCAAAGCACATGTTGATCAGGAGGATATCATTTCATAATAATAATTAATCCACTAAAATTCAACACATTTTTTTTACATAAATCCTACGACTTGAAAAGAAAGGAAAAATCCTACAGTACTTTGATGACAAAGTTAAAAAAAGTACCAATTTAAATTGTTCAAACAATAACAATGTACAGTACAAACATTTTAGATAGAGATAAATATCCCACATTTTCCTTAAGGGAGAGAGAGAGCAGTCTTCCACTCACCTTTATATCAGTACAGTCTTTGTTACACAGAGAACATGTGTGTGGAAAGATTCTTGGCGGAGTCGCCGCATAGTCATGCATCATGGCCAGAGTTGGCAAACCCTTGGTGTATGCCACCACTGCTGGAGGTGGCGTGGTCAAATGAATAAAGTTCATCTGGTTGGGGTTTGGCTGAGGCAGAACTGGAGGAAAGGGGTGAGGGTTCCCAGGGATAAACATTGGGCCTTGCATGGCATGGGAGGCTGCAGTGAAGCTGGGGATCAGAGGAGAAGTTGGAACATAGTTTGGAGGAGGATAACCTGGAGGCCAAATCGATGTCTCTGTCTGGGGAACAGGCGGCGTGGGCTGGTGCTGGATCTGCTGTGCCGACTGATGCAGTGGCTGCTGGGTTGACTGATGCTGTGTCTGCTGGGTTGTTGTCGGCCCAGCTCCTGTTGACCCACTGGCTTTACTGTCAATGACCATAAGACCGGGTCGCAGGGGATGCGCACCCCGGTACAGGGTGGAGATCGGTTGGATTTGTGATGATGATGTCGGCGGACGGTTTGCCTCTGGCTCTTTCACAGCAGTGGGTTTGGGGGCTTTGGACTTCCGAACTCTGCGGTCCTTGCCTTTCTTTGGCAGAGGCAAAGAGCTGCCGATTGTTTGGGAAGTCGGGTTTGGATTGGTCTGTACATTTTCTGGTGGATTATTGCTTGGGGGAGCCAAAGAGCTCAGTGCTGAAATGTACGAAGAGCTGACATTGGTAACAGAACTCGCATTTTTCAATACCCCTTTTAGAGGTTTCTTTTTTTGCAGTGGATCTTGATTCTGTCTGCTACTATCCAAAGCGGGCTTCAATTCCACACTTCCACTCCCACCACTGGTCTTTCCAGTCTCACCACCAAACCCTCCAGTATATTTGCCAGTATGTCCATAGTCAATCACTTTACTCGCTTGGGGAAGTGCCAAAGACTCTCCATGGTGCATCATCGCTGCCACTCCAAAAGCAGTCGAACTGTAACTGCTCATTCCACTAGCGCTTCTGGTGGGTTGGGGTTCGTGGTGGGGTTTTGGTTGATCTGCAGGCGTAGTTCCCTTGGTCTTCTTCATCCGGATTTCGCGTAAGATGAATGGCAGGTTAGCAGGAGTGATCTGGTCCTCAGGGTAGTCGATAAGATGTTCCAAGTCATCTTTTTCAAGTCCAAACTGCAGGAGGATGTTTGCAGCTGATTCGGAGGTGTACTTGGGTCGACTGGGCTCTGTGGAGGCTGTTGGTTTGCCTTGCACTGGGTGGTCATAATCACCTAACCCTGGAATAGACTGTCTTTCACTAGTACCTTGACCACTGCTTAAATAGTTAGAGGAAGCAGATGATGAATACAATCTAGAGGACTCATCAGCAGTGGGCCTTTTGTAGTTTGATGACCAGTCCAAGGAGCTACTGCCACTTTCAATGCCTGACTGTCTATATCCTGAAGAGGCAGAGGTCGAGGGCTTTGGGTAGGAAACCATAGCTGTGCCTGAGGATCGAAAGTCCTCCCTTTGGGATCCAGTAAAGCGAGTGTCCTGGTCTGTGGGCTGATGCATGGGTTGGCTGAGCAGCCTCACCTCCTCTCTGGCTCTGCTAATTTGCATGTCCACGCTCCGTTCCATTTCCTGATCCATTACGGCCCTACTCTGTTCAGGCCCGTAGCTCGACTGGGTAGAGCTGAAGCTGGAACCAGGTCCAAGATGAGAAGATGCCCTCTGGGGGTCCCTCTCTGTCTGTATATTAGGGAGTCCATGCTGCCCCGGGGTGGAACTGTGGTTCCCGGAAGCATAGGGGTTATATTGGGGATAGGACATAGTGTAACGATCCTCAGATAATAAGGAAGGTTGATGGCTGCAGTCCTTGGGGATTGGGGAAGCAGATGTGTTGGAGGTCAAGTTTTTGGCTTGGCTTCCAACACTTACAGCACAGTTTATCTGTGTCAACGCATCCGATGAGCCAGCTGCAAGGACACAGTCTGCTGGCAATCCAGGAGTCGCCCCCTGGGAGCCCTCGTAGGGGGCCGGTGGGACCCTGGACCAGGAGGAGAGGCACAACCTTGCTATAGAAATTTAAAGCTGAAAAGTTGGAAAACAAAGGAAGGGGTTATTGAGTGGGACTGGCCAGCAGATTCTTGGATGGTGACATCATCATCTGGAAGGTTGTCTCTTGTCCACTCTGGTGCCTCCCACCAGACACACACTTCTTCAGTCTATTTCACTTCCTGTTCTTCACTAGCTAGGGAGAGCAGATGAGGCAAAATCAGCAAAGCACATAAGAGAGAGATCAAATGTAATTCTGTTCCGTGTTCATCTCTGGTGGAGACGATTGAGACTGGCACCAGTAGACAGACGGAGTGTGATGTAAAAAGGAACATCTTACCACTCACACATCAATCATACAAAAAGCCTGAAAGTTAAACTGTGCTGAATGCTGGTAGGAAATACATTTAGGCAAGATTGAACTTCCAGCACAACTCTAACTCACATTAGATGGAGTTAGATATTGTTACTGTAACAAAATGAATACAGATTAAATCTCAATCAGGATTCACGATTAATTAATTATTAATGATTAACGATGTGATGACTTTAAAATGAATAAAACAGCAACTTTGAAAAAAAGTGTTTTCCTGATTTTAACTAAAATAGCAGAAAAAAATCCCAAATCTCTTAAACATATTGAATATCTCTAATGCTGGCCTCACACTAGAGGACTTTTAAACGACTTTGAATAGACTGAAGACAGAAACCCTCTCACATCTAAAGACAATCAACTCACACCTGAAGACAACTAGTCATTAGTTTTCAGTCACACAGTGAGATTTTGAAAAGACAGGGGGTCTCATATTGCAAGAAAACAACTAGATTCCTGTTGAGATTAATATCATTTCCGCAAACGCGATTGTCATTATCTAATTAAAAACAAGTTAATTCAATATTCCGAGCGGGGGACTTTCTTTAGTTATTTGACCAGCTTTATTTGCTGATCTCATCCCCCAATAACTTTAACTCCTAACCCTGTATTTGACGGTAGAGTGTTCAGTTTGCGCGTCTGTCAGCCTGGTTCTCCACCGAGGCTTCAAGGAAAAAGTATCAGAAATAAGTGTCTCACCAGGCGGACACAGGTCGCGACTAATGCCGCTCCTCCTGTGTCGTGCTTGGTGCATGCGAGAGTATGACAGTGTTTACGTCATTTCGCTTGAGCCAACCCCCTAAGACTAGCGATAATATCAAACCTCTTTGATAATGTCGGAACGTCAAGACGGGAAGAAGACGGGCTGAAATCGGGTCGGAAGACCACCATACACCAAACGACTGAGATTACGTGCGCGCGCCACAACTCCAGCACGACTTCTGTGATTTCAGTCCGACATTGGAAGATTGTCTGCGACTGTCAAATCGCGTGAAAAGTCATGCAGTGTAAGCCCAGCATTAGAGACCGCTCAGAATAATCCTTCATACTCCAGAGTATAACGATGCCACAGTGTGGACATTTTGCCACCGGATAATAAACTTGTGACAACATTGGTTAAACCGCTTAAATGACCGGACATCAAAAAATACAATTAAAAAAATAATAGTCTCCAGCACACATATCAAGAACAGACACGTTGGCTTTCATGCAGGACGCTTAATTTAATCTTTAACATTAGATCTTTAGGTCCTTTTTCAACAAAACAAATGCTGAGAATATTGGTATATTTATTATTAATTTGTACAAAAAACACAGCAACAGTAAAACATTGTTGTGGCAGCGGGGTGTGGTAAAGGTGCCAGGGGAGTGTATCAGGACATAAGCAGGTAATCACTCAACAGCTGATGCTATTTTGAGTGTGTAGCCTGAAAAGGATCTGTTTCAGGAGACTGCCAGCAGGGCGAATAAAACGTTTGAATCCCAGAATAGACTCTCAGTCCATCCGTAGACCAATCCCGATTGTGAGCGGGTGGCTCACAAGCACAATGACAAACTCTCTGAATTTTTTACGAATAAATATAATGGCGTGACTTGCATAGGCCTACTAGTCTTGTGCTGCAGGCTGCATGCCTATAGTATGTAATAGCACAAATAAATACAGTTTAAAAAAATATACTGTATAATTAAATATATTGAATGAAATGAGCAAACAAGTTGTATAACCTAGTTTAACTGAAGCATAACATGGTACATTCATGCCCCATCACAAAGGATAGTTTAAATTATGATTTGCAATTGTTGTTTGCAATAGTTAAATTAGTTGAATATCGGTATAAATCTACCGGTATACAATCACACTTAAAAGTATTCTATTCTACATTATTTATACATATTATACTGTAACTCATTTTAATGTTTGCATAATGTCTCTTTGCACAATTGACTTTTTAAATCTCTCTGTAAAACTTTATTGAAGAGCTTTACAAGATTTACAATTGTGTTGTCTAAATGACTTTTTGCCAAAATCAGTGAATATCTCCTCACGATATGCTTCTGTGTCTGTACTGTGAATCAGCGGAAATGTGTTAAAAACTGGTGTTAAATACACAGCCTAGACCCTGCAAACTGGCATGTAAACAAAGGAGCCCACTGTAGCTAACAACATGCCCGTTTACAGAGACTGGGCTGTTTATTAACAATGGGATTTTTTTCAGCACGCACACAGTACGTACAAGTAGCAGATTGTGAAGAAATATTCACAGATGTTTGACGTAAAGGGATTTTTGACAACAAACGGTCTCCTGAATCACAGACTAAACCTGTAACCAACTTATTAAACTTGGTTCTGCTAGGTTAGCTTACATGCAATGTTCTTTCACTCAGTTAATGTTGATTATCAAGTCAGCTAGATGATTAAAAAGTACTTGTTCATGTAGTTTGAACACTTTGTGAATCAGACAGAGTGAATGTTATTCTGCTAAAATATTAAATACCTTACATATACGTGACACAATAAACAGTCCGATCGTTTTTATCAGTTTGATATTCAATGCAGTCATCATCTGTGTCCATTTTATATGAAATACAGTCAGATTTTTTTTTTAGCTTAATGACTCAAGTGAGAGTCCCTGCGAGAGATAAGGATCCCCACATTTCCTTCCGTCACACTTGTAGCATCATCCGTACATTAACGGATGCACTGACACACGTATGTGGAAACGAGCCGAGAAAACGAAAAATACGTTTATTTTTAATCAATATATTTCTTGGTTTTTCCCCCAACAAGATTACCTTTAAATAGCTGCGTCACCAAATGTCAACAATTGTCTTAATAACGACTTTAGGAAGCGGAAAATTGGCATAAAAGGTATGGTTAAGAAAAACCTTAGAATATAACTTTACACCATTTGAATTGAAAACAGTTGGAATGGTTTCTGTTGCAATTTTTGAGAGGTCGTCCACGTCCACCCATATTCTCTCAAAAAATGTCAGAACTATAAACATTGCAGACACATGTTCTTTTCCATATTTGAAGTTGAGTTGAAGCTTTTGCTGAACACGTGAAGGAAGATTTGGATCAGTAATTTAACAAGTGTGAAGGTCTAAATGTCCGTGTAGATGTAGGACACTAAAAATAACAACCAACGTCTCCTAACGGCTGTATTTAGTTAGCTTCTTCTAACGTTAAACACGAACGGTTGGCGAGTCAAAACTAGCTTCAAGTGCTAAACTCCTGTAACGTAGCAACAGCTAGTTTAACAGTTTACACGGTTTTCAGTCGACTCACACCAAGCACAGCAGCGACCGTAAATACGTACTGTTTCTCTTCTGTGACGGTATAATGCTTTTGTTTCATACCTTTCAGTTAATTCAAATATCTTGAGGCTTTCCTGCGCTCCAACGTAACTTCGGGCTGTTCGCAGGCGGCCATTCCTTCATCAGAGATAAACAAACCCGTAAAGACATCCGCTTGTAATGTTGAGCCTTCAGATTAAAACCGGGGTCGTTTCTGGCTGGCTGGCTGGCTTTTTTTAAATTAACCAATAAATGATAAATATTACAGGTAATTTGATTATGATGGATCACGTCAGCCCGTAATAACGTATAATAATGTATATATGGTGTAGTTTTTAAAGTGTGTTCATTTAGACCCTTTTATTTTGAAGAAACGTTCCTTTTGAGATGTCAAATGAAACTGATGAATATGTTTGTCTTCAGTTATGTTTAAACCTGCAGTGTGTAGAATTTTGGGTTTTATTTCCTATCAGATATTGTAGAAAGTAATTATAATATCCATAAGTACGTTTAATTTAGTGTATAATAGCTGATTCTTTTTTATTATTATTATTTTTTCCCTTAGAAAGGGTCTCATCTCATATATGTCCATATTTCTGCATATTTTGGACCAAGGCCTAGTGCCGCCATCTTGAAAGTGTCATAGTTGGAATGTCATCAGATGCATTGTTTAAAATTTTGAATTGTTCTTGTCCTTGAAGGCCACAGTAGCTTCTGTTATTATTCGAAAGGGGTGGGGTTACCCAGGGAGCGTTGCATTCTAGACCTTTGTAAAACTTTCTTGATGATGCCATATTACACACTGCACCTTTAATGTCTGCTTGGTTATACTGTAGCCTCATATGACATTTCATATCTTGACATCTAACGTTTGTATTAAATACATTTTTATTATTGTGCTCTTCAATTGGACAAACTGTATTTCAATCTCTTGGTTGCATTGTTTTGGAAACTGTAATGCCAATACAGCATTTGAATATGAAGACGACTAAGCCTACTATTGATATAAACCCAACAGTCTACATCTGTATCTATTCAAATAAAAGTAGTTTTCCATTTCAGCGGTTCCCACGGCTTTTATTGTGAAAAAACATTGCAGGACCACGTTGTCGCAATATTCAGTGACTTGCTCGTTTCCAGCATGGACCTATTACAGTATGGCTGGCCTACTGTTGATGTAGCGTGTCACTGCCATCATGTGGCACCTGTATGTTACTACACAATACAGTTTAGCAGGAACCATATTCACTGGAAATCAAGATTGCCTAAAATAAATGTTTTATTTTTTAATTAAAGGTGCAGTGTGTAATATGACATCATCAAGAAAGTTCTACAAAGTTCTAGAATGCAACACTCCCTGGGTAACCCCACCCCTTTAGAATAATAACAGAAGCTACAGTGGCCTTCAAGGACAAGAACTATTCTAAATTTTAAACAATGCACCTGATGACATTCCAACTATGACACTTTCAAGATGGCAGCACTAGGCCTTGGTCCAAAATATGCAGAAATATGGAGATATATGAGACCCTTTCTAAGGGGAAAAAAATAATAAAAAAAACATTTTTCAGCTATTATGCACTAAATTAAATGTACTTATGGATATTATAATTACTTTCTACAAAATCTGCTAGGAAATAAAACCCACAATTCTACACACTGCAGCTTTAAATAAACACAGGATCCCCTATTTGTACATTTCATGACACTGTTTATAATTTCTTCCAATGCTTATTTTCAAGTTAAGGTCTGATTATAGGCTACATTTTTTAACATAACATAGGTCAAAAGAAAACATTTAGAATAGGCCTACATCCCTCTGTTTCTTGTAGATACAATTCTTTGTTATTCAGATCGGTGTGTTGTTTTCCTTCAAGCATCTTCCGTCTGCTCAAGAAATGACATTAGGCCTTCACCGGCTGTATGGAGGAACATTTATAGGATCAATATCATCTAATCTAATTGATGTGATGGAACATGCTGTAGTAATAAGAAGATAAGAGAGATAATAATACAGGCAACATGAGTCGTTTGGATCAATCAACTATTTAAAAGTTTATTGAACAGGGAAAAAGACATTGTACATTGTT